>CM046448.1:3057991-3657991 GCA_025506515.1 Flaveria trinervia
AGTTGAGACTTTTTTCCCGTAATTTGTTGTGAATTGGAGACTTCCTTTTTATTCTTTTTGAATTGTGTGGCGTTGTAATATATCTGTATGAATAGAGGAGAATATATAATGTATATATAAATGTATTAATATATTGCTGTATAATTTCTTTATAATCACTTTAGTTCATTTTAATTCTTGTATCCGATAAAAATGCTTGCAAATCTGCAGCATAATTTGTAAAATTTCTTTTAAAGTTTCTTAGAACTTAAAGTAAAGAAGGTTTATAACCAATAACCGTTATTAGACATATTATTTCATCTAACACTAAACTATTCAAACTTTAATAATAAATTATTTATTTGCTTATAATTTAATATTGTTTAAAAGTAATGAATATCTATTTATTAATTAAATGAAACCCGAAGGCTAAAAAATAATAAAGGAAACTTAAAACCTCACAAACAAAAATGATTGCACTATACATAGTGGATAAACAAATGCACAGAAAAAAATGGATAATACACGCTGAAAATCCATAAATTACAGCCGTAATTCATAATTTTACTCTTAATGATTAAGTGTGAAAGGTCTCGTTTTTAGTCCAAACTGTTACTCATTTTTCATGACTTTCATCATATGTTTGTTAAGAATATATTGACGAGGTGTTCAATTAGTGGAGCGTAATGGTGCCACTTAGGCTTACCACGTCTAGAACGCCATCCCTAGGCAAGATAGGTGGTTTAAGAGGCTCTAACGTAAACCCTTTCATGGTAATGATTATGATTTTTTATTTCATTTTATTTTTCTAGACAACCTTAATATTGTGTCACATCTTCTTTTTTTCTATTTTAAATGAAACCTCACATTTATTAAAACATTATCACACTCTTTTATAGTGATTAGTGGTTACACCACTATCTACACTATCTACATGACAATATTTTTTCTATTACTAACACACACCCACTACATATCAATCTCAGTAAAATATAAAATAGGGGTGAAAATAAACTCGTGAACTAGGTTGCCGAAAAACACAAACTAGGTGGAAAGAAAATATGAATGAGGGATATGAACAGTTCTAGGGAAAATTGAATCAAAATACGGTTGTGAATCAAAATATACAGGTGTTTATATGTTTCTTACCTTATTAACTTAAAACTCTACAATAAACTATGTTAGATTTTGTTACTACACAAGTTGAGTAAAAGAATTAAAATAATATGTTAGATCTTGTAGTTAGGAAAGTATGATAACACGTAAAATCAGCAAAACATATTTATAAATTATTATTAATACTGATTATTAATAATAATAAGAGTTAAATGTGTTTTAATTAAGGAATAGTTGAGGCTGAATAGGAATATGATTTGGGCAGAAAAATTGGTGTGATGGAGCTTAGAAAAACTCCACGTGGGAGCCCCAAGTATTTTTTTTATTTATTATTACATTATAGTATCGTGTATTACATGAGTTAAATAAAAAATATTAAATTAAATAAAAAGTTAGAAAATATAAAACACTATTTGTGATATAAAAACTATGTGTGACTAAGAACTTTATTTAGTTAATAAAATATTTTTATTATTTTTTAAAACTTTCATTTCAGAAAGTACTTTTTAACTCTCGTTTTAGAATTACGTTAAGAAACATTTCATTCTAAGAAAATTGTTTTTAAAAAATGTTATTTTTAATAAAAGTCTAATTATTTTAACACTATGGTTTTACTAATTTTTGTTACATAAATATTTTTCGTATTTAATAAAAGTTTTTTTGACAAAATGTCAATTTTATAAATATCTCATTGTTTGAAAACTCCGGGTTTCTGTTATTTTTACCTTTTTTTATAAAACTGTTATTCAAAAAAGATCAGTTTTAGAATATTTCATATGCTTGAAAAGATACGTTGTTTAAAACATTTATAACTTTTTATAATATTTTTTTTCTAAAAAATGTGTATTTTTTCATCAAAATATTTAGTTTTTAAATAATTAAAAACACATTTATAAAATATTAATTTGAAAAAAATTTAGAATGTTAGAGAGAGAGAGAGTTTAGTATAATTAGTTATTTTGACTTTTTAATAATTAATAAATGATTTAGGCGAGAAAACAAATGGTAGGATTAATATGATGATAACATGTGTCTATTCAATGTAATTATTTATTAGTATAGATAGTTTTAAAACTGAAAATGAGGAATAAAGATTATTTGGGTTTTATAAAATATAACTATACTAGTTTTTGTCCGCCGCGCGTTGCAGCGGCATTGTACGCGGGCCGATAAAGTATAAACTAACAATCAACCCGATTTGTCTCTGAACTATATATATGTCGAACCATAAACAACTCAAATTTATAACATTGAAAAAAATGTATTATGTTTAACATGCCTATTTTCCAAACAAACTCATATAGAAAAGTAAACAAACTCAAATCGTACATAAAAACACATAGGTTACAATCGTCATGACTCGTTGTCAAAACGACAGTCTACAAAATTTTTAAGAGTTGTTTTGCTGTGTGGGTATCAATTATTATTATTATTAAAATTAATCTTGTATTTATCTATTAATCTTCCCTACATGTATGTTGAACGCACTAAATCAAAAAAGTAATCCATTAGCATAAGGAATTAGTTGATGAATTTAGAAAAGTCAACATTATTCAAATTAAGTAGCAAATAACAATATGTATGCATCAGAAATGTATAATCATCAAAACCTATGGCAAAGAAAACCATGATACCACCAAGTGTAGGAAATTTATCAATTGCCGAAAAGAATTGTACATGGAATGTATCAACCCCTGTATGGTTGTCAAACCCTAAACAAAAGGCAATGGCATAACACTATCAGGTTAAAATAAAGAAATCAAAACTCACACTAACAATATTGGTCTGTCTCCCATCTCCGGCCACCGTATCCACCATTTCCCGCCGACGAAGAACTCTGAATAGTAATTTTCTGTCTCACAAACAAACTCCGATAGTAATCGGCTCGTTTTCTGGGATCCAACATGTAGCGTAAGCCGATCATATTTTTATGAACTCATTGGCCAACGAATCACGGTCTCCGACACCCGGATGCAAAACTCTCGCTAATCTCCGGTACGCCGTCTTGATCTCCATCGTATCGGCTCCGATTTGAATCCCGAGCACTTTGTATAGTCGTTGTATTAGACGTGATACACTCAACTGTCACAAAATTGGTTGTAATTGAAAGAGATCTAGCTTTTTCGTACCCCATGGAGGTTGTCGATGATGATGATGATGGTTGTTGATTGACAGTGAAATTGGGAAAGTGAAGAAGCAAGTTAAAGGTGAAAACACCATTGTTTTTATTTTTTAAAGTAAACCGGAAAAAATCAAAGGAAACTTCTTGAGAGTAATGATAATATACAATAACAAAGCATAAAGGTACCATATCATTTACATTCGGAAGTTGATAACTAGAATAATATAAATTGTTCAATTATTATTAAATAATATTTATGATATAGTACCTAGGACGGGTTTGTTGTCTTTTCTTTTCCGTTACTTCTAGCTCATTGAATATGCCTTTTTGATGAGATATTTAAAATACGCTTTAATTGGAAAACTAATCGGATCTCATGATTGTTATGATATGCCTAGTTCGATTATCTAGTGTGCCTTCATTATTGTTTTATTTGTGAAAGATTTGTAGAAAGAATCATAACAATTAACCTATACAACTCGTAAACTACATCATAACTCATTTACTTGTTACGTTTAGTTTAAATTACATAGTACCAAAAATAACTTTCTCAAATAGTGTTTAGGATTAACTTCTGAGCTAGAATTCTTCCAGTTTTTAAAAGGTATATTCGAGGTCGTCATACCTTGGGAGGGGTCAAGTGACCCGACCTATAATTTAACTAATACGATAATTAGCTATTTATTATATATTTAAATATTATATTTGAAATAACTGGCTTGTTAATAAATACATTTATTATATTTATATAAGAAAAATATAAATAAATATCACAACAATAATAATATTAAAAACAATAATCAACCAGTCAACTAAAATATATATATGTATAGATGCATAACATGAATGTGTAATTGTGTATAATTGTAAATCTTTAAACAACAAATTTCATGTAATAATAATAAAAAAATAAACAAATTAATAAGTAACAAAAATAAACTTTAGAAAAGAAATATGCAGAGCTAATAGGAGTAATGGTAAGTACATTTGACTATTTCAAAATCACCTTTCATATACTCGCCACTTACAACTCCACCAAATCGGAAAAAAATGGAGTCTTAATTAATATTCACGCCACCCTCCTATTGCCGCCTCCCCATGTGTATTTTTCAAGATTGAGTTGACCTTACAAGCACGAGTTGTCCATACCCGTTGAAACCTCAGTTATAAAACCGAGTTGTACCTTGTTCCGGTCACAATACCTCGTTTTTTTTGTTCCTTCATCTCGGTTCGAAATCCGGCAAACCCCCCAGCGTCTCCGACCGACCTTGAAAAAAACATTACACACTTTCGCTCATCTCAAATTGTTGCCACCTCCTCTGACCACAGGAGCGCCGCCACCTTCTCCCCGTTGCTGCTTGCGTTCTCTGGTGACCCATTAATTTCAGATCTACAACCTCCCCCCAAAAGAAACGAGTATGACATAGTAGTTAAGGTACGGATTCTTACCCCACCCTTTATTGTTATGGTATTCGATTTGAAATTCCTAAACGTCTTTGACATTCCTATTTGTTTCAATTGGTCGTGCGTTTATATGTTACCTTGGATTTAGTACTATTTTACATGCGATTGAAAATTATTGAATTGAACTCACTATCGCATGTTTTTATATATTATGTATTTGTTCAGCGTTTGGATTAAAGAACACATTTGGTATATATTATTGTAGCACTATTTCAGTTTGTTGTATTCTGTTACCCGAGCATGTCCCTACTTGTGGGGGTGACCACAAGCATGTCATTGCGGCATCGATGACGTGGCACCAACCGTGACGGTGAGCAGAGATTACGGCGTCTCCTTCGGTACTTGCGAGATACATTGGCCATATTATGTTGAGGAGGCGTATGGGCTGGTCCTAGGATATATGCATATGATTATGGTGGATGGTTGTTGTGTATGCCCACACTCCATTTCACGTTCGGTACATAGAGTCTCCAGCTCTATGTGCATGTCTGTTCTGATATAAGTTATTCGGCTCAATGGATACATCCATATGATACGATTTACTTTATTGACTTGTCTTACTTTGCATCGTATCATTTTATGTTACTTATCTCTCGATGTTATTGCAATTATTATTAGTATTACTTGTGCTTTTATCCGTACTGGCCATTTGACTCATTCCGTAAATAATTGTGTCCACAGGTTACTCCGGGCGGAGTGTGAAGAGAGATAAATTAAGCTCTAGGATTTTTTATCAGTGAAGGATAACCATTTTTGTAGTATGTGCTAGTTATCTAGTTTTGGCTGATTAAATAATATGTAACAAATACTTTACCCTAGAGCTCTCCACGATGTTTTGATGATGTACTTCTAATGTTTCAAATCGTGGAATTATGTCTTATGTTATGATTACTATGATAGTACACGTCAGCCTTAATCGGGTTGGGGTGTTACAATATTAATCAGATAAAAAAAATTATGAACCCACTGAGTACAATAAAAAAATATAAACTTTATATTTTATATGGTTGAGGAAGTTGAAAAGTTATAAACTAAATAAACAAAGGTTATTTGCATCTTACTATGTTCACAAAGAAATGAATCACTTAACTTGATGAGCCTCACCAACACCCATGTTAAAAAATATTGATTTCTTCATAGCTAGTGATATTTTTGTTATATTTTGCTATCGTTTACAGTGAATGTTCAAATAAATTATAAATAAGAGTTGTTTTTGAAATTGCTTCTAAAGTTGGATTTGGTTTCCCTTTCTATTGATACAAGATTCTTGTAGCGGTACATAGAATAGATTCTTTTGGTTCGAAGTGGTCTTGGTGTTGGTGTGCTTTCGAGGTGAAGTGAAGCTGTGAACATCACGAACAGCTTGTGAGAAGGTCTTGGGGCCGAAGCATTTACACCCTCGACCGTAAATTCGGTATACTATACAAGTATCATATATATGTATGTAAATCATGAGTGTATAAGTAATGTGTTGAAAAAATCCACTTCAAGACGCTTTGGAGACAAGAAAGCAAACCCCTTTAAAGGGAGGTTTAATTTCTCTGTATAAGAGTATTTAGAGTCGTCCCGGTTCAGTGAGTGAGAGGGTGTCAAGTCTTGCCTGATTGCTTGTTTTTTATCATCTTGCTTCTATCCCAAATTGCTAATATTTTTAAAAACGATATATATTCTTCTACTCTTGTAAGATTTGGACCTGATACCATCAAACTCAACATCTGTAAGAGATTTTACCTTTGTCACTGGGCCACCAATCTTAGTGATCCCAAATCAGTAAATAATCCTCAATTTTCGACCCATTTTTCCAAAGTAAAGTGCCACATGATCATCCCCTCTCATTACGTACCCACTTCCACCACATCTCATCTTTAGATCGAGAAAAACTCCGCATTGGGACCAAAACCCCATGTTGCCCAAGGAAGTATATGATCAACCCTTAATGGGTTGAGCAGAAATGGGCCTGGCCCACTAGACCAAAATTATAAACCTAAGCTGAAAAACAACATTTTATCTGATAAAAATAACATAAGGAAAAGTATAATAAAACAAAGAAGCATGTAGCTTCTGAAACATATATAAAACAACAATAACATTTAGGAGCATGTTGAGATCAATCCAGTCTGATCTTTTCATCCACTGATACATAAAAGGAGACATTTTATTGTTGCAAGAATTTGAATCCAAAAGAATCCGATACTGCTTAGATTTACGTTTAAATAACCACACAACTTGATGCTGAAAAAAAGTGACACTCTGATAAAGATTTCTTGATCAACGCCTATCCGAGGCAACAGATTCAGTCGAGAAGAGGTACTTGACACGCGATAGAACAGAATCATGTGCAGGATCATACGGATGGTCCTTTGAAGGAATCTCCAAAATAGCTGGAACTGGTTTGTTATAGCTATCGACCAAGAACCGTATCATATTTGCAACCTGTAGTGAAACGTATCAACTTGCAGTAACAGAAACATTGGAGTAAAGACCAAACAACATTTTTAAACCATTCTACTTTTGGCTTTCTTTTCCAAACATGCTTCATTGTTCTTGGGAACCATTGACACGATTAGTTTAATGTGTATATTACTATGACAAGTCAACAAGTTATTTCTTCAGGGATTACTTTTAGAAATTATTTGCTCTACAATGTCAGTGTAAACAAATTCAATGACTTCTTATAGGAGCTTCTATAAGTGACAAAAAATGTCCCCTAATTCATATAAATACGGCGCTTGGTAAAATTACAATAGTGAATCACAAGACACTAAAATGGACCGTTTATGTACAAATTTGAGTATGAAAATAGACGCTTCTGGGGCATCTGATTCAGATAACTTTTTACTTTAAATAAATTGAAACCTGTCAAAGAAATTGGAATTTGAAAAAGCTGAAATCGAAATTTGAAAGAATTGAAATTGAAAATCATCAAACGATTAAATTTTGAAGGAATTAGCATTTGTTAAAGAAATTGGAATTTGTGATGTGCTTGATTGACAAAAAAACCCATGTTAAGTTGGCATTGATAGTGGGGGTAGTGGAGGCAAAGCCGTGATGGTGACAATGGACATTGGTGGTACCGATGACAATGGTGGCGGTGTTGCTATTGGTGCTAGCGGTGGTCAAAGATGGGGAGAGATTCAAATTTCTTTAATTGAATTCAGCCCGGTTATCAATAGCGACCATAACGCTCGCGATCGCGCGCTATGTCGCGTCTAGGTCAAGGGCCATTATATGGTATATAACGAGGAGCTACAGTATTTTTATTTTTATTTATTATTTTTTAATTCTTTATTTCTATAAAATTAACACAAATAGAGTATTTTAGCTAATTTGTTGGTGTTTGCTTATATATTCTACTATTTTATAGTTAAACATGCTTATTTATTGAATGTAAAATATTTCTTAAAGCTTCTACTATCTTATCGCGAAACACGAAATAGCGGGCGCTATTTATCGTTATTTGCTACGTAGCATATAGGTGGCTTGTCGTTATTTACCGCTATTCGTTATTGACAACTATGCCATTCAGAAGGAACTTTAATTCTTTGAAGGAATTTGAGAAATTTTATTACGAGTACAATTTCTTTTATTGTCAAACCAAACATGTTATCACTTGAATATTATATTCAAATTCCACGAATTCCACAAGCCGAACAGGTAAGGAATTGGATTTAGGTTCCAAATCTATTAAATTCCAACGTTCCAAACACTCCCTTAGTTTCACTACTACTAAATTATCATTTCTTCTTAAGATAATTAAACTATCAGGATTCAGTAGTGAATGACTCATAAATAATGGAATAGTGATACTTACATATTGACTGATCAAGACTATAGCCACGTCATCTCTTGTGGTGAATTCCTTGAAAGCATCCTCAATTTGTTTGACAGTTGTTTCTAAAACAAAAATGAAATATTAATGTTTATAAAAAGAAAAGGGATTCTTGTCATTCTTTAACGAATAAATTGCAATTTTCATACATGTGTTTTGGGGGTGTTAACAGGATCAGCCCCAGCTTAACAGTTTGCATACCTGAGTTTACGAATGCTAACACTTTACATACCTCCGACCAATTTCCGTTAAACAATCGTTAAATCTTCCCCACGTGCTCCCCACGTGAGGGGCAAAACTGTCAATTCACCTAATTAATTAATATTTTAAGAGTAAATTGTAATTTTCATAACTGTGTTTTAGGGTGTTAACAGGATAAATCTCAGCTTAATAGTTTGCATACCTGAGTTTACGAATGCTAACATTTTACGTACCTCCGTCCAATTTTTCATTAAAAAACCGTTAAATCTCCCCCACTTGCTCCTCACTTGAGGGGCAAAACTATCAATTCACCAATTCATTAATCTTCCACCGTCGGTAGGGTTCCGGCGTGTTTATGCCATTTGTGTTCCGTTAGTTTACAGATTCTGATATTACTATCCAGATGATATGCGAACACTTTTCCGTTATAAATGTGAGGGATTTGACCGAACCTGATGAGGAATCGTAGACAGTGAAAGTGTCGATAAGGGAGAACGACGTCGTGTCGAATATGTGGATGCGGTCACCCGAGGTGGCGTAGAGGCGATGGTTGTTGACGGCAAGGTGGCTGATGTGGGCGGCGGGGTAGAGTTTGAAGGCGGTGAGGAAGCGGTGGGAAAGGGTGAGTTTGAGAGTCTTCAGGGAGATGTTTTGGAGGGAGGGGATGGAAGGTAGGGTTTGTAGAGAGAGGTTGTTGTAGAGGCTGCTCACTATGAATTGGCAGTTTTGCCCCTCATGTGAGGAGCACATGGGAAAGACTTAATGGTTGTTTAACAAAAATTGGACGGAGGTACGTAAAATGTTAGCATTTGTAAACTCAGGTATACAAACTGTTAAGCTGAGGCTAATCCTGTTAACACCCTTAAAACACATGTATGAAAATTGCAATTTACTCTTAAAATAATTAATAAATTAGGTGAATTGACAGTTTTGCCCCTCACGTGAGGAGCACGTGGGGGAGATTTAACAGTTGTTTAACGGAAATTGGACGGTGGTACGTAAAGTGTTAGCATTCGTAAACTCAAGTATGCAAACTATTAAGCTGGGGCTGATCTTGTTAATACCCCCAAAACACAGGTATGAAAATTGTAATTTACTCTTTTTTAACACTACAAAATACAAATAATAGTTTACTTCAACACAAAAACCAGCTATTGGTTATAATTCACAATTATCTTTCAGCAACACTAATTGATCGAAAATTGAATGTGACTATAAGGAAAAACATTTTGTGAATCCAATTTAAGAACAAGTAACTAGTCAGCCTCAGCATTTCTTTCGGTTCAAATGTTCTATGCTTTCCATTCTTGGAAAACTTTAAAATTTCAAGTCACATTATCAATTTACCCCTTTTAGCATTTTTAAAGCTGATAATATAGGTATTAACACAGCATTTAAGTGTTTGCTGAAGAATTTTACGTCACGGATGACGTCATACTTTTTTCTCTTGCTATAGTGTGTATAGTCTTATAGAAACTTGAGGTCTAACTTTTTCATAAGAGTATGCACACTAATTACTGTCTACACCGTATAAAAGATGACCTTAGAAAACTTTGATGGAAATTGTGATAGAATGCCAAGGAAGAAACAATACTTGAATCAACGATGAGGTAATTCGTCTTCCTCCTCAAGTCAACATTGCCAACTCCAGCGAGTAAAAATCCCGTTACAGTGTCCTATATAAGATATAAACTGTTACAGGAATATTCAAGAGCATCAACCATTACTTGAATTAATCCCAAGAACATGAAATTACCAATAGCCATTAGCCATTAGCCAATAGCAAAAAGGGTTATTTTATTACCACTAGCCAATTCAAGAATATTGCGAAAATACATTTATATAGTATGCGACATTAATATCATAGCACATCCTTAGTCCATTGCATGTGTCTCATATTTTCTTGAAAGCCATCAAACATATCAAAAAGGAAGTTATATAGATATGACTTATCTTAAAGAGATCAGTCCAAAATACATATATCAATTAGGAGAATTGAACAATAAGTTATTAGTTTGTGTTTTAAAAGAACTCAGAATCATATGTGATCTAGTTCTGGTAATGACAACCAGGGAATTTTATTCCCCGTCCCTGCACATATATCTCTCCAAGTCAAAGGGTACATATGCTTTACCTATAAATTAAAGATAAAGATAAACAAATAATAGAGTGGAAAATTCTGGTAAAATGTAAACATAATTACCTCATCCGCAATCATAGCAATGAGTGCTGAGTTGTTTGTAGGAATTTGAGCTCGGTTCGCCATTTAGGATGCAAGATAAAACTACAGGAAGAAATATATGTTAGCCAAGCATATGATAACCAGGGTATGTGTATGTGACTACACAAAAACATAAAAAAAGTGTGCTTTTTATCTTCTTTTTATCATATATCTCCATTCTTATGGTATATCACTACATTGATCTATTAAAAAACAATGGAGACAACTAATTGACATTATGCACAACTTGAGGTTAAGAACAAATTAGATCAACCAGCATGTCTTGTGTAAACACTAATAGTCCAATATGCTACCTCCGCATCATAAATGATGAAAACCAACGATGAATTGAAGAAACTAGGGCCTATATTCAGCATAATTTTCAAGAAGTACTAAACAACAACCTCTTCAGGCAACAATTAGAAGCCATCAACGGTATTACAATCTAGAACAGGAAAACAAATTGTTTTATGATTGATTTGTGAATCCAACAGTTTGATCTATTATCGGATTCAACAAATGAAGTCGATTTCACTCTGATTCCAACATGATGCTTACAATTATAGATCCCCGAAACTCGATCACAGTTCCAAATTTTAGGGTTCATGCTTTGTACTTGAATCCGTAGCCTAAAACCGAACTAATCAGACAATTTAATCATGTTTTCAATCGAGATGAAACACATACATAGATATTGAAATTCAATTCAAAACACTGTTTGCATCTACATAGAGATCTCCTTGAAGTATATATAGATGACGACAGAGGTGTTACTCGAAGCACAAAGATGAGTGTGTGAGAGATAAATGGAGATCATACCTGATATCGATCGAGAGAAATAGAGAAGTAGGAGAGACGATGATGATTTCTACAAAACAATCGTAGCGATGAGATTCTTCTATGAACAAGTGATATCGTGATGAAGTTTTATTTTGCGATGGTTTCTAGAGATCGGATAAATATTCAATTATTATTTTGTAAAAATCCATATAAAATCATTTTATTAGCTATTGATTTAACAGCGTAATCGTTTCTTTCGTCCTGTGTTACTGTGTCTTGTACTCCTGTTAATGTATCTTGTCAAGATGTATAAATATCATTTATTAATTAGTTATGTTTTTATTTATTATTTGTTATAAGTACATTTAATAATAATGATTCAGTTTCTATCAATTTCTATTTTATAAAGCTGTAATTACGTTGAAAATATATAATAGGTTCTGTCAACTTAGAATGACTCCACACAAAGTTATATAAGATATTGTCTTGCAGACGTTCAAGTAATAAATAGGTTAAGACGTTGATGTCATAGTTTAAAATGTGTCTTAATAGGTTTAACGCTCTTTTCGTTTATAAACTTATCATAACAGTTAGGTTTATAGGTGGATACGACATGTTTATTACTTGTTTATCAAAATGACATACTTTTTAGTTTTATAAATAATTAAATAAATTTTTTTTTTGATTTTAATAAATCTATTTTATTGTTTATTATTATTTCATAATTGTGTTTACTGAATCATGATAGAATATATTAAATATGTTATGTCATGTCATTTGTTTTACTAAACTAACTGCATTTAATTGTGTCAAACGTATCATAAAGTGTAACCCGCATTAACGTCCAAAAAAGGGAAAGTTTAGTTAATGGTGTCATATTTCAATTCATCAACCGTGCTAGATGTGTCTTTATACTCAACCAGTTCAACACAAACAATTAATTCACTTAAAACTTAAAATTGCTCTTTTAACAATTTCTTTTTATTAAGTATACTTTTTAGAAAGTCAAAAGTTTTGTTGTTTTTAAGTGTATTATAAACCTAGAATTAAATTTCATGGTACATTGCACAGACCTAAATACATTCAAAGGTTTCTAAACATTTGTAGGAGTATTAAATATTTTAAATCCTTGATAGGTTTACAAAAATACTTAAAAGAAGGTCTATAATACTATGAACATGTCTTATCATTTGTAAACATTTGTAAACAATCTGTAATAAAGATTAAACATTGATACAATTGTGATTCGATTGAACACAATCATACACCCTTTCAATTTGGGAAACAGTTTGACTTGAAAGGTCAAAGCACTGTCACAATTTTAATGCAAGATAACATAAGAGTAGATATGCACCATTCATATCAAGATTAAATCATCGATTGCACGAGGCTCCAAACAGGGTTCCTCAGCTTCAAAGAAACTTATGAAAACATGATCAAAGGGCCCATGAAATAGAATGTCAAATTTCCAAGTCAAAACAACATCAAATGTAATAAACTGACAGTGTGCATACTATATCTCACATTATACAACAGTTCTGTTGAGAATCTGACATTTCAGGAGATCTGCAAGCCGAGAAATCACAAGTCAGATGATACTATATCAAAAAATAACAATAATTTTTTTCTAAGTTAACACTTTCTAAACTGACATGATGCACAAGTCACTGTGTAGAAAGTCAACACCTTTGTCCTCCTTAAAAACCTAATTTTCAAACTTCTCCTAATAAATTTTATTTAAGGGTTTAAGTTGAAAAAAAGTCAAAAACTAGATTCTTTGACATCAAAATTCAAACTGTAATAGAGAACACCAATGTAGTCGAAAGTAGGGAATTAATACCTTTAAAGACCATGTAATGCAAAATTGTTTGATACATAAAGTAGTATCGAATTTGAATATGAAACTAAAAGCGTTGGCATCAAAAGTCAAATTTTTTATCTTGGATGTGCACTATATATGAATAAAAATGATGACAATGATAAATATATTGAATAGAAAACAAGAAATGAAAGAAGAACAAAACTACTCACAGTTGACCAAGAGCAGATATATCAAAGTCAGGGGCGAGCTCTTTGACAATATCATTTGGGGGCTGACCACATTCTTGCATTTTCTGCATGAGTTCAACAATCTTGTTGAAATTGCCCGGCTCAGTGTCATAAACTACATTTAAATCCTTAATGAGCTCATGTTGATGGAAATAACGGCTGTATTCTTCTTGGCTTAGCTTGGATTTATTATCTTCTAACCATTTCGGGTATCTTTCTCCAATTTCTTTCATGGGCTCATGAAGAACTTCTTTGGACAAAAGTTGTTGCATCATTGTCTCAACTATAGACTCCATGTCCTACCAAACAGACAAATATAATATTTAGCGACTGCTAAATTATCATAATGGACATAACAACTATATAGGAAAATTTCTTTATACAAATAAAATTTTTTCTAACCTTAATGAAGTCAACTATCATATATTATAATGTTCAGTTAAAGACAAAAGAAAAGGAACAGGTATAGTTTGGTGGAAAGAATGTCGGTCATCTCAACTCTTAATTGATTATTTATATTAGGTAACTTTATTAAAACAAGACGTAAGTTCTGTAATTCATAATTTCATATGATTGGGAGAGTATATATATGTGGTAAATAATTTTCCATATAAAACTGTTTTGTCTTAACAATAATATAAACTAAAGATATGTTTCTTGAAGATAATCTTAGAACTTTGTGTTTAAAAGGACAGAAGTTAGATATGCAACTAATAGCAAAAGTAGTCCAACTCCAGAACACTTGCAACTAGCTATGTGCCTAGTCAAACATTCACATATATCCAGGAAAATATATATTCCATCAATTCTGGTATTTTCAACCAAGATTGTATGATATTTTTTCAAGTTAGAACCAACATCAGCAACATCAAATTCTTGTTAAAATGTTAAACTTAGGTTTACATCTTTATCCAAAGTTCAAAATCTTGTTAACTTTTTAGTTGAATGTCACCCATTTATGCTTCAAAGACAAAATATATCTCTTGTAGTCTTAAAAAAAATTTCATTAAATTGGGATTCATGAATTAAATATAAAATTTTGGCAACTTTCAACATGTCTGACATGTAAGACCTGTTTAACCCATTTCCTATGAGCTATTTTTAAATCTTCATCGGCTTACCAATTAGAGATACAAAATAAACCCGAAGCGACCCATTGACAAGTAAATAAGCCAAAATTGCCACCTCCACTCTAGATTAATCATTTAATCAACAACATCATGAAAGTACCTCAGATTTTGCAAGTTCCTCAAACTGCTTGACCAAATCCTCCATCATTTTCTCATCACCCAATCCATCAATGCCACTTGGTTTCAAACCCGCTATAGATTCCAAACCCTTAACAGTCTCCCTAGTTTGCTCTCTCAGCTTATTAAGAGTCTCCGAAGCATGTGACTCCTTTGGTGCCACCTTCTTCTTCCCTTTGTTCTTACTTCTTAAATCAGGCAGGCCCAATCCTAATCCTTGAACCCCAGTGGGCAATGAAGAAGCCTCTTCTTTGTTCCCTCCAGCATCTCTACAAAAAAATTTAAACGTCAGATGAAATGAAAACAAACCCATAATTTTTCATAGCTCAAATCAAATAGAAAGCTTCAAAAACATCATAAATTTGAATTCACGATAGTGTCTACACAGGCACATGGGATGTTAATTTCTGTAAAGGAGCTAACTTGCAGCTTAACGAGAAGTCGTCAGTCGAGAAGGCCAAACTAAAAACATATTTAGTTTCAAGATATACAATCCTTAGGTTTCATTTACTTGTACAATTCTTCTCCATTCTCCTCACATCAAGTAAGTAATACCCGCAATCACAGGCTTGCTTCTTCTAACACAACAAATACTGTACCCCTAAAATAAATGGTTGAACGAGGGATCGTAAATATGTTATGCATAGTAATATAAGACAATCTGGTGTTTGGGCATAAGTTGAATGTCGAATGATCAACCTTTAGAACCATCGTAAATTCATAATAGACTGTTCATACAAATACACACACACAAACACAAAAACACAACTTTTCTGCATGATTCCTTTCTTTCGCATTTACATTCCAAAAATTGTTCAAAATCAACTCTCGTGTTAACTGTTTTTGAAACTTAAGCAAGAATTAGGGTTCACATGTCAGTCACATATTCTCATATTGAAAATTAGCCCAAAAGATTAATATCAATGAACTAATAACCAAAAATAAGACCTTTTTGTGAAACTGTTATCCCATATACCAAATGGAAAGATACTTACGTTTGACCTAAAAGAACAACCAACATCAGTGAATATTATTGAAATTCACTTCCTGATAGCATGTTCATAATCAACCACCTACGGTGGTATGCGCCTCTGTGATCTAAATCGTTTAATTCAATAATTAGAAAGAACTACAAACCTCTGAGAAGAAGACGCAAGATTGAGGTTCTGAAAATCATCCAAAGCACCTAATTAAGATCCAAGAAACGATCAATCAATACATAAGAACAAGTAAAAACCAATTTCGAACATGGGTTATTGTATTAATTCAAGAATCGAATGAAACCCCGTGGTAATTGGGAAGAAGACGGTGAACTTACTGTCAAGAAGTTGGTCTAAATCATCCGAATGATCAGCAGCCATGATTGTTCTCTCTCTCTCTCTCTCTCTCTAAAAACGCTTTTTCTCTCTCTATAAAGATTCAAGTGTTGTAGATTAGAGGCTTTATTATGGAGTTTTGGGGGTATCGAAAAGGGGGAAATCTTTTTATCTTTATGGGGTGGGGGAGAACGATGACGTCGCCCGACGGGATAAATCGACAAGAGTCGGAGGTTGTGAAGTGATGTTCCCTACCCCATCACGAAAATCAACGGCTCAGATTCACTTTAATGCAATCTCACGTATCTCTTTTTTCTTTTTAACCGCAAAAGGCTCTTATTCATTTTAATCAATCTTGTTTATTCGTTTTACATACGGATGGAGAAAATCTTTAACTCAACAAGTAACTAAAACCTTTTTTTATTTCATTCAAGGGTTTTATAAATTGTTTGTATTTGAGTAACAACATTTATTTTGTTTTTATTATTGGCATGAGTTTTACAAATCGTTTTTATTCGTCTTTTTGACTAACGACGTTAACTTTTTTTGTTAAAATTTTCTAAATAGACTAAAATACCCTTAGGGGTTAAATAATTTATTAAAAATATCACAATGTCACTTCTAATTTCTATCTCTGCTCTCTCTCTCTCCCCTTCTTTTCTCCAGCGCAAAACACCACCTCTTTACCCCACCCTTCGACAACCACATCCACGACCACCGTCCCTAGGGAGCGTTTTGATGAAGTGCTTGACGTGGGTCTTGCCGTTGAAGTGACAGTGGTCGTCGCTGAAACTTGGCGCTAGCGCCGGAGCGAGGGAAGGACTGAGGGCCATCGCATCGTAGATCGAGAGAACCGGTGGAGCTCCGGCCGGAACGGGGGCGATTGGTTTTTTCAATTGGTGAGTCTGCGGATCCATCGCCGAAGCTCCCTTTGACACCACAACGGAGATGGAGGTCAAACTCCGACGACAGTTGTCGTTATCACCTTCTAGGGTTTGGTAATGATCCTGAGCTTTTGCTTCAACCCATTCAACCGACCGACCCTGGTGGGAATTATGTGAAACAATAGCAAATTCTGAAGCGATTTGATATTCCCGATCAAGTAAAAAATGTTTGAACACCGGATCCATGTTTCTCTCCAAAGATCCATTATTAGAAGCAAAAATGGTGATACTGTGATTTGAAACTGTTTCTTCTAGGGTTGAAGCAGTAGAGCTTTTTTCACGATCTTTGATAGCTTAGTGTAGTGTAAATCAAGGAGAGCCATGAGTATAGAGTTGGAATTGATTTGGGTGGGGGTTGATTTAGCGTTCCGAATGTGCAATGCAAAATAACAATATTGAAGAAACAGAAGAAGAAGGAGGTGATGAGTTTAAGTGCATCATAGTTTATAAAACTAATGATGCAAAAATCTGGAAAAGGGTTTGGAAGAAGATGATGTTTTGAATGAGGGGTATTTTAGTAATTGACAATCACTTAACATAAAAAAATTAACACCATTAGTCAAAGGGACGAAAATAGAAACGATTTACAAAACTCAGGCCAATAATAAAAACAAATAAACGTTGGTACTTAAGTGGAGACAATTTACAAAACCCAATGACTAAAACCAAGATTAACTTCTTTATTCAACTCTAACTCTAAGAATATTTGCTCCAAATAAAATTTTAACTTGAAATCTTCTCGTTTTTTATTTTCTTAAGTATCTCACGTTAACTATTTAAGCCTAGAATCGCTGGTATCTCACGTATCTCTTAAAACTATATTTTTTCATGAACAAAATCTCTTAAAAATCGAAAATTAATGCATTTTCACTTAGAATGGAATGAACGTTTATTTTCTTACGTTAAATCAATTTTGAACTACTTTTAAAACTATTTTTTTCTATTTTTAATAAAAAATATACTATAAAGAGTAAAATACAGTAGCACATCTAGAATCAAAGTTCAGGAGCAACGTAATTTTTTTATCCGTGCATTTATATTAATAAAGGGGTCCAAAGTAAGATCATTTAAATCAAATTTATTTAGAATCGTCGGAATTGAACTCCAATGAGTCGTTGACTCAATATCATCATCATTATTAGAACCAATATATCAATCTTGAAATTTTTTGTTAAAAAATTACCAATAAGACCTTGTTTTTTCTCTTTTAAATCTCTAACTTTATAACAAATAACACCATAAGATTACAAACTGCACTTAGAAATAATACAATTCAAATACCTAAAGTTAATATCAAATCTTTAATTCATCTTTTAAATCTTGACTTTATATACCTAATTATATTAACCTAAAATATTAGAAACTAAATCATATAAACATTGATTTTATAACAAATAACACTTAAATAAACTTAAATATTAGAGATTGAACAACATTAATCGCAAATCTCTAATTTTATAATGTAATAGAGAAAAAAACACTAGAAATGTTACATTGAAGTGGGCGGTGAATTGGTGAAAGATCACATGTGGGTGGCGTCAAGGGTCGTCGTAGCAGAATGCAGTTTGGCGGTTATCAGCCTGACAGCCGGCGGTGCGAACATGGAGAGATTAGCATTGTGGGTGGATGGTAGCTAACTAGCTGTAACCTGAGAAAGGGACGAAAGGTCTATGGGGCGTGTGTGTGTGGGGGGGGGGGGGGTGGATAGTGTTTTTATAATAACTTTTATGTTTGATCGGGTTATGTGTATTCGGCCTAATTAATTTTTAAGTTGTTTAATGTTTTTTGGCCTTTTTTTATTTTGGGTTTGTTAATTATTATTGTATTGGATTATTAGGTATTTTGGGCTTATAGTTATTTATGTTTGTATAAAATGTAATGTGTTTTTTATAAAATATAAGATTATTTTTATAATATCTTAAACTTTCAATAAAGTGTTGAGTTTAAAAAAATTTAGCGGTAACATAATATTTTCTCAGGGGTAACGTAAAACCGTAATTTTTTTATTTTTTGTTATGTAAAACTAGGGGTGTAAACAAGCCGAGCCGAGCCTGAGCTCACTCAGGCTTGAGCTCGGCTCGTTTTAGTTTTAAAAAGTTCGAGCTCGAGCTCGGCTCGTTTGAAGTTTTATTTTAAAGCTCGAGCTCGGCTTGTCAAAAAATTACCAGGCTCGAGCTCGGTTCGGGCTCGGCTCGTTTATTGTTAAATTACTATATTTTTATATTTTTATAATTACTTTTATATTTTTATAATGAAACTTTTTATATTTAACATAATATGTATTATTTAATTAATTTTATCATAATAATATATAATAATTATGATTTATGTACATATATATTATATATATATTTTATATGTAAATAAAAAAATTATATAAAACAAAAAGCTCGTTTAGGCTCGCGAGCCGGCTCGAGCTCGAAATCTAAAGCTTGTGTTCTAGCTCGTTTAGTAAACGAGCCATGATGTGAGCTCGAGCTAGGGCTCGAGCTCGTTTAAGCTCGACTCGATTCGAGTTTTTTTCGAGCCGGTCCCGAGTATCTTGCGAGCCGGCTTGGCTCGTTTACACCCCTACGTAAAACCGTAAATACACTACCCATAAAAAGTTAAGAGGTAGCAGGCTACCCTTTAACTCCATATAGATCCGCCCATGGTTAAGTATGTAAATCATAAATGTTATGTGATCAAACCCTTAAATCAAATAAAATAAATTATAGCCAAGAATGAACTCCAACATATGGTGTACTTATATTTCAACTATCATTTTCGTATCTTTTGCATATTTTGGTTGCGAGTACGCTAACCTCAAAGGGTACCTGTAATGGTGGCTACAGTGTTCCCATGATACCCAGGTTAACCGAATGTGTCCTACCTACCCTTGGGGTGTTGTACGTTTTTAATCTTATCTTCAAACGAATATTTTACGGTATTAGAATGTTATGTGTAACTTTTTCATCTTGAATATTATTCAACTTTAAACAAACTTTCAGGCTTGTTAGATACATTACTTCATTGACTCTATTAATTTAATTAAATTTAAGGTTGCTATAAATGTTTATAGTCATTATAGGGCACCCGTATTTAACGTTGTAAATGTCAATTTGCTCTGGTTTTCACGTATATGCTCGTATTCAACTTGATAAGCACAACTGGTGAGATTCATTGTTTGATGATTTTAAGCAACAAACACAAACCATCCACTTTATCTATACGCTAGTCTTAAAATCACAACACTTACAATAAAATTAAGGGTATGTTTGGAATTGCTTATTTTATAATAACTTTTGACTTATTAACTTTTAAAAATTTAATAAGTAAAAGAAATATTTGACAACCCCAATGTAACTTTTTAAACTAAGGGTTTTGAATAGTAAGAATGATGTTACTTATTAATTTTTAAAAACAACTTTTAGTTTAATTTATTATTATATCCTTTCATTACCTCCTATCAACTCCTCTTATTTTTAAAGAATGTCTTTTTAATATTTTACAACGTTTTAATTTATAAGTTAATCCAAACACTTTTTAAAAGCTAATCTTGAAACTTAAAAGTAAATAAGTTATATTCAACCAAAATAAACAATTCCAAACATGCCCTAACTATTACAATCTCATTTTTTTGAGTAAATTACATGAA
The DNA here is from genome assembly GCA_025506515.1 of Flaveria trinervia. Lineage (NCBI taxonomy): Eukaryota > Viridiplantae > Streptophyta > Magnoliopsida > Asterales > Asteraceae > Flaveria > Flaveria trinervia. The sequence continues at coordinate 3,078,897 of CM046448.1, forward strand.
TTGTTTCTAATGTTTGCTTAAATTTCATATTTTATTCTTGTAATTGAAAAATTATAGGTTTCGTTTTAAGGTTTAAAAAAATATGACACGTTTTATTCATGGGTCAAACAGACGTTAGTTTTGATAGTATATATGTGTAAATTGAAATTTTACCCCATCTTTTGTTTTTCTTCTTCATAACTCCAACCTTTACCTCACACTTATTCTTCCTCATTTTCTTTTTAGACCACCACACAAACACCACCATCACACATCGACACCTCACACCACCACCATCAATCCACTACGACTCCTCGTCATTACCACCACATGCCCATTTTCAGGACAATCCACCACCACTTATCATTGCCACCACTACACAACCTTACATCCATCACTACACCCACCCCCCCCCCCCTTTGTATTTTCTCACTTTTGGGTAATGTGTTGAGGTATTTTGGTAATGTGAATGTAGATATTTTGGTTTTGTAAGGCGTGGTTGTTGTAGGTTCATAAGAAATTGGTACGTTGGGGTTGTGGTGGTGGCAAGGTGGGGCTTAGAAGGGGTGAAATTGTTATTTTTAAATTTTCACGTTAAAAACTAATAGTCGTTTGACCCAAAGACAAAACGTGTTACATTTTCCAAACCTCAGGATCAAACTTGTATTTTTTTAATTTCAGAAACAAAATATAAAAATTGAACAAACATTAGTAGGATTCGTGTAATTTACACTATTTTTTTATCATATCATATAAAACAAAAAAATACATTAAATAAAAGCAAACTTTATAGTTATTAATAAAAGAATATTTTTTTGCCACTTGTCATATTATTAAACCACCTTTTTAACACTTGTCATTTTTTAAAAAATTATCACTTGTCATATTATTTTCAAAAGAGTATTAAAGTAATTTAAACATTAATACAATTTATCTCTCTTCATAAAAATTAATTTGGTCAATTAATACATTTTTCTTTCTCATCTACATTTTTTTTAAATCAAACTATGTTTTTAAAAATAAATTTTATTAAGAAAATTAAAATTCATATATTTTCTAAAACATTGAACATTTTAAAATAAAATATTTTAAATCCGTATATTTTTTAAATAATTATAAAAAATATGAAATTTTATAAAAGTAGTTTTATTAAAACAACCGGAATATTTAGAAACTTAAATTTTAATAAACAAGATTTTTATAAACAATAAATTTTTATAAGAAAATCTTAAAACAAATATTTAAAAAAGAAATTATTTAGATAAGAGATTTAAAAATAGTATAATTGTTTTATCTATTGAACAAGTATGTATATATAATTTATACATATTATATATTAAAATATCGTACTGTATATTTTTGTGTTTATTACTAAATATACTTTTTTTAATAAATGAATTTCTAAACTATCTATTTATCTATATATCTGTCAGTCTATAACATATTTGTTGTTTATATTTGAAATAATTATTCATATGTAATTATAGTAATATGTTATCTTCATGATTTTATAACTCATAAAATTTTATTACTGATTATTTATTATTTTATTACTAATTATTATTATTTTATTACTAATTATTTATTATTTTATTAATTTAAACCGTTACGCTAGTAATGCCTTCTAACTAATAAGTCAATTGCATATGTGGTAAGCCACAAGACACAAAGCAACTCCACCATTAGCCCCTCAACCAATGGCCACGGCGGCGTTATCACCGGCCACCGCCACCCTCCGCCTCAAACCCCTCTCCACCACCGTCCGCCTCCTCTCCCTCTACAACCACCACCACCACCCAAAACTCCACAAATTCAAACACCAATCATCATCACCCCTCATCACCACTCTCCCAAACTCACCACCCTCTTCACCCCCCTAAACAGTTCCACAACCAACCGCCGGTGCTTCTCCACCGTCGTATCCGCCACCGTGTCCTCCGGCGAGGTTGTAGAGAAGCCCAAAACAGAGTCTAGTGACGGGCTCGTTGGGGAATTTCGTAAGCGGCTGAGGATTTCGGATGTTAAAGGAGGGGAGAGCGAGGGTTTGGATAGGTTAGGTGAAACCCTAACGGTTAGGGGGTGGGTTAGAACGCTTCGTGTTCAGAGTAGTGTTACATTCATTGAGGTAATTGATGGGGGATTTGTGTTTTAAGTGGTTTGTGAATTGATGATTTGTTTATATGTATACAGGGGAGTTTGCATTTTGAAAGTTATTGCTACGAAGTTATAAACATGTAGTAACATTAGATGTTCATTTGATTGATATTGGAATGATATTCTGCTAGATACATGTATAGTTTGGATGCTAGAACTCTAGGTTTTGATGGGATTTACTTATTGAGTTTTTTTTATTTTTTATTTTAAGCAATGTATTGATTTATATGTGTTCATTATGGTATTGTTAAGTCTCTACTGTAAAGAAAAGATACAACGTGTGGTGATCTCAATTCTCAAACCTATTTACTTTTAGAATGCAAACTTGTATGTTTTTCTGCAAATTAAAACACTTGTGAAGTATCCTGTATGTGCTGCTAATGATCAAAGATTAAATATTTATGCTTTTTTCTTGGATAAGTTACAACTATGTGAAGTTATATTTTGTTTTTGGTGGATAGTTAATTAGTGATGCATTCAGTGCAGGTGAATGATGGTTCATGCCTCTCAAACATGCAGTGTGTGATCGACTCAGATGCTGAAGGTTATGATCAGGTAGCAGAATGGAAGCATATTTGAAAAAGAAAAACATATGACACTTGATTTCCAAAATTTCTCACTCTTGCAACTTTTCCCCTCTTTTTGAGTTTAGAAAAGCCAGTCACTTTTTCCTCCCTCTAAGCAATCCTTTGTTTACCAAATCATACACATTTCTTATAATTCATCTTTACATGATATTTGTTTTATGGCTGATATAATCAGAAAGTACAAATGCATTGCATTTGAAGCCTTAGATGCCGATATATCACATAAATAACATTTCTTTATGTTCTGGGTCATTGATAGGTTGAGAGTGGTTTAATAGCAACGGGGGCATCAGTCTGTGTGGAAGGAGTTGTGGTACCTAGTCAAGGAAAGAAGCAAAAAATAGAGTTGAAAGTTAACAAGCTTGTAACGGTATAAATTTGATATGCCGGAAGCTTGTTTGAGGATATATGCGTACAAGTTATTTGTTATTGTTTTTTTTTAATTTGGTGTTTTTAATAATTTAATCATCTTCTTTTAATACACTTGTAGGTTGGTAAAAGTGACCCATCATTTCCCATCCAGAAGAAAAAGGTTACCAGAGAATTTCTAAGAAGCAAGGCACATCTTCGTCCTAGAACAAACACATTCGGTGCGGTATGATTTAGATTATTGACAAGCTCTTTTTCTCTCTCTCACACACACATATACATATTTAATTGTGCTAGCTAGTCTGATTGTACTATGAATCATTACACAATTTTACTATCGGTTTCTCTATCATTTTTAGTGTGTTTTTATCACATACTTGTAATTGGTTCAGTGGAATATGTGAGAACCTCTATTCTTAGTTGTGTTCCTTTTATTTTGCTAATTCGTTTGTTTGATTTTAAATTTGACTTTAGGTAGCAAGGGTTAGAAATGCTTTGGCCTATGCTACACACAAGTTCTTTCAAGAAAACGGGTTTGTTTGGGTCGCAAGTCCCATAATTACTGCTTCAGATTGCGAAGGTGCTGGCGAGCAATTTTGTGTAACCACTTTGGTATATACCTTCTGTTTTCAATTTTACAACTATTATTGAATTATAATTTATGCTATATTTATATTCTCTTATTTTCTTTATTCATTTCCTACTTTTTGATTTTTCCTGTTGTGTTAACAGATACCAAACTCCAAAGAAGTCATTGATTCTCCAGCTGCCGCCATTCCAAGAACAGAAAATGGTTTAGTTGATTGGTCACAAGTGAGGCCCTCCATTTTCTTAATTCGTGGATATTTTTAGCATATGATCGCTATAATATCATTCCTTGTGGCTTCTACATAACTTTTCACATTTTATATATTAGTTGCTTTCTGATTTCACAGGATTTTTTTGAGAAACCAGCATTCTTGACGGTCTCTGGCCAACTCAATGCTGAAACATATGCAACTGCTCTTTCTGATGTACACCTTGTTCCTTCATATGCTAATTAAATTTATCCATTCAATGCATGCAATTATTTTAATATATTTTTAAAATATTTACTTTCAGGTGTATACATTTGGTCCTACATTCCGGGCAGAAAATTCCAACACTTCTAGACATTTAGCTGAATTTTGGGTATGCTTTTGCTTTCTGATTATATCCACACAGTTTTCTCTAAGATTATTAGTGCTTTGTATTACATATATAAATTAGATAACTAATGAACTAGCTTTATAGTATCTAATTTTAGTTTATATATTTTGAAGATGATTGAACCCGAGCTTGCATTTGCGGATCTGAATGATGACATGGCATGCGCCACTGCCTATCTCCAGTATGTCGTATGTTACTTCATTGACCCTTGATAGTTGGTAGATTACCTTGTAATCAGTCTGTACTCAGAAAAAAGGTTCCACTTCATAAATTTATCTAAAAAAATTCATATGGAAAAAAAAATCATGTCTTTGTTCATTTGAAGGATAGAAAATGTTAATGACATTTTATAATATTTTTGTCCACCACTTCTCCCACTTCTTATCAGTGAGGGGTATTATAGATGTTTCATTGGTAGTTTCACCTTTATGCACTAGTCAATTGCAAATTTTTTGGGACAAAGGAAGTTTTTAGAAACGTTGACTGATTTTCAGGCAGAGGTACCAGGAGTTAAAGGTATTGTAAACAAGCTTTGATATAATGATATTAACTTAACTTGAAAATTTCCACGTTTTAGGTGAAACACGTTCTTGAAAACTGCAAAGAAGATATGGATTTCTTCAATAATTGGATTGAGAAAGGAATCATCGATCGTTTAAGTGTATGATTTTTTTGGTGCAATTTATAATCATCCATCTTTAAGTTATAGTTCATTGCTTTCACTGTTATATATGCATAATTTGTGATTTTTGCCCAACAGGATGTTGTTGAAAAAAGCTTTGTGCGAATGACTTACACAGATGCAGTTGAATTGCTTCTAAAATCGAAGAAGAAATTTGAATTTCCGGTACTTTTGTTTTTTTTTCATCTTAAAGTTGCCAAATAAGTTGTCTTTTGAGTGTCAAACACGTTAGTCTTTAATAAAAGTTTAAATTAGAAGTTTAGTAATTGCGCATTGAAATTGTTTTGATAAATTTGAATTTGGGAGATACTAGGTTTGAGTGTTTTTATCTGTGAAGTTGATTTTTGGATTCAAACATATTACAATGACTACATTTGTGGACATACTTGCAACAAAGCTGTTAATTCATATTTCCTTCGTGTTGGTGAATGTACTTCTAATTGTACGTCGGTTATATTATATAGGTGAAATGGGGATGTGATTTGCAAAGTGAGCATGAACGTTATATAACTGAGGAGGCTTTTAATGGATGTCCTGTTATTATAACCGACTACCCTAAGGCATGATCTATTCCCTACTGTGTGAAAATTAAATTTGTTACTAAATTTAATCAGTGGTTATTTTTCTAAAAACATTCAGGATATCAAGGCTTTCTACATGCGACTAAATGATGATGGAAAAACTGTTGCAGCCATGGATATGCTGGTTCCGCGGGTAATATTTGCTTCATTTTACATTTCTATTAGTCTTCTGAATACCAGTGCCTAATAAAACCAATCCAAAATCAGATGGCGAGTTTAACTTCCTGATAAGTTACTAATTCATTCGTTTGTAAATAACCGCGCATATCTCTTATTGGAGAAGCTTCAATCCAAAATTTACCGATCTTTCTTAGTAATAATTTCAAATATTTCAGAACATATATTTTGCCCATAAGCATCAATGTTTACTGTTTAGGCCTTTAGGGCGATTCAGATCATTTATCGATAGTTGAAGATTTAAATAAACTGTGTTGTGGGGCATTGAATCTATGTCAGACAACAGGAGTGAAACATTTAACGCAAGTATAGTTGGCAAAATGGGTGGGATGGGTCCCATGTTAAAATGGCGAGTAAAAAGTGGGTTTTATAAATAATTATCACTTTTAAGGCAAACTGATAGAAACTTTACAGCCAAGCCTAGACTCAACAGCCGAAACCTTACAAAGTATTCTCTTTGTGATGCCTCTATTCTGCCTTCATCCCCTCTCTCTCTATATATATATTGTTTCCTCCCTTACATTTCTTTCTACCTTAAACTATCCATGTCCAAGGCTTGTTGGGCTGTTGGTTAAATAATTATCCATATCTTTTTCGCTATCAAAAATCGTTTTTTATAACTGCCATCTACGAGTATGACCCGTTTCCTTTTTAGTGGATTTTATTTTAATAGTTTTTACTCATTTTACCTATTATCTATAAAATAATATATAAACTTATTGGCTATAATTATTTTTGTCTGCTAGGTTGGTGAGCTTATTGGTGGAAGTCAAAGGGAAGAACGTCTAGACTATTTGGAAACCCGCCTAGATGAACTCAAACTCAACAAGGAGAGCTTTTGGTGGTACCTGGATCTTCGGCGTTATGGTACAGGTTAGTATCTACTTTCCTTCTAATTTTTTCATATGCTAGTTTCTTGAAAACAACGTGTTATATGTTCATACATTAAAAAATCACTTGATCATATATGGTTTGCTTAAAACGGATATATTCGTAATTATGTAACCACTACCATTTTTTAAGTTATGGAAGGAAATGTTGCAACCAATAGGAATTAAGAAGTGGAAATCTATACATGCTGAAAAGACTCTTGTCGATTCAATACTAAGCGAATAAACCATAATCTCAGATGTCCTTGTACTAATTGTTTTGTTCTATTCAGTTCCACATGCTGGGTTTGGGTTAGGTTTTGAAAGACTTGTGCAATTTGCAACTGGAATCGATAACATTCGAGACACAATTCCGTTCCCCCGAGCACCTGGTTCAGCTGAATTTTGACATCGAATAAGCCTCAACAGGTTCTTATTTATCCAGGGAAACATGTTTTTTTCTGGTTGTAACTTTTCCATCTGCAAACTTAGACATTAGAAAGGGAAGATTCTTTTATGATAACATATTCAATTATTTGTCGCAACTTATAAAAAAGCATTGATGGATAGTTGTACTTTATGGTTTATATACATGTACTATTTGCTGCCCAACACATGCTTGTGCTGCTACAGTTTTATTATTCAATTTGAAAACAGTATAACTTAAATGAACTTTTGACTTATTGTGAACATCTTCGAGGGTTATATATATCATTACAGCAGATCACCGCACGTTATAAAGCAAAACCTATGTTTGTATACAGGTGTTATGCTATAAAGAACTTAAAAACCACCTTTGATTTGGTTTCTGAAGTTCAACCTAATCAAGGTCATCATTAAATTTTCAAAACCGTCACCATTACTTGCAGGTTTCACTTGGCACAAATGGCCTTGAAGCCACACCTAAAACCTCCCAATCTGGTTTGATAAAAATATATTATTATTTTTTTTTATATTTTTAAAAATAATTAAAATCAGAAAGCTAGACTGGATTATTTCACATTATTGGTTATAAAAACATATAAAAAAAGTATATGTATAATATATAGGTAGTTAAACAAGTATTTTATATGGTTAGTACGCGAGTTATGTGCGCCATCTATACCATGCTAAATACGATAAGATTTGTTTTGCTAGCTCTATTTAAAACCTCCCTATCTGGTTTCATTTCTCTACTATTAACAGGAAACTACTCATCGGTACTTTCACCCCAAGAAATCATTCCCCTTCTTGAGATATCATATGGAAGTTTGACATGGAGGTTGGAATGGGTTGTGCAATGAAGCTGGTGAATGATTTATATCCACGGTTGTAGTTTGTTGTTTAGTGTTTTCTCGAATTGGGTCAACTAGTTACTCAACCAAGGGTGCCGCCATGGGAATAAAGAGTTTTGGATTTGATTGTGCCCGGTTTGATGGTGGCGCAAAAGGCGGCTGGTACAACTATGTTGGGTTCCCACCACCTTGGTTGAAAGTGTCAACATACCTGCAAAGAGCATATAGAAACATTTAATCATTTTTTTCACAAAAGATGTCATGGGGTTGGGTAACATGTTATAAGTTAGTTTGGGTTACGATGGGTTTGAGTCTGACTAGGCATTTAGGTATATTTTCGCGAAAATGTTCTTTAAATGAAACTCATACGTTTTGTGTAATGATTCATTTAAGGATGATGTAGTATAATCCTTAATCTTTGGCATAAGAATAAGATGAAATCGTTTAATTGAAAGTTTTGAAAGTTTATATGTAATTATATAAATTCTCAAAACTGTTAAAGAATATCCTTACAATGTTCATGAACAATAAAATCATAAACCACAAAGATGCAATTATGGATCAATATGAGATAAACAATTAGTCGATTGTCTAATTTATGTTCGATATTACCAGAATTCGTTAATGATTTGAAATCAATATTTAATAAAGATATACTTAATTTGCAATAAATTAATTACTTACTTGTCGTGTTCATTGTATTCCATTTGAAATAACCAAAAATACTTATAATTATCCTTTTGATCGTTCATGTCATCCACATCGGATTTTTTCTGTTACCATATGAATTTGATAGGTAAAAGTTTACTTTAACTCAAAACACAAGCAATGCTACTATAAAGTTGTGTATAGAATCAATATAACTATGATAGTTACATTCCAAATCACTTATGAGAAAGTTTGTGAGGTTGCGTAGTGCATGATTATCTGGTAACATTAATGATTGCCCCTATAAATATGATTTGAGTTTGAATATCTATAAGTATAGGTTGATTAAGGCGATGTTTAGAAGCAAACAAATTGTTGTTTATAAAAAAAAAAGAAAACAATGAGATCAATGTCTGTGCTATGTGACAAGAATAAAATCCTGTGAAATAAGACTAAAAAAACATAAGAAATGACATAACCCAAATAAAATAAAAATCTATAAAGCAAGACAAAACAAAAGGTCGATGCAATTAAAAGGTCTAATCCTGTAAAATCCATTTGTTCTATTATACAATTAAAAGGTCGATGCAAAACAAAACAAAAAGAAATTGTTTGATTTAATCGATGAGTGTCACATGACATGATAAAACCAACCAATAATAAATCTAAGTACTATAGATCCAAACTTGAAATAAAACATATATAATTGTTTATTATTGATATCAGTACACACAATCTACTTTAGTACCCTGATAACAAAATCTCACGTTGTAAATTTGCAATGGTTGTATCTTATACATTTTCAAGCTCAAAACATTGTTGTCGGGCCATTAAAAATTAAAAATTGTCTTTAATTAAATATTTTTATAATTCAATGTGTTTGACAAAAGCAATGAGAATTATTTCTTAAATGTCTATCTATTTGATGAGTGTTCTTTTGGTAATATAATTTTCGTAATATGATTGTTGGTGAAAAGACTACACGATATTAGTCATATTTCATGGTTTGCTTCTTATCCTTAGTAAGTTAAAATTCTTGTTTTCTTTCAAACGTTTGTGTGGCACAACCTACAATAAGTGACGTAATTTGATACAGCTAACCAAATATTTAATCACCGTAATTTGAGGTTTATATATGAAACAGTGATTGCGAAATCAAAAGATGATCAAAAGAAAACTTTCTGTAAACAAATGAATTTTGAATCCACAAAAAATGAACATGTTACATAACCTATTTATTCTCACCAGCTTGTCATGTATATTATTATCCTTTGATGTCACCTCTCAACGAATTGTATTATTCAGAACAAAAAAGATTATTTAGAAAAAATGGTAACATATTGTTTTTGCTAAATTTAGACTATTTATAAGGCTGAAAAAGAAATATAGAAACCCCCTCAAGTTTACCGTTGGCGTATCCATTTATGGAAAGAGGAAAAGCTAGCTATAAAATCAGATCGAACTTAATAATATAATAAATTTCCTTATGTTTCTAAAAATGAAAAATCCAAAAAACTAATCAAATTATCCCATTACAAGAATGAAACCGTGAGGGTGAAGGGCTAAGTCTATTAGCAAAATCACTTGAAGTTAGAATGGTAATGCTCTCTTAAGGTCAAAGATCTGACTTTTGTTTATATCGGATTATTGTAATTTTGGTGTAGGATTACGAGTAGGTTATGTGTGACTTTCGGTTTAAAAAACAAGAATGAAACCGTGGGATTTTCGTCAACTTTTATGACGTGTTACTATCTTAATTTAGGATCCTTTGATTTAATGACGACAAATTCATATTTCTCCATCGAACTTACTATTTTATGTTTTTAGTTTAGCTATAGTTAAAGATTTCTCGATGAAATAATTATCATTAAGATTGGAAGAAAATTCCTTCACGGTTAATTACACGTAAGATATTCAATTTTGGAACGTTGTGAAACACTTTTTTCAATTGTAAGTAGGAATATAATACTTTTAATATTTTAAGAAAGACTTGCATAAAGCTTAGAAGAACCGTTTGTTAATTGAAGAGTAGAAGGAACCCATTCTTTGTTCATCCTACTTTTAATCAAAGCCTCCATCTTCATCTCTCTCTATACGCACATGTATATTAATAAAATCATTCATCTATTAATAACAATTCAATTCAATAAAAAGTATATAATTGTAAGATATATTTTCCTTCTAATTAATTAATTACATATTATGTTTTTCTCCTAACAAGTTTCATAAACATGCTTAGATAAAAAAAATTGTAATAAACTTACACATTACACATGTTTATAATATATGTAGATGGGCAAGAGAAAACCATAAATTTATAAGAAAACAAAAATTTTTATATAAACACCTCTATCCAATCATAATATTTATAAATAATTTGAAGTATGACCTTATTATTTTAAGTAATTTAAATCACTTTAATGATGACAAGGCGAATATTGAGTTACATATACGTAATTAATGGTTTTACATATGTAACTCATACTTATGTATACGCAACCCTTTTTTTTTCTAGTTTTTGTATAACTTAGGATTTTTCTAGTAACCGTCCACTATAGTGTATTAATATACATAAACTTATGCATATCAAGTTATTCAAATATCTATACAATATTTTAATATGTTTTAGTAGGAAAAAAATTCTTTTTTAACCTTTATTTTTTTAAAAGTTTAAATGGACACAAATGCCTTTTACGAATTATATTTCCTTAATTATTAATATATTTTACAGGGATGTCAATCATATGATTAAATACAAAAAATATTGATTACGAATCTCATATATTAGTTAACTATAACTTCAATTTATAGTTATTACAATTTAAAAACGAAGTAATTTACAAATCTAACTATTGTGTAAACAATGTTTATTTAAACTCTTAAAATTATTATTTGTTATATTATCTTATGTTTCAAAACATAAACTTCCATTAAACGTGTTACTAACTTTTCTATAACTCTGTTGTGTTCTCCATCACGTGTACACCATCAAATATTATATTAATAGTCATCAAGTAACCTTAAAGTTTTAAAATGTTGAGCATTCAAGTCTCATAAATATCTGCGTATACATACCTAGAAGTAAAGATTTAGAGAGTATGCGTGAATATGTTGTTCAAAGAAAAGCATATTTTAATAGTCATATTTACATTTGAGTAAATACAAAATGACTTTCATAACATTTATATATGTTACTAAAAATAACCCTAGCTTATCATATGTGTGCAGTGTGTATATATATATGCACACACAAACACCTCTATATATAAACTCCATCCCCTACATCCAAACAACCACCACCACAACCACCAATGGCCGCCACCACCACCACCACCACCATCAAGAACAAGACTCTCACCGGCGTCGGAAACCTAATAAAGCTCCTCCCCACAGGCACCGTCTTCACCTTCCAGTTCCTCAACCCCATCCTGACCAACAACGGCCACTGCACCACCAGCAACCGCTACCTCTCGGCCGCCCTCATCGCCCTCTGCGGCCTCTCCTGCATCCTCTCCTCCTTCACCGACAGCTACCAGGACGACGACGGCAGCACCCGCTACGTCATCGCCACCCACCGCGGCTTCTGGCCGCCTCCTGATCCGACTGTTGATTCGTCCGTTGATGTTTCAAAGTACCGGCTTCGGGTTGGGGACTTTGTGCATGCTGTTTTCGCGGCGGTGGTGTTCGCGGTGGTGGCGTTGTTGGATGAGAACACGGTGCAGTGTTTGTACCCGGGGTTTGAGAGGAGTGAGGAGATGGTGATGATGGTGGTGCCACCCGTGATCGGGGCGGTTTCCGGCACCGTGTTTATGGTGTTTCCGAACACTCGTCATGGGATTGGGTACCCTTCATCTTCTACAACTACCCAAGGGAACAACAAGTGATCGAGGGATACATATATAATTGCATACCATGTATATGCATGAGGTTTCATGCATGCTCAAAGAAGCATACATGTTTTTATCATTTTGTGTAATCTTTTATCATGTTTGGTTTTCAAGTGTAACAACATATATCATTTTTATCATATTCTCGTATTGATGTATTCGATTGAATATTGGTTTGGTTCTGTTTGATTTGATATTGACAGCTTGAATTGAAGCAACTTAGAACATTCTCAACTCATCCACATTTTTATACATATAATTACACTATAAATCATTATTTTTTCTTTTTTTTTCTACTTTATCATTATTTTTTCTCTCTCTTTCATTCATAACCACTTAAAATCTATTAAAAACATTATTGGGTTTTGTACACTGATTTCTAAAAATACAGATTGAATAGTAATATATCATATTCTTCATTCACAACCATTTATATATATAATAGAAGGACTACACTCACATTATTTTAGGAAACGGATTGTGAATGCTCTTAAGGCACACAATTATTATATATTTACATTTGATTTCTATTTAAGAGTATTTTTTACATAAGTGTAAATGCATGATAATTACAATAAGATTATTATTAACAATATTACAATAAAAGTGAAAATTGATTAAACTATTAATGTAAATTATTTGCGTATAAGTCATGTTTTGAATATTCTATTACTAGAATTCATTATATAATATTTTTCGGACTTAATTGAATATATTTATTTTATATATAATAAATAAGTAAATAAAAAAGTTTGTTTTTAGATTCTTTTTTAATTTATAACTCTGTTTGACTAATAGTTTGATTTAAAAAATTTTAATTCTTACTTGTGTAATATTTGAGTTTATAAAAGTAAAACACATGCATAATAGTGTGAATGTGTCACTCCCGATCTACTACAATTGAATCGAAATGAAGTGCTCGTGAATAAGGAGACTTATGAAGGTTTTTGCTACAGTAACGAGATCGTCATACTTGTCAAATTATAAACATCGACAACGCATTTTCTTGCATAATCAACTCATTAATGGCAGCAAATTTACCCAATGTGAATCCTTTAGTTCTTGTTCTAAAGACACTTCAGACCTCCATGAACACGACCACCACAGTGAAATCACTATCAATGGTGACAATCCAAATGTGCATGATTTGGTTTACAAGATTCGAGAATGCACCAATTTGGGTCTTTATAACCATGGTCAACAGCTTCATTGCTACATTTTGAGATCTGGGTTCACTGCAAATGCATTTGTTTCATCTGCACTCATCAACTTCTATGTTAAACTTGATCTACTGAAAGATGCACACAAACTGTTTGATGAAATTCCTGAACCAGGTTTAGTTGCTTGGAACTCGTTGATCTCGGGGTACGTTCGATCAGGGAAGTTTCGTCAGGCTTTGAGTTTGTTTGTTCAGCTAGAAAGATCGGACATTTGTTCCGATTCATACTCGTATACCACGGTTTTAGCTGTTTGTGGACAGTTAAGGTTTATGCAGTTGGGTAAGTCTGTTCACTCCAAGATTGTTAAATCTGGTGTAGAATGTAGTACTTTTGTGTCCAATTGTTTGATTGATATGTATGGGAAATGCGAGCTAGTTGAGGATGCAATCAAGATTTTCGACATAATGTGGTTCAAGGACACGGTTTCTTGGAATTCGGTGATTGCTGCGAGTAGTCGGAACCGAAGGATTGAACAAGCGGTTGGTTTTCTGAATCAGATGCCAAACCCGGATATGATATCATACAATGAGATAATCACTGGGATTGTGCAGTTTGGGAACATGGAACAGGCTATTGAGGTTCTGTCAACAATGCCAAACCCGAATTCATCTTCATGGAACTCGATTATAACAGGGTATGTGAACCGCAACGATGAAAGAAACGCCCTTAAGTTCTTCTATCAAATGCACTTGAATGGGATACGAATGGACGAGTTCACGTTTTCAAGCATTTTGAGTGGTGTAGCGCACGTTGGAGCACATACATGGGGGGCTTTGGTCCATTGTTGTGTGGTGAAATGCGGTTTTGATGAATCTGTAGTCGTCGGCAGTGCTTTGATTGATATGTACTCTAAGTGTGGACAAGTGAATATAGCTGAATTCATATTTGAAACCCTACCCGAAAAGAATCTAGTAACTTGGAATGCCATGATGTCTGGGTTTGCTCACAATGAGAATTCAACCAAAGTGATTGAACTATTTGAGCAATTGAAGCACACGAAAGATCTACAACCGGACGGGATCACATTTTTGAACGTGTTATCAGCTTGTTGGCATAACAAGATGCCACTAGAGGTTGCAGCCGGATACTTTGAATCAATGATACGCGATTACCAAATAGATCCAACAGTCGAGCATTGTTCTTGCATGATCAGGCTTATGGGTCATGAAGGGGAAGTTTGGAGAGCTGAGGGGATGATAAACCGACTAGGGTTTGAGTCGTGTGGGGGTGTTTGGAGGGCGCTGCTAGCAGCTTGTGGCGTTTGTGGGGATTTAAAAGTGGCTGAAACTGCAGCTAGAAACGTGATTGATCTTGAAGGTGATGGTGAGTTTGTTTATGTTATGATGTCGAATATTTATGCACGATTTGGTAAGTGGGAAGATGCAGGTGCAATGAGGAAAATGATGAGAGACAAAAAGGTGTCAAAAGAGGCTGCTTTTAGCTGGATTGAATGATGCATTGATCTTAGTTAACAAATATGTGTCATTTGTATGTCAATTTTGGTTTTCCAAGAGGGTCAATATTAACAGATGGTGTTCTTTCGGGTTTACGTTTCATTCAGATGTATTAATCTGAACCATTAAGCAAAATAAAGTGAAAAAATAAGAGAGCAATCCCAACAAAAGAAACATCTTATAGTTGTATGTAAACAACATACAAGAAATAGTAAGGTTAATGCATGAGTTCTTTGTTCAGGCTTATTATGAATTACAAAATAATTGGGATGAATTACAAAACCTGTCATCTTGTTCAATGATTTCAGCCAAAATGTCTGCTAACAGGTCACCTTGGAACCGATAAACCCAGCTCTAGTTCAAACAAAAAGAACCCATATCAGATACAGATACAAGCTTCAATGTAGTCAGTCATGTTACAACTTACAACCCAAGATTTCAAGATGTCACAAAAAAATGAACATAAAAATCTTGTGAATCTATCTCAATGGTTTTACTTCCTAAGTCTTGTGAAAGGGGACATTAGTTATATACAAGCCAAGTAGAATTCCGTCTTATTAGCGTGATGAAGAAAGCCCACCTTTAGAAACAGCAAAATGTATCACGTTCCATCAAATTTATCTGGGAAAAACGAGAATCTCGAGTTACTATAGATACTCTACTCTCAGCTATATGCATTTCACACCATGAATGCAAATATATGTAGATTTAAATTATTTCCATAGTTATGGTATTACAAGTTCAAATAACAAGGACCATACTTTCAAACAATTCAGAGCATCCAACAAACAGTTCATGAATTAAGATTAAGAAAATGAACAGTTTTGCTAATCATCAAGTGCTGAACATGTATTATACTAGTAAAGTTCCTTGCAATTAGCATGATGACTGGAGCCCACCTCTACAAACAGCAAAATGTATCACGATCCATCAAATGCATCTGGGAAAAGGAGAATTTTTGTTACTAAATAACTCTAGTTTCAGCTAATTGAGCACACATACATGTTTGTTGAAACACACAAGAAATAGTAAGATTCAGCACATTTCATGTTAAGACATAGAATTTTGCCAATTTTGTATAATGTTTGCCCTTATGCAAAATATAGCAAATAAATCATACGCAAACACTCTAAAAGTTCTCTCGTTGACTTGTAGAAAAAGTCTATTGATAATCCTACAAAAATTATTTGGTGAATACTCATACTGGCTAAGAAGACAGATCTTGTAAAATCCCAGTTCATTTCTTTCAAGCATTGAGAAAATCATGTGCCTGCAGGAACCAAACTCTCGTCAGATACCTGATCAAAGCATCCTCTCACACTCTAGATACTAAACCAACTGAGTAATGTTTTCTTTGATTCTCAGAGACTCAGACGCACAATGATTTTAATAACACTCATTTTGTATGACACCTGGTCATGTTCAATTAGAAAATAAACACTTAAAGTTATTATTAATAACACCTGGTCATGTTCAATCAGACGCACAATGATTTTAATAACACTCATTTTAATAATAACTTTAAGCGTTTATGTTCTAATTGAACATGACCAGGTGTCATAAAAGTCTTTTCATGCCACGTCAACCGCAGAAGCAATGGAGTGGATTCTCTTGGTACTACAGTGGAGTTATTTTTCTTAACAAATTACTTACTTCTATAACGTAAATACTAAATACAATTTATATCTAATCTACATTGATTCTCATTAGCATATCTTTCATATAAAATAAAAGCTTATTTAGTACTTACACGTATATACTATTTAAACAGTACTAAAATACTAACTTTTGCACACTAGAAATCCAAACAATAGACACTACTCCCGTAGTGTACATTTAATATACAACTGTGACATCTTATTTAGCATTTAGGTTGGCACATACAAGTCGTAGCACTCTTGTTCTTATAAAATATAACATGGGCACGCGAAAGCACCAACAAAGTTAAAAAAATAACAAACTAAGAATCATGTCAACAGCAATGAAATATTGTGATAATGTAATTAACATCCAGCAAACACAATACAGAAACCATGTTATCATGCAAGCATTCAAGCAACATATGAAGGAACACACAGATCGCATGGGAGAAGTTGTGACTCACAGTAAAATAACACAAAACATATTAGAGGCCGGGAGAGGTACGGCAGAGTGTACCCTGTGAAAGAGATCTGCAACTCCTTGAAGTAGTGCTCAGGCAGGATGTCAACCTTGCTGCAGCTACTGCATTATGAAGGGGTAATAGTGACTGCACACATCCAAGTTCTGACGGACACCTATCAGGTAAATCATCACAAACTCTTTAATATTGTGTACTTGCATCTAGTAAAACGGTACAAACCTTCTCATGTTTTCTTAGCATTTTACAGCAAAATCACCACAACACATGAATACCAAAAGATACACAACCACATTAACATTACATGAGATGTATAAGCAACGGGTAACTGGGTTTAAAGACATAAACATAAACATAAACCTAAATTAAGAGCAGCGAAAAGGGTGTATCTTTAGGAGTCAACCTAACTTCTCAGGCTGTCTATATTTTCCAATATTGCAGTAAACTATATCATAAGTATCAACACATCATACCATCTGTTTTCCAAATCAAACTCTTTCAGTTCCAGATTCAAACCCATGAAGCATTCTGCATAAATATTCAAATCTCAAACGGTGTATTGAATTTATGTTCCCTTCATTCAACAATTAGATATCTCTTGCTAAACATGACGACATGTACAGCTTTGCACTAATTCCACTCATACTTCAAATCAGTTTTCTTCGAAAGTGGAGTCTAATTACAACAACTAGATAACAAGCACTAACCACGATTAAACTTCCTATCAACGTACACATACCAGCAGTAAACTTGTAATTAACAACCAGATGGATCATATTCTTCAACTGAAACAAAATACCTTGAAACTGAAAAGCGAGGAACAGGTGAGGCAGTGGATCTGGTTGGAAGAGGGAAATTTGGGGACGAAGGAGCAGATTTGGGCATGGAGGCTGACCTAAAAGCGGATTTGAGATTTGAAATCGAAGCTTTGTTCATGAATCTGTTGCATCTTGAAGCCATATCCAATATCGCGAGATGGGAGATCTGATGAAAATGTCGAATTTTTTCAATCCGATTGATTGGTTTTTAGGGTTTAGGGTTTTAGCGCGAGCGAACATTACGATATCGGGTGATATGCGTCGGTACACGTTGCCCGGGTAAAATCCGACCCGATATGGTGAACCCATTGACAAGCGGAATATAGAAACCATATGTGTTCTTTTATTAAAACGTCTTTTATTTTTTCATATCTTTTACTATCGCGAGTCCATAGAATAGAAAAAATTAAATTTAGAGTAGATGTTGTGGGGCCGTGAGGGTGGGGCGTGACTCACGTGGCTGCCCACTAGTCACGAACATCACTATATGTTGGCGTGAGTCAAGGCGTTATGATGGGGAAATACATAAATTGTCTTAAGTTCTTCAATACAACAACTCGACAATTCTTTCGAATTTACGAATGAATAAAACCAAAAAATTACAACCCCTCGCTTTCTTACTTTATCACCACCCAATGTAGTCATTCCCTTCACTCAAAACAATCCAACCCAAATTGTACTAACACATAAACACTTCGTTTTATCTTGTTTTACTAATTACACTAGGCCTTAATTTAAAAAATAAATATGAGAATATAAACTTTCACAGATTTACCCATAAAACACATGATAAAAAATAGATACCAAGAAAACTTATGATACAAAAAAAATTCAAAAAAACACATGAATACAAATCAAATAGCATGCCGTGAGCCCGAATCAACATTTTCTTAGAGAGATTCCAAATAAAACTGTGAGCCTGAATCATCATCATTGTCATATTTATCTTCTATCGCCAATTATGTCTCCTCTTCTTTTTGTTAAGTATTTTATTTATTTTATTTGTTATATTCATTTGAACGAATTTTACTATTCTTATTTGTTTTTTAGTGTAATTAGCTGGTATTCCGCATGTTGTGGCGGCTCGGATCTGACGCATGTGTTTTGGTCATGCGTTGTGAGACCAAGTTTATGATAAAATTTATACAGAAACGTAAATAGAGACGATAACATCACATTGATAATTCGGAATTTTGAACAATATTATGTTTTTGTGAAAAAATAGTGAGTGAATTATCATTTTCCTCCTAATGGTTTGGTTACATTTTTTATTTTCATATTAATTTTTTTCTTGCATTTAGCTCCTCAAAGTTTGGGAAACATTGTTATTTTCATCCAATAATATTAGTTGTATTGTTTTAAAATGTTAATTCGTCGTTAAAATGGTACTTATATAAATTTTTATATAAAAACGAAATCCTAACTTATATTTACGTGTTGCTAATAATAATTTTTACCATGGAATTCATATTTTTAGATGATAATGACAACTATTTCAAACATTTGGGAGACAAATGTAAGAAAAAATATTTTTAGATGAAAATAACAAATATTTACAAATTAGATGAATAAATACTGTAATTCAGTCAAAAATATATTATATTTGACCCAGATCACCCCAGACGAAACTTATACCAAAATGTAAATTAAAATCAACATGTCGTAACAGTATTATTCAAATTTTAAGAAAAATGTTACATGCTGCAAGAGTAAAGCATAAATATGTTAAAATTTTAATTACAAATATAAAATATAATTAAAATACCTTGCAAATGAATTGAAGATTTCTAATGTTTTTTTCTAATGTTAATCGAAGTTATCATTTTATATAGATATAAATATAAATATGGGTGAAACCCGTGCGGTGCGGTAACGGTATAAATATTTTAGGACCATGTGGTTAGTTAACTCTCTGTTATTGTGCTAACTAATGATTTATATTGTCCGATTCAATTGGGTTTAACCGAGAACCACCGGTACTGTCATTTCAAAAACCAAGAAAACAAATTTACCAATTTGATTTTATGTTTAAAGACATACAAAAAGGCATGCACGTGAAACAAACTTTTTTTTACTTTGAGAAAAAAATCTCCTTATATAGGAGTTGGATACTGCTTCACTTTTCTATACAACCGATGTGGAATTAGAAACATTTACTATAGTAATTAGGGACAAATAGGGCCGGCCCAAAGGTATTGTTGGCCCATACTAGGGCTTTGGGCCTCCCTAAATTGTAGGGCCTCCAAATTTAGTGGTCTAATAGTATTATAGTATATGTAGCCTCAAGCCCACAACTACACAAGATTTTTACAACCCTAGAAAATAAAAATCAGCGGCTTCTTCTTCTAATCTTCTTCCAGGAAGGTCTTCGAAGTTCGACCGGACCAATTCATACACAACTGACAACCCTTAAAAGTTCAGTCCCTTCGAAGTTCGAGATCATCAAGCATTCAAGTTTTCTCGGTAATCATCACACATTCACGCTTCGGCCTTCAAGAATGGTTGCGATTAGCAGACGCCCCTTGCCCTTCCAAGAGCTGCGATGTTTCAAGAGTATTAACGGTAATATTATGTTCCAGTTGTTGAATAAATTTTCGCTCACCCAGTCGCCCCTTTCAATTCAAACTACAAATCAACTATTCAACTTGCGAAACTACGATTTACTACTTTGGATAAGAAGGCCAGAAGGGTTGTGATTTTATGGTTCACCGAATAACCAGATTTCTAGATATTGTGATTAAGAACTAAGAAGGCCAAAGGGTTGTGTATTAATTTGATTTCGTGGCTCTGCCGACTTGAATTTGTGATATTGCGATTCTGTGGTTACGGGGACTGCTTCTCTTACTCTCTCTTTAATCACCGGGTTAGTTTTCTAGTTTTTTATTCAAGTGATTTATAGATTTGTTTCTGATTTCTGATTTGGTTTATTGTTTTGTATTTGAATTGGTTATTAGTGCTCTGTTTTTAGATTAGTTTATTTGATTATCTGAATCTGATTAGCTTACACTAGTAACATTGCATATTATGACTAGGAATTGTAGGTTGCTTAGATATTAGAATTTATAACAATGTCAAACCGAATCCGTAAGTTTGAATGTGGCGCATCAAAAAGGGATAAAAAGGCCAAAAGAGAAGCTTTAAATGAATCATTAAAAGGATCAATGTTTAAATTTGTAACCACAACGTCTATTAATAATGAAAACCTTGATAAACCTTCAAATAGTGATGAAAACGTTGAAAATCTTGATAAAAACCTTGATAAACCTACAAATAATGATGAAAATCTTGATGAAAACCTTGATAAACCAACAAATAATGATGAAAACTTTGAAAACATTAATGAAAACCTTGATAAACCAACAAATACCGATGAAAACTTTGAAAATCTTGATGAAAACCTTAATGAAAACCTTTATAAACCAACAAATAATGATGCAAACTTTGTAAATCTAGATGAACCTACAACTAGTGATGAACATACAAATGATAATCAAACTAAAAACCTCTAAATTATGTTGATCCTAGTCAATGGAAAAATATTAATAATAATTTTAGAGATCTACTTATAGAAAAAGGTCCGGTTAAAATTTATAATGATAATTTTCCAAAATTAATTTTCAAGAAGTTTTAATAATTCATTTTATATGCAAAAATTGCCTTATGGAGAAAAACATGAAAGAAAATGGTTGATATACCTATAGAGCTTGATAGAGCATTTTGTTTTTGTTGTAAGTTATTTAATGTAAATCAATGTACAAGTAAGTTAGCAAACGAAGGTAGTAACGATTGGAGAAATTTTTATTCTAAACTAAAAGAACATGAAAGAAGTAATATACATGTTATGAATATGAGAACATGGATGGATCTAGAGATAAGATTGGCGAAAAATAAGACAATTGATAAAAATATTCAAGATCAAATAGATAAAGATAAGGAACATTGGAAAAATGTATTAAAAAGAATTATTGCCATTGTAAAGAAACTTGGTAAGAAAAATGAATCATTTCGTGGGAGTAAAGAAAAACTTTTTGAAGAAAACAATGGTAACTTTTTAGGTGATATTGAGATGATTGCCGAATTTGATCTGGTAATGCAAGAACATATTCGGCGTATAAAAAATAATAAAATTCATAATCATTATCTTGGACACAATATGCAAAATGAACTAATTAGCTTATTAGCAAATGAAATCAAAACAAAAATTATTAATAAAGTTAAGGAAGCAAAATATTTTTCAATTATATTAGATTGCACTCCGATACGAGTCACAAAGAACAAATGTCCATTGTCTTACGATGTTTAGATATGTCATCAACCCCAATACAAGTTAAAGAATATTTTCTAGAATTTTTAATAGTAAATGATACAACAGGTAAGGGTCTTTTTGATGTTATTATTGAAGAAATTAATAAGATAGGATTTGATGTAGATGACATTAGAGGACAAGGTTACGATAATGGATCAAATATGAAAGGAAAACACCAAGGAGTGCAAAGACGATTATTAGATGTTAACCCTAGAGCCTTTTACACACCATGTGGTTGTCATAGTTTAAATTTAGTAATTAGTGATATGGCTAGTTGTTGTAGATATGCTAAGGATTTTTTTGGAATAACACAACGTATTTATTCAATGTTTTCATCATCCACTAATAGGTGGGATATATTACAAAATCATATACCTAAGCTAACTCTAAAATCATTATCTCAAACACGTTGGGAAAGTCGAATAGAAAGTGTTAAAGCAATTCGATTTCAAGCTCCACAATTAAGAGAAGCTTTATTGGAATTATATGATGAGATTGATGATGCTAGACTTCAAAGTGAGGTTAAGACATTAATCATGAATGAGTTTGATAGTTTTGGATTTTTATTAGAAATGGTTATTTGGTATGACATTTTATATGCTATTAACATAGTTAGTAAAACCTTACAAGCAAAAGACATGTGTATTGATGATGCTATAAATCAACTAGATGGACTCATTTGTTTTTTTAAGAAGTATAGAGATGATGGATTTGAAAAAGCTATGATTGTAGCTAAAGAAATTGATTTAGAGATGAATATAGAACCTGTTTTTCGTGATAAACGACTTATTCGTAGAAATAAAAAGTTTGATGAAAATGTTGATAATGAAACTATAAAAACACCAATTGAAAGTTTTAGAACGGATTACTTCTTATACATAGTAGATCAAGCTAGTTCTTCACTTAAAAGTAGATTTGAACAATTTTAAAGAGTTCGAAACTACGTTTGGTTTTTTGTTTAGTATAAAAAAGTTAAAATCCGTCGACGAAGAAAATTTAAAAAAGAAATGTATTTTTCTTGAAAATACTTTGAAACATAATGATAATGTAGATGTTGATGGTGTGGATCTATTTCAAGAACTAAAAATGTTAAGAGAAATTATACACATAGAATTTGACACGATGATTGATATACTCAATTATATTAAAAACTTTAACTCTTTTCCAAATGCATTTATTGTCTACCGAGTTATTTTAACAATTCCCGTAACCTTTGCTTCTGCGGAACGTAGTTTTTCCAAATTAAAACTTATAAAAAATTATTTACGATCTACTATGTCACAAGAAAGATTAAACGGATTAGCTCTTTTGTCGATTGAAAAAGAATTTTTAACGATTTTGATTACGAAGAATTTATTAAAGATTTTGCATCAAAAAAAGTTAGAAAAATAAACATAATCTAAATATAATTATACAAGCACAATAAATAACTTTAAAAAAATTTTTTAACTCCGCCAATTATAAACTTAATAGTTTACTATTTCCGGTCCCAAGCCCGGATAAAGGAGGAGGGTTTATATCAATATTATTTTGAGGGCCTCATATTTTTTGTTCGCTTTGGGCCTCCAAAAACATTAAGCCGGCCCTGGGGACAAAATTATAAATGTAGAACTAATTATGTATCAACACTTGTATAAAATGCAACCATGTGTTTCTTACATAATTTAAACTTGTGAGCAATAATGTGTGAGATCGCATAATACGGCGGGTTACAAAAGTTTGTAAAATTTTATATCTTTGACTAACCATTCCTTGTTGTGCTAACATGTGATTTAAAACCAGACCGGATTGGACCAATCAGTTTAACCGACATTTGCCATGTTAACAAGGATTAAAAAAGAACTGAGTTCAAACCTAACTATATAAACCAAAGATAGATTAGAAGAAAATAAAAAAGATAAATCACTTTAAAACTTCGAACTCGAATTGATATTTTTCATGGTCTTGCATAATAAAATATACACAAGTCATAAGTTTATTTTCCCTCAAGTCCATGGATTTTCTTTTATAGATGTTAAACTCTCATTTTGCTGTAGTATCAAATGTAACATCTTGTATTTTTTGTTTAATTATAAGTTATCTTTGTTAAATTCTTATTATGAAATTTGTGGTTACTTATGCTTACTTGTTATGTTGCCATCAATTCTTAATATACCACTTGATAATATAACTATTAATTAAATAGTAATAATAATAATTATAATAACACTAATAATAATATCATTAATACTAGTGATTATAATAATAATAATAATAATATAATAATAATAATAATATTGATGATACTAATAATTAGAACAATTTATTATGCTTGAAATGGTTCAAGCTTAAAGTACAAGGGTTTTATTTGCCAGTTTATAAACGTAAAATAGAAAGTTTATTCATGAAATGATAAAACCTAAAAGTTCAAGGGCCAAATTGTAACATTTTTAATTTCCTTCTCTTTCTCTCTCCCCGTGAATCCGGCGGCCGCCGCGGCCACCTCCGCCCGAGGTCCGGCGAGCCCCGAAATCGCATAAAACCTCCAAATTTTGAACCCCAAACGATTCCAATCGTTTTCAGAACATGATTCGAACCTAAACGTAAGATTTAATTGGGTTTAACTCGGTTATGAAGAGGAACAAACTAGAAATCGGAACTCTAATCAATAATTTAACCATTCAACAATTAAAACCTCATAATAATCTAATTAATCGAACATAAACAATCATTTAAATATCCCTAAACTATCTACACTTCCAATTTCACCTCAAAGAAATCGAACACCAGAAACTAACTCTCGAGCTCGTCGCGAACTGTAGCTAGTCGAACTCAATTTTCTTCATAATCTCACCCTCAATTAACCGAGTGCTTCTGTTCATTGGAGTCTTTAGAAGCTACCCGTGCAACGAATTTGATTATCATTATCAAATTCTTGTCCCATGATTCGACATAAACCATGCCTGTTCTTCGGTTTATTCTTCATATGTTCGTCACCAATACATCATCGAATCGGGTAATTAAATACATGTACATGCTCGTTTATACATGGGGAACAAAAGCTCCATGATTATAGACTCCTACAATAACAAATCAAGGTTCAATTTTGAGAATTTTGGAATTAGGGTTCATGAAAATTGGGTGGGATTTGTGTTGGTGTTTTTAAGGTTTGAAAACCCAAATAAACCGCGACTGAGGCATTGGTTTACTGGTTAAGACTCTGCACCTTGAACATGAGGTCCCGGGTTTGAACCCAGGCAACCTCATGTATTTTTTAAAGCTTTTTAGTCAATAAAATAATTAGGGAAATTTTTTAATAAATATATAAATAATTTTTGTAAACTTTAACTATTTTTTTAAAGACATCAAATTATTTTATGTAATTTTTCTAAATTTAATTAACTAATTATCTTTTCAATAAAGCATTTTAACAAAGGTCATTTTGGATTATCTCTATTAAAATGGATTTTGAATAATAAAATTTATAAATTATTATTGGTCCGAATATTACCATTAAATTATTATCGTTAAAATCATGATTATTTCAAATGTTTATTCAAGTTTATATTAAACTTCATTAGCTATTATTGATGAGTTAATGTTATTTTCTTTATAATAATTTACATAAATGGTATATTTCTTTGTTACATTATTTAAAGTACTACAAAGATCCCCAAACTCCACTTGAAACTTTAGTTCGCGTTTATTCGTTAAATCTTAATATTAACTTAAATCTTGTAATATATATATATATATATATATATATATATATATATATATCATTCTTATGACGATTCACATTGGAACGATCTATATCATTCTTATTATTAATCTTCATTGCATAATTATTGATCAAGTGAGTTTTCCTTGCCCTTTTTTTATCTTTTCACACTATTTTTTGGTGAAAAATGATTACTTATACATAATACACTTATACATATTTGAGACTTGTAAATCACTTGCAGTTCATCTTTATATTTTGTCATGGTTATTTGTGTGTTGTAAGTGATTATATAAGATACATAGTTTGTTTACAATCATTAACTATTGCTAGCCTGGTGACGTCTTAGATGTTTGGGCCTGACAAGCCTATTTGTTGCTAAAGTCGATGTATTACCGACTTCGGATGATATATGCTTGTTCATCATGGGAACCAAATACACTTAGCCAATCTTACATACTTGTAATCAAGTCAAGGTTTGGTTGTAACGATATGTGTTTTATAACCTTACTAACTTATAACCTATAACATGAATTGCTACTTGTAACTTTGTTATTATTATGTATGAAAACCTTGAAAACTCACCAACTATTATAGTTGACCTTTTATTTTTATCATGTTTCAGATAACCCCCAAGTTTAAAGTGGTCTTTTGAAGCTTGCAATAAAACTAGGACGTGGACCTAGTTAAATAAATAAAATGTTATGTTATGTTTTGATTTATGTTTGAACTTATTTTATGTTTGAGACTTATGTTTGTATTTCTTTTTGAAACTTATAATTTTAATATTTACATTTAAATATAGCGTTATGTGGTTGTGAACAATTTTAACCCTCACATCTCGACGTTTCTGCCGTCAAGGTTGGGGTGTGACATCAAACATATCTATATTACTATAGGGTGGATTAAATTTGTAAACAAACACATCAAAATTATTCTTACGTGTCTTAAAACTGGATTAAAATTACAATGTTGTACAAAAAATTGTTTTATATGGTAATATAGATATAGATAGATTAAGATAACCTTAAATGTAATAGTCATAATCTAAATTTAATTATAAATATGTGGAGTACAAGTATTAAAAGTTTAAAAAGGGTATAATGGAAATAAATCTTATAAGATTACACATTAAAGCTTGCAAGTATTTATATATCATCTTTAAAATTATATAAAATTAAAAATTTACACATAAATTCTCTATTATATAATACTAGTTGGAAATGTTCGCGTGTTGCGGCGGTACGGTTATTGCATGATTGTTTAGGAATTCGATTTTAGTCAGTATCGGCTCAGTGCGTTATGAGGTAATTAAAAAATCAAAATATAATTATTGAAAAAATTGAATATAAGAAAACAATTACGTGTATTACAAAAGTCTTTATAACATTTATATTATCCCAACAAGAATAGTGAAAGCATGAGTGATATTTATGGTCGGAAATCACTTATTACCTAATTTTTACGGGGGTTTATTTTATGAATGTAGGTTAGAGTTTTATGATCATCGGAGTCAGCTTTTGATGTGATTTGCATATACCAAAGAAAATTAATGAAGAAATTATCATCATAAATTATCATTTTAATTGTTTTTGAGTTTTTAACAACTGATAAAGGAAAGAAAAAGAGTGACAAAGGAGAGAGGAAGAGAGATTAGTGCTCAATCACAATATATAAACGACATTGAAATTAAATGACGATTTTGTTTGACCACGTGTATATGTTTTAACACTTGTATTATAAGCAATCATATATTATACTTTATTGTAAGGGCATAAATAAAATAAAATAATTAATTTTTGAAATTTAAACATTACTTCTCATATAGGTGTCTTAATCTATATGTAAAATTATCATTCTATCATCCTTTCATTTTTATTATAAAAGATATAGATAAATGTATTAAACTTATAATAATATGCCT
The DNA here is from genome assembly GCA_025506515.1 of Flaveria trinervia. Taxonomy (NCBI): domain Eukaryota; kingdom Viridiplantae; phylum Streptophyta; class Magnoliopsida; order Asterales; family Asteraceae; genus Flaveria; species Flaveria trinervia. The sequence continues at coordinate 3,106,833 of CM046448.1, forward strand.
CTAGAAAAATATTAGTATTATAGTTATTATAATTATAAAGATTTATATAAGTTATATACTTAATTATTTAAATAAAATAATATGCTTAATTAAAATATTATTTAGTTATTAAAATATAAATAATAAATATGAATTTAAAGTATCATAAATAAAATAAAATTTAATGAAGTAAATTAAATAATATCATATTATTAAATAATATATTAATAATGTTTGTTAAATGCATGAAAGAGACAAAGACAAAAATATCAAGTTTATAAAATTTAATGAATAAATTTACCATATTACCCCTAAAGTGTCTTAAAATTTTAATCATATCTCTATTTTACCCATCTTAAATGTGATGTACTCATTTGTACATATTGTTTTAAAACTTGTATTTTGGGTAAAATTATATCTCTATTCAAAGAGATGTATTATAAAGTAATATAAATTATAGATAAGATAGTCATTCCAATATGTAAAAAGGCTTGTACTGTATTATTTCATTCAATGATTGTAAATTACTGATCATTTGAATACAAATTAAATGGTATGTATAATTACTTTATTGTATTTTCTTTTTACATTACCATTGTTTTACTGTAGTACTATACATATTCCCGCTTCTATTTAATCATTGGGTCCATATTGAACCGGCAAATCCACTACTTATCTTCATTTTTAAAATGATTCTAAATAAACAGGAAAATAAAATAGCGTTTGACCGTTGAAACTTTTTAGAAAACAAGACACACTAGAAAACTTGTTATGAATTCACAACCTTGTAATTTGTTGTTAAAAATGAATCAATTAAATATCACCAAAATAAAAACCCCACAACCAACACCAACAAAGTCCCCAACCCGACCCGTATTCCTCCCCCGGGTCGAAACCCGGAAGAAATATCCGACTCCATTGACGGACTATACCTAAAATTCGGGTTCGACCCGTATAACTTCTGGACCCCGATAACGTCATCCATCTTAAGATCCACTTTCCTTGTTCTCGGACCCAAACTCGGGTACATAACCGCTTCCTTAACCGACGAATGGGCCAACCCGAGTATATGCCCGATTTCATGGGTCGCAACCGACTCCAAATCAACGGCTACATTCGACCGACTCGATTTTAAATCAACGGCCCACGTTTCAGCTTTATCTAAGTGGAGCCTACCGTTCTCCGGCGAAAACGCGTGGGCCAACACCCCCAAAACGCCGTCGAACGCCACCCCGTCGCCGTGATCGCCGTCGTAAAACGCTATCTTGATTTCAGCTTTCCGGTAGTCATCCACCTCCGTGAAGTTCACCGGAATCGTCTCCGACCACCGTGAGAACGACCGCCGGAAAGCTTGACGTATATCGGAGTAGCTTAGGTAATCGATCATGTGAGTGTCGGAGAAGGCGTACGTTAGCGTCAACGTCTCCGGCGACTTAGGGTTCCTCCACCTCGGTTCTCCGGCGAAGAACGCGTAATGCTTGCTGACGTGGATATTATTATTGTTTTTGTGGTTGATGAGGTCGTCGGAGACGCCGCACCGCGGCGACATGATCTGATCAACGGTGTCGGAATCGAGTTTTCCGGTGACTGGTAACCCTAGCTTCTTCTGGTAGTTTACGACGGCGGTTTCTAAGGTGTCATCGAATGTGTCAGTGAAGTTGTCGCCATCGCCGTCGCCGGAGCCGGCGAGGTAGCCGAAGCGTTGGAAGTATCGTTTAAGGTCCGACATGCCGGAGAAGGTGGATCCCTTGCCGGAGTTCGTTAGCTTCGAGAATTGGTGCCACTTTGGGGTGCCGGAGAGGTGTTTGACCGTTGACTCCGGTGGTGATGTCGCCGGAGAAAGGGTTTTGGCGGGAAAAGCTGATTGGAGGAGAAGGAGAAATAATAATAATAATATGCGATGATGAGAGAACCTGTGCATGACGGTTAAGTTAGTTAGTTTTAGGATATGGAAAGGTGGTTGATGGATATTATATATACCTTCGGCTAAATACAAACAGAAAAACTTGCATGTGTTTTGTAGTGATTGTTTTATTATGGTTATATGTTAACGATTAAAATTAGAATGTAATAGTCATGTGATTAAACAATATGTATAACTAGATTCATATAATGCCGTTTTGATGCTAAGATATTTAATAACAAAATTTTATCAAACATGTTATATTATTTGCTTTTACGTATTAGAATTACAACAATTGTGATATAATATTTGTAATATACACATATGGTACGCGTTTCATATGTAAATAATATTAAGTAAAAAGTATAATTAGTTATACGCAAGACTGTTTATACTTTATATATAGCAATATAGAAAATAACAATGGTTATATGGTTACATATTCTTATGGTATCGAGTCTAAAACATGTTACATGATATGAGTTTTTATATAATAACTTATTATGTAATTAACAAAACTATATAGAGCTATGAATAACGTCCGTATCTTAAATCACATTTTTTTAATCTTTACATTTAGAGCAATACAACATGTATTTTTTAAATAAAAAATTATAGTAATATCATTCTTAAACTAAAAAAAATGTTAAGTTTTATGATGTATTTAAAAATACTTATTAACGTATATAAGAAAGTTATAATCAGTTAAAAATCACATGAATAGTTTAAAAGACAAAAACTATAATCACATAATTAACATGTGTGTAAAAGATAATTAAGTTAGTCAAATTTATAAAAAAACAATTTTAGCTTTAAGCTCTTAAAAGGTTAACATAAAAAATAAAAATCTTGTCAATCTCAAATGTTTTATAGCAGTATAGATAAAAATTTGTTATAAAGTTTATATGATTGTTGCTAAGAGCTCATACGATGATTTACTTTGTTTTTATCATAAACTTTATGTTATGGATTATCTTTGTTTGATGAGTTTGTACACGTAGTGAAGAGTATGGGACAAACATGACATAAATTTATGGATAATTTCTAGGTTGTGATGTGACCCAATATTGGTGACAACCGTAATTACAAAAATGCATAGGGAGGCTATCTAGGACAAATTGAATGCAACAAGAAAATGGGTGGAGAAAGTTAGGAAGATTCTTTGGTTCAAACCTTGCCATTTTCAATATTCTGACTTAACCATCTTGGGTGCACATTGGGTCAACCACTTTGGTGGGATTCTAACTATTTCTGTTTTTCTTTACTTGTGAAAATTAATAATGTACTTTCTAGTTCTAGTTAATTTGGCTAGAAATAGAGGAAGAAAAGGTGCGAGAATCATACATTTAGTAGAGGGAAAAAAGGGGATTGCATAATTTAATGAGTAAATATTTCGGAATCCTTTTTATTATTATATTTAAAACGATATTTAAATATAGACTTCATAGTAAATTAATATATTATTATTTTAAAACAATATTTAAATACATATTTTAGAGTAAATTAAGAGAGATTGTGTAGTGAACATTGCATCGTACATGTTAATTGGTAAGTTTGGTTAGGGCATTTAACGCTATTGGTGGTAATTAAACCGGTTGTATGTTTTAGGCTCTGGTTGAGTTATATGGTGCTTCGAAGGGTTTGGTCTAGGTTCATAAAATCCGGACCTTACTTGATCTAGTGGATGGTGTTTCAGGCACGAGATGAAAAGCATTAGATAATTTTGTAAGTTAGTATTAGTAAGTAGTTAATGTTGTTATTTTTCTATCCATGTAAACTATAATACCTTCATCTTATTTGAGAAAGGCATGTATACTTTCACAATCTAAAACTTTCTTTTACTATACTTTAAGTTCTGTAGTTCTTTTTATCATTTTTTTATGATATCACAACTTTAAAAATTTAGTAACTAAGTCATATATGTGTTTCTGTCTTGAACTTCTCTTTTTGTTACAAAATAAACATCGAATTTATTACCATGAAGAAATCCAAATTACAAAATTAAACACCAAACATGAATTTTATAATCCGAGCAATTGTGAACGATACATTAAATCGGAAGTTCAGAGAGAATGCAGATGTAGTCCTATAGAAGAAGAAATATGCTTCTAGCGACAAAATTAAGGAAAAAACGAAATTACATAGATGAAATGTGGTATTCCTATTTTATAGGTCTCTAAGTGTGACAAATTACAGCTTTGGTCAACATTGTTTGCTCGTGGTAGCGGCATGTCCTTTTAATTAACTGAGATTAATTTTTCTGTTACTTTTAAGTAAATTTGTATTATACCCCCTTAACTGTAAAATAGATTAAACTAATTAGAGAAATAATCACACCTTCATACATCTTATCACGCGAGTCAATTTGATTTATAGGTTCTCTAAATGGGCCAACTAAAAGGTCGCTAAAATGTAAATGGGCCAACTAAAAGGTCGCTAAAATGTAAATGGGCCAACTAAAAGGTCGCTAAAATGTAAATGGCCAAATACGTCTTGCATTCCAAACGGATTGAAAGTCACATGAGAGAGCAAGATGAGAAGAAATGAAAGGAAACGGTATTGGGCTTAAGTTCACACTGAACTGAATTGGGCCGAAGCCTAAGATGGGTCAAGATCCATATAGCACCATTTGAAGTTCAATTTATAAACTACTTCTGAAGATCATTAGATCACCCAAAATTTGTTTGTAACTACAATCTTGAATTATTATTATTATTATTATTATTATTATTATTATTATTATTATTATTATTATTTATTATTATTATTATTATATTATTATTATTATTATTATTATTATTATTATTATTATTATTATTATTATTATTATTATTATTATTATTATTATTATTATTATTATTATTATTATTATTATTATTATTATTATTATTATTATTATTATTATTATTTATTTTAGTTGGCTTTCCCATAATTGATATTCAAAACATGGTCAAGTACTTTATTTATCAATAAACTTTTTTTTTCATTTTCCTATCACATTTTTGTGATTCAAGTTTTAATGAACTTTTAATAATAATTTGAATGTTCCCATGTTTTAAAAATTTTATCCAAGATAAAATTAAGAAGAATGTTATATGGACCCTTTCTATTTACATGTATATCTAAAGCTTAAAATGTTCTAGAAACAATTTAGGATAAGTAAGGTAATGAATAAAATGTAGAGTAGATATTTCATCAAATAGTTATTTTTCTTTTCATAGAATTAAAATCTGAAATCTGTTATTCAACGGCTTAATATAAAACTTTAAGTGGAAGGTATGCTACTTTTGGGATATCATTGTCACGTGCAAGAATTTGTTTTGAGACTTTCCCATGTGCATGGTAATAAAGTACTGAGCAAGACACTAGAGCACACATATCACTCATTCTGTTTATCTTATTCCATCCAATAATTCAGATAAAGTCATAATCATCATATTAACTAATTTAAATTATGATTTGACCAAATTTAATCACTTTTTGAATTTGAAGTCAAAACACATCATGTATTAAAAAAGTATTTGCTTTATCATCCAATTAAAATCATGACAATGATATGCTTATTATTTTTGTTTTTTTTCTTTTTAACGGTTATATGGATCGTAGAAGGATCATTAACCCACTTGATAATCTACGTTACTTAAGTATGTAATTTGTGTCTATCCTTAGAGAAAACTTATCATAGGTGATAAAACACCCATGCCCAACCTAGAATCTTTTTTTTCTTTTATTACATGTGAGACCTGAATTTTTAAAAAAAAAAATTAACGAAGTTTTAAGGTATATCATTTCAATCAAATTGAGTTAAGGATCATTGGTATTTGTTTAACAATTTAGAATTATATAGTTGTTTTAAGGTTAACTTTTCACAATAAGTTGTTTTCTGGAAAAGAATTTATATGGTTGTTTTAAGATCCAAAATTTCGAATGTTTTGACATAATGGAAGTTATTGTTGGGGGAATACACGTAATGAAACTTTGAAGAAAAAAAAATAATATTCCAAATCTAACTGTGTTGGGGATGTTGTTTTTTTGCTTTTTAACACAACGAAACCAAATATTACTAAGGTAAGACTCCAACTTTCCAAAACAAGACACATAAGAAATCCAATATTCTCATGGTAATATGCTATCATGTCCATTTTGGAATGATTATTAACCCATGTATTAGCTTTACAATTTAATTGTCTTCGATAATCATCGAGATGCTCCAATCTTTATTGTTGAAAACCTTATCGTTTCTTATCTTTCAAAGAAGGAGGTTTAAATTTATTAATTTGCCTTCATGCAAGATAAAAGGGCATGTTAAATTGACTCGCTATCCAAATCACATTATAATTGGGAGTTTATTTTTTACTGACGAGTTGATATGTTTTCGGTCGGCAGGTCAAATTATTTAACCTGAAACATGACCCGTATTTTTGTTCATGTGAAAAATATCAACCCTAACATGAGCACACAATTATAACAATAGAATCTATATCCGCACCTGATAGGGAAAAACAACATGCAATTGAAAATGACTTGTTTAGCCCATTTATCTAAATGTGTGAGATGAGTTGATGGATAGCAATCTATTTGTAAATGTGTTAATGTGGTTGGTTGTTTTTTAATCGGTTAAATGGATTGTGAACGTGTCGGGGGTCAATCTGTTTAGTTAACGTGTTTGCAAACTGACTCACTTAATTAAATAAAACAACAAGAACACACTATCCATTTAACTAACTAGATGAACACAAACATAATCGTTTTATTTAAGTATATTCTATCCACACCTGATTTTTTCTTGTTATGTTTTTGTCATTGTTTCGATTCGAAATTTGCCACCTGGAATCGAAGGCTGCATTGAATACACATTACATATGTATGTTTGACTTACGAAATTTCCTTTTTTATATTGGTTTTAGTTATGTCAATTACTTTTCTTTTCGGAAATGAGTGGTTTTAATTAATAGTAGTTCTTGAATTCAGTATAAGAATATTATTAGATTAATATAATTCAACGTATACGTTATCCCATATTTAATATCAAAACTAGTTATTTTTTCTTATTAAAAGTAAAATGGTGCTCATATGGATGCATTCAGCCTTTCATGAATGCCAATCTTATAAAAGAGAAAATGTTACAAAACAGTAACCAAGTTTCAAAAGTGTTTTAATTTAGTCACTCATACATTTTTCTTTTCAAATTGGACCTCCAAACGATCAAATCGGGTCATTTCCAAATTTTATTATGACTAGAAGGTAATGATGGAAAATACATTGGAGTTAGAATTTTCAATATATAAAAAAACATGTTAATTATGAAAAAAATAAAAAAGTGCCTAAAATTTATGTCAACGTTCTATATCAGCTTCAAAAGATAGAAAAAAATATTTTCTAACTGAATCCAAAAGTATAACATGCTAAAAAATATGTTATGACTTTTGATTTGTATAAAATATAAAAATGAGTGATCTAATTGGAACACTTTTAAAACTTGAGTTACTTAATTGGAACACTTTTAAAAGTTGGTTACTATTTTACAAAGTTACCCCTTTATAAAAAAAAGAAAATTTATATCAAGGCTAAATCATTCCCTTTGTTTGTTGATTTAAACTTCTAACTATAAATTAAACTCTTAGATTATCCGTAACGGGCATGATCATCTTACATGACACTCCAAACACGTCTTGAACAGTATCTTTAAGGCATGATGAGACATTTGGTGATACTTACATTAGATGTGAGTCTTTAACTTTTGATTTTGACATTTTTTTAAAATAATTTTCACCAACAACAGCTTAAAAGATACATAATTTTGTCAAAAATTGAAACTTAAAGAGTTTAGCTTTAAGAATATTCAAAGTAGTGATAAAATTGGGTAAAATCGTTTACCTGTGGCTGATGGGAGGGTACAAGGGTCACACGAGAGAGGTAGTCGGAGGTTTTGACCGGTTTGAGTCGGAAATCGCTTGATTTGAACTTGAGAACGAACTTTTGGTTTTTGAGGGTAAAATGGTGTGAATGTGAGTTGCAGATCATATTTGCCTTAACTACATTCTATAACACGACATGCCATCGCTATAGCTCTACAACTGTCGTTGCTATCCCTCACAAAACGACGCCACCTAATTAAATTGTTGATTAAAAAATATAAAGACCTATAGAGGCGACATGTTCCTAGAGTACTAGATAAAAAAAATAAATAAATAAATAGTACTTTTAGCGACGACATGTCATCGCTAATAAATTTTCATGAGGGCAAGTTTATTTCCCCCACCTCACCAAACTCTATTGCGACGACAATTCGACGCAAAAAATAAAATTTGGTAAAAAAACCAAAAGCTTATAGATGCGACATGTTGTCGAAATAGCCTGAGCTATAGGGACGACTTGTATCGTTGCTATATATGTCGCCTCTATAGGCTAAGTTTCTTGTAGTGTCGTATATTATTTTTTAATTTATATATCATATTAACATGTTTAAAAGAGTAATTTATTCATAGCTTGTTTCCCATCCTCATCTATATACTTTATAAAATTTAACATTATTGTAAAATTACCAATCTTTTTTAAAACCTCTCACTTTTTATTCCCGTATTTTTATCTCACTCAATAATACTATTTCATTTAGCTTTCAATATTATTTCTCTTTTATTCACTCACATACACCTATATAAATATTTGTGTATCTTTTTTATCATTACCTTTAACTGTATTTGTGGCCCACCGTATAATACATAAATAAATAAGTAGTAATTTATAAAAATGAATAACGGCCAACCTGGTTAAAGTATAATCACCGCAACTGTGTTTCTAGGCACGAATTGCGTACGTTAGTGCTCACCAACAATGACTCAATGATTTTTAATAAAGATTATTATTATATAATACTATATTAAATAATTTAAACACTTGCTCAAGGCCGTATTAGCTGTATTTTTGTTTGACCTTTTGATTTTGAGTAGCCTTTGACTTTTATCTATCTGATATTATAAAAATATGCTATATAAATTAATTATATTGACTTATAAGTCTAATACTCTAACATAAACAATTTAACCAAGTTTGAAAGCCATAATTATAGGAATAAAATTTTTGCCCCGAATGTATAAGATAATTGTAGTGGTAACCACATATCTCTCGTCTAGATTACGTTATACTCGAATCACATAGCATCTGAACACACCGTATCTTTATGTCATGACACGCTGCAAGAGTCATAACAACATTTAAAACTGAACAATTCAAATGAACTATAAGATATAGATACCATAATCCTCATTGGAAGATGTATTAAGTTCTCATTGACAATTACTTAGAAATTGTTGTGTTCGCTCTCTCCTCTCTTCTTATACTGACTCTTACGTCAAAATCTGGTTATAAGAAAAATATAACCAGCTATACTAAAATAATTAATGTCTCTTACTATAATATAACTAATTTAACTTGACTACTTAAGTTCATAACTAAAAAGTATAATGATAACCAACTATACTAAAATATCCATAACTTATGTTTCTTGTTGGTGTAAACTCAATCTCGTATAAGAAATTTTCAATCTCAAAGCTAGCTAACGTATACATTTGGTGGCCAACTCTAGTTTCCAATTGATTTCATACAAAATCAATTTAAAGTTATATGTTGGACTTCATGAGGTCCAGACTAGAAAAAAATTGTTGACGGGTGGTAACTAAATCCACGGTTTAACCAAGTTATAATGTGGATGGTGTTCTTTAGTTTCACGGTTTAACCCTTTTAATCACTTATAATGTGAGCCATGGTGCATTGATGTTACGTGGTTCCATGGTTCAATGCTAATACGGCCACTTGTTGAGTTCACAACGACACAACCTCTAGATAGCTAATATTCAACCGACTACACTTTGATAGCCTTTAAATTCGATGTAAAGTGAATTGAATGCAAGTGTAAAAATTAAATGTCGAAACTATTGTTGTACCCATTGTTAGTTTTAACGAGGGAAACATAAATGGTGGTGGTCTATAGCTCACCAACCACAACAAAAATGGTTCAAAAACAATAATAATGAATTAAAGACCACTTATAGAAGGACTAGAATGACCTTTCTCGTCAAGGCCCCCCATTCAAATACTCTCCAAACTAAATTGGCAAATTATTAACCACTATCCTATTTGTTCTGTTTTGATGTCTTAATCTTTGATTCGTTTGATTGTCGTCGTCACCCTGCCAGTCTTTTATAGCGTTGTCATTGTATTATGTACAACATTTAGGGTCGAGTGAGTAAAATAACAACCGATTACTAATTAAGTATAATTTTGAAGATGCCAACTAAGCTTTGTATATATGTCACGCTCAAATATGATTAAAAGGGTAGAACCAACAAGTATCAAACAATTTCTACGCGATGGTTCTAGTATGTTGGCGATGCAGGAACTGGTTCAGGAATATTGTTGGTGCATGGGCAAGAAAGAGATCCGAGGAGAGAGAATGGTGAGAAAGTTTTAATTTATCATTTTGTTGTAATTACAATGGCAAACTACTCATTTTGCCTAAAATATATAATGTTTTTAACATTATTTAGTGTTAGAGCTCAAACATATTACAAAATAAAATTACATAACTCAAGCTTATAACTTGTATCCTAAAGTGTGAGTTTTACCAAAAGAACATAACTATTTGTGTAATTAACTCTATGTTTTAGGATTGCAACAAAGCTGATTTGTATAGCAAGAGTACTATTCTTAATCGAACACCATAACAACTAACAAGTTCACTTGATAACTTTTAGAAATGAGTTTAAAGTTTAAATTTTATATAGCTAAGAACAATTCAGTTAAGTTTAAGATAAATTCTTCGACGAGTTAGATATAAAAAGTATACGTTTTAGAACTAGAGAATCAAAATTTGGATATCAAACTACAAATATATCACTGATCTGTTAAAGCAATTGACATGTTAATCATACGTCCTGTAAATTATTGAATTAAAATTAAAAGTTATTTATATTTAAGGTTAGACGACGTTGTTATTGCCGTTCTCAAGTTTTAGTAGTTAGTACCCTATAAAAACTTTTTAATATTTCCATTTCAAATACAACAAAAGAATAACACCCATTTTCATCTTTAATGAATAAGTGATCTTTGACAATTGACATGTAAAGAAACATGATGATGGCGATCGATCTTCGATCTTCGATGGTTTTTTATCTTTTTCAGCAACTTGCGATCACCGACTTGTAACCCATCTTAACTCTTTTGTTTTTTATTTAATCCATTATGACCCATCTTTGTTTTAAAAACACTCATTTTGACCCAAAATCAAATAATTTAACTTTTTTTGCCACATCTAGTCCGGATTCAATAGTTAGGAACGGTTATGTGTTACGTTTACATCACATGTGTGGTCTATTAGTCCACCCACATATTGTATGGACGTAAAAAATTTGTATGCTGATGGATACAAGCCCTTGTATTGACGTATATTTTTTCTTGTAAAAAACTCAAAACCAATCAAAATTATATAAGATAGTGATTAGTAAAAGTTACATTTAAACAACCCATATATCATGGTCTCTTTCATTAAACCATCAATAACTCATTTAAGTGATATGTTTATGACTTAGGGATATTGATTATTGCTCCTAATAAAAATAATGTGAGTTAGTTAGTTACAATTGAAGTCGATTTTGCGTTATTTGAAGTAAGATAATGGTATCATAGAAAATTAAGCCATATGGCTAATTTTTCACAAAATAATGCGACTTTAAGTATTTGTAAAAATAGTACATTCTCATCTAAAAAATGTTAAGTTTAAGTTTCATTTGAGACATAAAGTATATTTAAGTTTAAAGTTAAGTAAGATTAGATGAAAAGTTAGTTTAAAAAAATTACGAATACATTTTTACCTTTCAACGAATAAAAGAAATACTCCAACAACATCACATGGACATGGGATGCAAAGATGACATAAATATGAAGAGTCACTCATTCCACTTCGTATGGTCAGTGAGATAGGATAGGAGAGAATTTGATGGTCCACTCTTTTAATCCATCTTAAAACATTATTATTGTTAAAATTTCATATAAATTTTAAAAAAATATCCATTCTTTTTATTTTTTCTTAACTTCTAGTTTAAAATTTAATGGATCCATAATTATAGTTTTCTTATATAATTAGTTATAAGTTAAAGGTGTAACAGTACAAAAGAGTAATTAGGTGTTTGAAATATTCCACTAAAGGTGTAACCTTACTATTTCTTGTATGTTTCATTGCAAACCTAATTTAAAAAAAACTTAAACATTTGTGAAATATTACATAAGAATGAAAAACATAGTTAAAGTTAAGTGACTTTAGAGAGACAAAAAAACATTAAATAAAACACTAGAGAAGAGAGAAGAAAGACATCGTAGACATGAAAATATAGAGAGGTCGAATATGTATCCGTTGACAGTCCACATGATAATTAGGAGGGAAAAAAACGACATGTAGAAGAGTTCATCGAACTTTAATAATATGAAAACCTATAAACCTTCCATGGTTATTGATGCTCTTAAGGGGGAGGGAGTGGTGGTGAAAAGGCATCATCACGACAGCCACCAGGTGGGATGGGTTATGCCATTCTTCCACAACTCTTTTCATCATCTTCCACAACATGTAAACGGGTATTTTTTTCCGATATCTACGAGGTGAGCCCTGTTCACGCTCGTACATAGACGATTCCCTCCTCTCCTGGCTTCACTCTAGATACCCTAAAGCAAACATCCAAATAGATCATTTTGTACACATCCACGTCAGATCATGGTCAAAAAGCATCAGATGTTCTTATTTTAATGTGTGTCACACTAACTTCCAATTTGAATAGATTGATGCTTACAGAAGATCCCACCAATATCAATTTTAAATAATGAGCAATAATTATCTAAATGTAAAGCTAAACGTTCAAACATACTTTATTAGGAGACAACAAAGCTATTAAGCTAGGATACCCGGGTACATAAATACTTTATCTCAATATTTAACTTTTTTTAAATAGTCAAATTCACATCTCATACTCGTTCTCTAAACCTTAATAATGGCGGTTGTACTTTTTTTTTTCACGGGTATTATATCATCATCATATTTTTTATAGTTTATATTTTATATTTTTTTTATTTTATAGAATGTTCTTGTTCTTCTCTTTTTTCTTGTTTTAAATTTGCAAACAGTCAAAAAAGTTAGCACGATCACTAGGTGGTACCCGGTATATTTTCATCCGGCAAGTGCCTTAAATTTATCCCGGGGTCCTATCAACATCCGGAGCACGACGTCTCCTCTTACAAAAAGTGTAAACAAAAAGAACATATTTAGTATAATCTTATTTGAATAGAGTAGAGAATGTGTAAAATAAAATGATGATAGTTTTTTATTATCACTTGTATAATTTCAAAGTTTATTTATTATAAACCTCATAATGAACATTTAACTAAATAATTTCAAATTCAAATCATTAAACATCTCACAATCAAAATATTAAGACTTATAAAGAGCTTAAATAAATTCACAACATGCAACTATGAAAAGTGAGCACTCCGTTAGACGTCGGTAACACCTGCAAGCATACAGCAGATAAGACACACTGATACAAAATCCACAGGCCCATCATCATCATCATTATTATTATTTTTTTATTAAAATCTTGAAATCAATTCAAAAACTTTAGCAGATTAATTTACGTAATCATTATTGTCCCCATAAATCACAAAATCCAAGAACTCGATCTTTCTATTTCATCATCTCACTCTACATTCCCCTTTTTTCTCTCTCTGCAACACCCACTTCCATTTGCAAGAATCTTGATTTCCCAATTCATTACTTAATTCCAATTTGCTCATTTGATATTATAAAACACCAATTGACCCGCGATTGGGGCTTTAAATCTCCTACAAATCGTGAATTCACAGTCACAAATCACCCATTTCCACAAACATCCATTCGTACTCTTTGCGGAATGTATATGAAACTGTGGAGATTCACACAACAGTATAATATTATATTTGATTTTAACAAATGGGGGTAGCGAAATCTTGGGTGTACACTGCAAGAATTTTAGTTTTGGCTAATAGTCATAATCATCATCATCATTATCATCATCATAAGCATAAACTGAGCAATCTGAAGCAGCAGAATTTGTTGGCTGAGCATCATCATTGTCTGCTATGGCCGCCGGAGGACGCGGCGGCGGTCGCCGGAGGACAGCGGCGGCGGATCTCGTGGACGGTGGTTTGTGCGGTGATGTTGTTTGTAGTGGGTTTGATTTCGTTCTTTATGGGTCATGTTGCTTCTGATCTTGAGTGGTGTTCGCATAAAGTTGTTGCTAAACGACGATTGTTGAAGAAGAAAGTGGTAAACCCTTTATAAGTTCTTTCTCTTAAACATACATAAACTTCTATTACAAAAATGTATGAAAGATTTGTGTTGATTCTTGAAACTTTTTTGATGATTTTTGGTGGTTTTATGGTTAAATTTGGTAATGTTATGTGAGTCTCTGTTTTTCTGTGGATTTTGGAGTTCAGATGAAGAACAGAGTATATGTTTGTTACTTTGTTATTTGTTCTTATTTCTTTGTCGAATTTCTTTCGTTTTTTGTTGTTTAATATTTTTGATTTCTTGAAGGATGTTGTGTGTTACATGTTGAAAAATATTAATATTAATGAACTTTTTGTATTTGTTGTTTAAAACTTAGGAGCGGTTTAGTGATGTAAGTTTTGACTTATGGGAATCTAATTACTCAAAATCATACTATGGATGCAGTGAAAGAAGCCCTTATTATGCAGGTGAGCTTCCTAATTTTGGTAAATTGGATATTATTATGCTGATGATAATTCATACTCGCAATTTGATCACTCAGTTTATACTTCATTTCCACTCAATTTCAATCACAAGAAATGTAGTTTCACATTTTCGCTCGATTGTGAATGAAATCTCGTGGATATAAAGTGTAAATCTATGATTATATAACGAGCGAATGAGAGTTAAAATTGGGAGTGTACCTAAATTTTATAATGATCAATACATTCATCTCTAATTGACCCTAATGATATCTCAATGTAAAATCTCTAATTTGACCTTAATTGATACTATGTTAAAAAACATTCAAAAGTTGTTTTTGTCTTTATGGCATCCCATAGATCCTTAAACTCTCTGATTATGTCATATGCAGCTCGTACTAATCAACTGATGTCAAATGGTTATCTACTAATTGCTGCAAGTGGTGGCTTAAACCAACAAAGAACAGGGGTAAGTGTTTCATTTTTTGTACCGTTGGATTCGTCAACTTATGTTCATGTTGTCAACATTGTTATTTTCTATTAGTCGTAAGTTTTATCTTTACATTGTATATTCTGGCCTTCATAAAATGCTTTAGGCCTTTGGCATCTTTACAAGTCACTAACAGTAATCAGTCTTTGAAGTTTCTATTTTAAAGATCGTTCTATGAACATATCTTGATATGGACTTTCTTCATGCAGATTACTGATGCAGTAGTCGTTGCACGGATTCTAAATGCGACTTTAGTGATTCCCGAGTTGGATCATCACTCATACTGGAAGGACGACAGGTGAGTGAGGAAATATGTAATTTTGTTAACTTATGCTGCGTTTTTTGGGAAACAAGTTGTACAACTTACCATAACTTCTATATAATTTTGCAGTGATTTTGCCAACATATTTGACGTCGATTGGTTCATATCTTTTCTTGCAAAGGACGTGCCTATCGTCAAAAAAGTCCCGGAAAAAATCATGAGATCGCTTGAAAAACCACCGTATACAATGCGGGTCCCAAGGAAATCAGAACCTAAGTTTTACCTTGATGAAGTACTGCCGATACTCGTGAAGAGACGCGTAAGATATTATCTATCAACTTAATGTACTTTCTAGGGCATACAGTGTATTATTTAAAAGTGAGCAGATGAGATGGGTTGGTCAACGGGCTAAGAGAGTCATGTTGACCCGAGACACTTCACGATTTGTATCTTTCGTTAAGTTATATATTGAGTACACTTAGGAGGTTGTATGCAATAAAAATAAATTTTTTTTATCTACTAAACTTGAACCATGAACTAGTACTATGTTGGGCTATATATGTATATATGGTCTTATTTTCACTTCATGATCTTTTCATTCTTTGTGATGTGTTTAAAATTTTATTTACCTTTTTGTAATGTCTGTTACTGTGTAGGTTCTTCAGTTAACAAAGTTTGACTACAGACTTGCTAATGATCTTGATGAAGAGCTACAACGGATGCGCTGTCGGGTCAATTATCATGCTTTACGGTTTACTAAACCAATACAAACTCTTGGTCAGAAAATTGTTATGAAAATGAGAAAAATGGCCCCCCGCTTCATTGCCGTTCACTTGAGGTTTGTTACTTTATTTCCAAATTTCCAGTTAAGACTTAAGAATGTAGTTTTGACCCGTTTGACCTGCTTAACCCACTTCATTTTTTTACGAAAAATTTTTAAGCTCGACCCCTTGATGATCAATCTGACCCAAATCAACCCATTTAAAAGTAAACAGGTTAAAATTATAGTTTTATGAATGGTGGTCATTTGGAGTGTGTAATTTACAGGTTTGAACCCGATATGCTTGCATTCTCTGGCTGTTATTATGGTGGTGGTGATAAAGAAAGAAATGAGCTCGGTGAGATCAGGAAAAGATGGACTACATTACCGGTGAGATGGTTATGAAATTTTTATAAAAGAAATATCTTGCTATTTTCTGCATGACCTTTTAAGTCATAATCCTTTTTTTTTGTAGGAAACAAGTCCTGATGGAGAGCGAAAGCGAGGAAAATGTCCTCTTACACCTCATGAAGTCGGTTTGATGCTTCATGCACTTGGTTTTGAAAATAACACGTATGTTTATGTTGCATCTGGTGAAATATACGGCGGGGAAGAAACTTTAAAGCCTCTTAGGGTATTATTTCCAAATTTATACACAAAAGAGACGCTTGCAGGTGAAGAACTTGAACCTTTTCTCCCGTATTCTTCGCGGCTTGCTGCCATCGACTACATTGTTTGTGATGAAAGTGATGTTTTTGTCACCAACAATAACGGGAACATGGCAAAGATTCTTGCGGGCCGAAGGTATGAATGTAGAAAATCTTGATCTTTAATTAAATTATGTTTGAATTTTTATGATAGATTTATTGCATAAATGAAAAAAATGAAAAAAATGAAAAAAATATAAAAATATAAAAACTCGATGTTGGTCTGTTTAACTCATGTGAAATGACTAAAATACCCTCAATGTAACGTTACTATTTTTGTATGTTTTCTGCTTTTGAGTATTGATTTGGTTATTGTTAAAAGGGATCATCAAACTCTTTCTTGTTGCATTCTAAAGGAGGTACATGGGGCATAAAAGAACCATTCGTCCAAACGCGAAAAAGCTTAATGCTTTGTTTCTCAAACGCGAGAAAATGCCATGGGAGTCATTCGCTAAAAAGGTGAAAGCAGCCCAACAAGGATTTTTAGGCGAACCAAACGAGATCAAAACGGCCCGTGGTGAATTCCATGAGTATCCTTCAACTTGTATTTGCAAAAAGCCCTTCATGTTTTCTGATCTTGACAGAGACTACAACAAAAACCAAACTCTAACAAGATCACCCGAACCAGAATCTGAATACGGGCGTAATGAAGAAGATCAAGGTGTTCATAACGTGCAAAAAATAGAAAATGCAGGTTTGATTGAAATTCAAGGAGGATCACCATCAATAGAACAGAAAGATGGCTTTGACTTTTTGGCTGACTAATGGTAACAAGAATCTTGATGGTGGTTTTAGGTATGAGTTTTGTTTTTCTTTGATTTATATTTTGGGCTAAAGTTGGCTCATTGTTGTGTTTATATTCTTCTGATGTCCATTTTACCCTTGTGGTGTCATTAGGGTGTGCAAAGGAGTTGTGTATAATAGAATAGTGTTGATTGTTGACTTTTGATGGGCTGCAAATTGTTGTATTAGTTTTTGTAAGGTAGGAGTAGCATATTTGGTGTTTAGCAGTTGGTTCAAAGTTTATTAACTGCTTGAACAATGAAATGTAATGAAAACTATTCTAGATTTTTCTTCTATTTTATATGTTTATGTTTATAATGCTATCTATATAAAATATTAACCATTAATGATTAAAATCTGACATCCACATAATATACTCTCACAGGCACACCGCACACCGCACACCATCCCAATGTCAACACCACACATTCCACATCTCACATGCATTACGTATATACATATTAAGATATGGTGATATACAAATGCACTTGCATTTAACTCAACCTACTTCACGCCCCACATGTATACATATGTATATACACATCATTAATTACATTCACAGCTACACACATCACAATATCACATGATGCACGCACGTATATATTTTGATACAGCATACAAACGTCCTTCAATAAACAGACTTTTGTAAGATTATTTTAATATACGAGTCATAAGAAATAGATGTAATGTGTACACAACACTAATATATATCGGAAAATCTCAGAAGGAGGACCATCATTCATTCGTGTGTAGTATTTTCAGTCGCATATCAATTTTTAGCTTGATAAGAATACATAAATCACTACTTAAACAAACATTAAAAGTATATAAATGAATCTCATTCACGTATCATTTAGTATAGAAGAGGAAAAGATAATGTTATATGATACATGAAAAGACATTTTTAGATAGCAAAATTCTTAGAGTTAAACTACTCAGTCGATCCGAGTTTTCCTAGTAATGAGGAAGAGACAATGTTAAAGGTATGGTTCGTGTTGAAAATTAAATAGATATACACCATTAAGATAACACATATCCTACAAATCAATATTGTACATTTGTCATTTTAAAAATAAAAAATGTAAAAAAAGGTTACTGGATTTTAATAATCCTATCTTTCATTTATTGACCGAGATTAATTTCAACTCAGAAAATGTTATCGACACTCATAATTTTAAGCTTAGTTTCCTTCAACAATTCCTTACTAATGAGAGTTAACGCCCGTTAGTTTCTTTTATAAAATAGGGCTAACTTTGAGCCATTTTTCAACTCCGCCGTCACCCAACCTCTATTAGGTTCTTTTTTAATGTTTAGCATCCATCGTCACTTGAAATCTACCTTTAGCGAGTCAGTTGGTTTAAATCAAAGGGTGAAAATTGACGGGTTTTAGATTGCAGAAGTTTCAAATTGATAAACCCAACAATTGATTTCAACTTTCTGTTTAATGTTTTGGCTATATAAGTAGTCCATGTCACCAAAAAACTAACTATATAACTTTCAGTTAGTAAAAGGATCATTGCAGAAAAATAAACTCAAATTCAAGTGTGTCCGTAAACATTTAGAGTTTGGGATTAATCCCGACCAATATACATAAGTGTTAAAGGTGTTTGTCACGTCCACATACGTAAAAACATGTGATATAGCATAGTAATCATATAACACACTCAAGAAATTCATGCTAACGGTTGAATCCAACTCGGATTTTAGCTAACGGTATAACTTTCAGTTATTATTTTGATTCATGGTTATTATTTTGATTCATGCTACGTATCTGGTACAAATCCCGACACAAATCAGGCCAATGGTTGAATCCAACTCGGATTTTAGCAAAATCATACTCACAGCAAGCACATAAAACCAAACCATGTAATAACTCGATACAGTTATGTTAACAGTCTAATAACATAATTATGACATTGTAACCTATCAGAGCAATTTGGTAAGGAAAACAACAGGACTACCAATCTTATGAACATCTTCTACAAGCTAAAGATATGTTTTCAAGCTTATTGCAATAGAAGTCATTCCTAGTTCTCAAATCTCTGCTTAATTTACACACAACATTGGAGTTGGACTGGTTCCCGTCTGGTCTAAGTGCTCGTCTCAGCTAGGGTCCGTACTCCCTGTTATAAAGCCGAGTAAATGTATCATTAGAATAATAAAATGCATAGGTGACGAGAATATGAAGATATCAGGGTCAGGGCTAACTCAAATGCCACTTGATGTATAAAGAAATAGACTAATAGAGATGGGCAAATATTTACCTTTTGATGTAATCTTGTTGTGGCTTCTTTGACTTGCATGTGAAATAGTCAGTGAACTTTGCAAACCTTCTAATAACTGCAAGAAACAAAGCTTTCAGTTTAAAAGTTGAACAAAACTTCACAAACACAAGCAGCAATCGCTATTTTACCCTTGAAGTTGGCTGGATTCTACGAACTGATCTGCGTGGTTCAGTTTCTGAAGTTGACTTAGCTTCGACCCCGACATTAGTTGTTTTCCTGTCAGCGCCTACAGTTTTTCCTACTGCCTTTGATGTTGAAGTTTCCTTTGCATCCTCAGTGTTGGAAGAGTCCAACTCCATCCTGTTTGGTTGATCCGATAAAGTTTCATCACTCGTGATAGGATCATGTGAAGCAGGTTTAGAAGGTTTCAACTTATCCTTTTGGGTCAGCGTTTTGAATGAGGGAATTGGCGGTTTTCTTGACTTGATAGTTTTGGGTTTGACTTCAGCAACCTGCTTTTCCTTGGCATCGGTTTTAGAATTGTTTTCTGATCCACGGTCCCCAGATGCTTGAGGCATATCATTTTGTGTACTATTTTTATTGGTTCTGTCATCAACACGATGTGTGCTCACATTAATAAATTTCTGTTTCTTCCCTGGTTTAGGAACACCAAAAACAACCCTCGATTGTTTCTTCGGCAGACCAGTTTTTGTTGCTCTAAGAGTGTCAGACTTATTTACATTTCTAGCACTTTGACCTAAATCAAATGATATTCCTTGGGAGGATAAAGGAATATGTGACAATTGAGCCTTATCTTTAACTTCAACAACAGGGCTACCAATCTTATGTCTCTTTTCATGTGGTGTATCACCCTGCAATCATATATTTCATTAAAATGAACACAAAACCCAAACAAATTATAACGTAAGTGGGTGTTTGGATGTGTGATTTGAAAATGATTATTTGATGTTGAATAACCATAAGCTGTAACATGCGTTACATGGAGATGGAGTTTAGATGGGGTTCTGTTAATGAAAGTAAAAGATGGAATGACCAAAACAATATCTGTATATATTGTACAAGTACTTCAATTCAAAATGACAACTATACTTTCATCAACTATGGAATCACTAAATTAGTGTACATAAGAAATATAAATTTTGGTAGTAGTATTGGCAATGAACATGTGGTAGATAAATAATATTATTTTTTCTTAAATAATCATATAACCATACTTTCCAAACACCAAAAACTGATCGTTATTGCTTTAAGCTGCGATAGTCAGATAAAACTCTTTCTGAACCCACATCCAACTCCACCACAACACACAAGTAATAATAAAATAAAACAAAGACTGCCTTACCTCTGACAAGTGAGATCCCTTCAGACTAGAACACTCAATCCACTTGCCATCTTTCCAGATAAGAGTTGGCCTGACATGCCATGACTGAACAGCAGATGTCTCTCTTTGGTCTGCAAGTGAGAATGGGGTACAATGAGGTCATACGCCAACACTTCAGCACATTTTGTAGAAAAAATTGAACGTTTTAAGGCAATGTTATATAACCATACATACCAGGAAATTGGACAACAAGAGAAGTTGAATCAATCTTATTTATCTCCACAACAACTGCTTCACACCAGCTACAAAAAGGTATTACCAAAACATTTAGCAGGCCATTGTTTGGAAAAACATTTAACAATAAGATACAACTTCTAATGAAGAGCTACATGTCAGTTTGAATGATTGGCATTGATTATTCAAAATTCAATACCAAGAAATATGTAGATGTAGAATGCTTACCAATCTTGGACCCATACGTCAACTCGATCCCCACTACACCAATTATAATCTGTGAAGGTAATTCTGCCTCTCTTTCTAGTGCCTTCAGACCGCACGCTAGTCATAGGATGAGCAATGCGAATCCTAGGTGGTTCGGTGCCTTCAGCGTCAAGTGGGACCCATTCGGTTAATTTTCCTGACCCTAAAAGGAAGATATAAATAAGAACTAAAAACGGTTTTGTAGGAGGATGATTTAAAAATTATAAAACATACCTACTGCATATATTATACCTAATATTCATATAAAATTGTAAATTGTAAATATTCATATAAAAGTGATTTGTAAATTGTAAGGTCTTACCATCATCTGATAGGAGTTCAGTGTAGCAGACAAACGCTTTTCCATCTTTCAGAGTCGATACATTTGCTGCAAACCAGGCGCTCTTCTTTTGGTCGCGGTCCTTACGCACCTAACAAAAAAATGAGAATACAGCAGACTTCAATCGAGACAAAATAATTGTTAAATTGGCTTGGTGCTTTAAAATAAACAGCCAAACATCGTAAACGTGAATAGTGAGATTGACAGCATCTCCCCGTTATAACAATGCATGGTAGAGTAGCAGTTCCGGACTTTTTATTTATAAACATGGAAATTTTAGGTTGTGTTATATCTCAAACAGGTCACACCATAAAATAACTTAATTAAAGAGGAATGGGTAATGGGTCAAACAAAATTGAAGTCACCCAAAGTCTTTCTTTAATGCATACAACCTCCTAAATCATAGGTTTACATATTAGCGTAATGTTAACTTTCTGACTTTCTGTAATGAAACATAGCCTGTTTCAACTGGTACAAAATGACTGTTATGAGCTGTTATCTTAACCCATTTGACCAGCCCGTCCTGCCACCTATTGTTGAAAAGTAAACATCCGAAAATTCATATTTCTATTCCCTTACCTCAACAAGACAACCTTCTTTAATCATGTTTTCATTCCAAGTGCCAAAAGTACTTTGAGGCATGTTCTGGTCAACATCAGAAGTATGAACTGATCCAAACTCTGATTTAGTGATTACCCCGACGGTTTTGGACAAGTTAGAACCATCACGACCCCTTGCTGCACTTTTATCATTATCATGGCTTGCAATAATCATCTGATTCTTGACCAAACCTCCAGAATTCTCTTTATCAATAAGAGCAGTTTCAACATTCTGTTTATCAGAATGACCCTGCTGACTGGATGACTGGGGAGATTTCCAGTAACCCTCAGGACCAGCTTCAATCAATTCTCTTAATGACAAAGGATTACCAATTGCAACAATTTTCCCAGCTTGTGATACTGCTTCTGCTGCCAGCTCAGCAGCCTTCACAATAGCATCTAGATTTTCAGCATGTTTTGAAGCAGCAGAGGCAGCTTCGATTCTCCTACGAGCAGCTTCTTTAGCGGCAGAAATTATTGAAGAAGTGGTGCTTTGGTCATAATTTTCAGTTCTGCTTGATATAAGTACTTCATCAGCCATTAATCTTGCCTGTTCAGCAACATTTGATGCAATTTTAGCAGCAGCGGCAGCCACTTTAGCAACAGAAGAAGCAGCTGCTATTGAGACGGCTGAAGACGCAAGCTTTGCTTCAGCATCTGAAACAAGACCAGCATTCTTTTGACTTTCCAGTTGACTCCATACATTCTGGCAATGATTGACAGCAGCAGCGGCGAGCCCTGCAGCATCTGCTGCCTGAACCTTTGACTCCTCAATTTTGCTCACAATGTTCTCTTTTGTTACAATCTTCTCTATGTTTTTGTCAACATAGCTAGGTTGACCATGAGCAGATGCAAGAGTTGTGGCTGATACAAAATCACCAGGATTGCTTTTAGAACTGATGGAAGCAGGTGCCGGTAAGGCAGCTGATGTTGTAACTTGACTACTGACAACCTTTTTCCTCTTTCTGCTTTTTGGATCACTTGAAATTTTACCAGATGACACCATTGGAGAAATGGTTGGAGAAGCACCAGGGCCCACAGAAATCACTGGAATGCTTGGAGCACCTGATTCTTTGACCGTAGTTAGTTTTACCGACTCAGTTATAGGCAATGCAGAAAGACGAGCATTGAAGGAAGCAACTGGTGAAGAAGCAACCCATTGACCAGGAAACGGACCCTGAGATAGCCACATAGGGTTATGCCCAGCAAAATTCTGCACCCCTGGAGTTTGATAAGGATCAAAAGGATTAGTTTTACGCATAGCATTAGGCTGCGAACCATCGCTAGGGGTAGGAAAGTTCCAAAGAGGAGATGAAATGGGAATAACAGGATTAACGATCGGCGAAGAAATACTGGAGGGAATTTTGCTTTGAGCAGAACCTAATTTAATTCCTTGATTAGGGGTACTTGAACCAGGAATGTTGGGTTGGGCCTTGTGACCACGAAACCTTTCTAGATAAGTATGCCAAGTAGTCTCCCATGCTTTCCTTCCACCATCTGTGAACATAAGTGACACATGATGAAACTAAAATGAGATGTGTGGTCTTTTGCACAAAATTAATACTATATAAAAACTGTAAATAGACTGACCAGATTGGCCAAATGCAGCAATCATATGAGGCTCTTCAGGTGGTATTCCAGATCTGAAATTATCAGTCATGCATATAAAAACCAAAAGACAATATACATGTGTATATTCATATGCATGAAAAATGTTAGTACTTACAATACTGATCCGTAAACTAAAATTTGTGCTCGCAACTGGACTTGCTGGTTGTCGGTGAAGGAGCTATGGAATCCAGGGGTTGAATTATTCAAAATGGGTAGGTTTGATGATGTAGAAATAGGAGTCATGTCACCTGGCTTTGGATTGCCGACTGGAATAACATGTCCAGTTGCAGGGGGTGTTGGCAATGGAGCCATTTTTTCTACTTTACATGAACGTCTAGTAGAAGTTTTTTCCTTCATGTTGTTACTTTGCTTGGTTTCCGTCCCAACTGATTTTTTCCTTGGTTTACGCTCAGAAGTTCCTTTGGATACTGCCTCAGTGGCAGTACTGCGAAGTGGTTGACTAACAGGAGAATCATCATGCAGTTTAGTAGGATCTACTTGGTTACCAGGAGAACTAACAGATGTCACCATATTCTAAGCAGATGTAGATGGAAAAAAGCCTTGTTAAAGAGGGCTATACCGTAATGTTAGCAAGGTACAGCACAAAAATCTAAATAGAGAAAATACCTTTGACAAATTAAGATTTTGACTTGTACTTGCATTGACCTCAGAAGTAAGGATTTTTTCTTCTTTTGTAGCACTACTTGATAGTGTCGCATTCTCATGCATGGAACCCTTGGTTACATCATGTTTATCTTTTGCATTTGGAGAAAGTTCAATACTTTTTCCGTCTGGAAGAGAACAAGGTAGAGGTTTATCCAAAGAAGAATGATCAGTGTCACATCCGGATGAACCAGCTACATCAACAGAAAGTGGCTGCAGATCTGGATTAACTGCAAAATCCATTCAAATAATCAGAATAGTAATCACAAAATAAGATGTATGTGAACATCATTGGTCAGAAGTAATAATATCCTTATATCAATTTGTTGTCTACTATGTGGCCATCTTAAAAATCACATCTGTAGAAAAAAATAATAAGTACATTAACATTCAATTTCCTAAAAAACTAACCACTTTTGGTACAACTATGCAGCCTTTTGCATTCCTTTACATAATTTCATGATCGTGCTGTCTATAAATTAGTCAAATTTATGTTTGAGAACAGCTTCATTTCCATTAAAAAAATGATCTTATTAATTTCATGCAATATTCCTGTTTCATTGACACATACAAATGTGCTTCTTTCCTGATTATACGGATTTTACAATAATTAATATAACAAATAAAGATCACCTGCTAAATTTAAAGGTTCTTCTCCATCTTCTCCTGCTAGTGATGCCTTAGGATCCAGTAGACTTCCTGAGTCATCATCTCCTGTTTTTTCACTACGGCCTGCATTTAAGTGTACAAACTTTTTATCATCATCAGAAACTGTATCCTTTACAACTTCTGGGGCACGTTTCTGAAAAGGTTCCTCAGTGGTGAATTCCGACTCCACTTTTTCTTTGTTATCATTCGATAATAAACTGACCCCAAGTATAGGTGATCTTGGTGTGTCTTCTGTAACATCAGATGTAGCAACAATTCCAGAAGATAACTGTACACCATCAGGTGTGTCAGGAGATGATTTTTTACTTGATTCCACAGCCACAACTGATTAACAAAATAAAACAAGTATTAGTTCAAATAATATCACGGGTATCTACGTTTATACCTATAATCATATGTTAATATACCAGCATCTGTTAAAACATCCATATTAGATTCTTCTTGAGCTACTCCAATAACTTCAACATTCTTTTGGCTATCAGCAGCTCCAGCAACATTTTTGTCCAAATTTCCAGCTGTTTCATCCTTATTTAAGATATTTTCAGCTGAAATGTCAGCTGAAGAACATCCTTGTAATGTTTTACCAACATTGTTAGTCTTGATTCCATCATTAATCTCAAATTGGTTATTGCCTGGGGAAACCATGGATGTACCTGAAGTAACATGTTGGACAACACTTCCAACACCATTTTCTGTTTCCTCACTAACGGATACACTGCCTTCAACTAATGGTTTGTCAACAGATTCCACATTTAAAACAACTGAGAGCTTTTTGACACTAAATGTACGCGTTTCAACAATGGTGTCGCTGTTGGTTGAAGTATCCATACTATTTTCTTTACCCTTAGTAATATAATCAGGATCGTTATCACAACTGTCTTTTGACATGCCACTAGCAGTTTCAATATTCTGTGAGGAGCCTGCATTTCCACAATCTACCTTAGAGACAGAAGAATCTTCTTGTAACTCAATAACAAAAGACTGGGTTTCTAATTTACTGGCCTCCTGATTTGCATCATCATATCTCTTATCAATTACTTCATCACCAACAATTGCTTCATCAGCAACAGACGAATTATACTTGTCACCTAAAACTACGGATTCTAATGCCCCTTTGGGATCCATAACACTAGTTAAGGTACTGTGCCTATTACTTTCTTCTAGAATCTTTTCTTCTTGTCCAACCGATTTTAGAAGCATTTCAACAGACTCTGAAGATGTCGCTTCAGACCATACATTTTTTCGTGTTGTTTTCACAGCAGTTGAATATTCGTCAATCCAGTGATTATCTTCCTGACTAGTGATTTCAAGAAAAGCCCCGTTGTCAACAAGATTATCAAACCTTAAATGACCATGTAAACTATCATCAAACTCAAATTTGGGAAGAGAATATGAATGCAATACAGGAGAGATTTTGGAGCTTCCTTCCCCAACTATGTGAAGATTGTGGTCTTGAGCATCATTGTCATCAATGTCCATCGAGTATCTCTGAAGTTGAAATAAAGTTGTAAGGGAGATTGGAGATATATTATACATGAAAACAATTTTGTACAAACATTTGATAAATAAATCACAACTTAAGAGCACATATTGTCCCGGAACTAGATGGCTGATTATGTTGATTGATAGAGAAAAAATCATTTGTATTCAAAAAATAACATAATGCTGCAATTTCAATTGTGTTTCCATAAATAATGATTACTACTTTATGTGTGCATATTTGACACTTTTATTACTTCTTCACTTGATATATTTACTGCCTCAAAACAAAGAAAGCATTGAATTCAAAAATATTCTCACCATGTGATGTTATCATTTTGTTCAGATACTACATCATAATTACTACACGATGCATGTTCATGTTTATTAGGTTATTCAAATTGCCTCTGTCAAAAACCTAGTTAATGAAGTAGTCACTTGCATTGGCTACATGCACTCAAAATTCATCCCCTGACCTCATGCTAATGCCTAAAATATGGTATTTATTATTATCTTAAAAGGTACATTATTAGTTTTGCTAAATTAAGATCCAACACACAATCTTTCATGTGAGAAAGCTTTCAATCTGAAAAAGAATGCAAGAGTTATAAATAACTTGCAGTTATATCTCCTTGCTCCAGTATAAGGGTATTTAAAGAATGCTCGTAAGTTGACACACATAGACGTTAGAAGTAATATCCATAGCAGAATGAACCATTGTATTATTAAAAACATTCACATAGTTACAGCATCGTAAAACATTTTGTTGGCCACAAACAAGACAAGGTATAATCTTTAGCTCAAGTTCAAAAAAACTCATTTCAAAGACATAGCCCCGATAAAATTGCAAGCTGAAAGCAACCAACAACTAATTCAAGTAGAAGATTAAGCCTCACAGCATTCAGTAATTCCAAAACCCTCCCCCTACAACAGCATGCAGAACACAAAGTCACTCTATGAGGTTCAAAGCCACAATAGAGATCAGGTCAACAGATAGGAGTTGCATGTAAAACATGTAGAAGGACTCTTGTTTACACCCAAACATACAATATATCAATTATACGATATGGTCAAACACACACACACACACACATAAACACTAACGCATGCAGGAGATCAGACACAAAGACCCCAACGTACAATTCTATTTTCATTTCAAATAGCTCAAAAAGGTTCCTTTCTCCCTACTACCTCTCTCACTCAATCCCAGTAACAATTACTTGAACAAAACCATTTGCCAATTATGACGTTCAAAATCATTCTAAACCCTTGCATACGAACAAAAGAAATCATCTTTCAGCAGCAAACTACTTCCTCTATCTAGCGACGATAAAACTAACATGTCAATAAAGGAAACGGGACAGTTATTACCAGAAGAAGTAAGTGTAGAAGAAGAGGAAAAGGTATCACTACCTCCCTCCATTCGGTGATTGAATCCGACCGTTTGACCAAGGTTGCCGCAGCTTGTTCGAACAAAACTGCTTCTAGGGCTCAAAAAACTCGTGAACTTTTTTCAAATTAAACAACGAAATAAGCCCTAATCTTCAGTTGGAAACTCAAATTCACAGCAATTTACAGGTGAATGAGATCGAACGCCTAATATTGAAATGAAATTGATTGTTCAATTTCTTCGATGAACTGAAGAGTGATACCTAGAGAGAAGGGGTGCTGCTACACACTCTTTTTGTGTGTTCTTTATGGTGTTCGCGAGATTTGGAATATGTTCAAGGGTGTTTTGGTAAATAGCCGTTCAAACGTGGAGGGATTTGATTTGTTTAGAAACAAAACCTTTTTTTTCACAGTCATATAGAACTAGGATTAAAATAACAACAATTCTTAGAATCTATTTTTTTAAATAAAATACTTTTACCCGTGTATGTATTTTTGTTAAATATGATATTTTTTTCATATTAAAATCTAGACTTAATTACATGGATTGTCCATGTGGTTAGGTTTGGTTTCACTTTTAATCTCTAACTTTAAAAATTACAAAGTTGGTGCAATAGTTGACACAAACGTAACAGACTTGGTCCCTGACATGGATGGACGTTAACTATTATCATTAAGTGCGTATAAACTATCAAAAATACCATTCACTCTTTCTGCTTCACCATTCAGATTACCCTTCCTACCACCTCCTCCCACCATCAAAGCCTCCACCTTCAACCACCACCACTACCACCATCTTCAACTACTGTTACACCACCACCACCACAACCTTCAACCACCGTCACCACCACCACAGCCCTCACCCATTGTCACCATCGGCACAACCCTCACTTAACGTCACCACCGGCACAACCCTCAACCACCGTCACAGCCCTGAACCACCGTCACCACTAGCGCTGACCTCAACCAGCGTCACCACCAACGCAACCCTCAACCACTGTCACCACCAACGCAACCCTCAACCACCGTCACCACCAACGCAACCCTCAACCGCTATCACCACCAGCACCAACCTTAGCCACCATCACCACTCCAGCACTGCTTTCAACCACCGTCACCACCTGCACCATCTATGCTCGAAACCCTAACTCCTATCAGATCCATTATTGTTTCATCATAAAACAATACTCGTTATCACATGAAAAAAAACATTTGTCATCTCTAGTCAGATCCATCGTTGTTATTGGTGGTGGTGGTGGTGGTGAAGATGAAGTGTGGTGGGTTAAAGGCGACTCACCGGTGGTGGAAGGTGAGTCAAGGAAGGGGGCGGTGGGTGGCTGAAAGTGGAGACTAGTGAAGGGTTCTGATTAGGGGTATTTTAGTCATTTAAAATAAATTAACAGTCAAAGTTAACGTACATCCACTTCAAGGACCAAGTCTGTTATGTTTGTGCCAACTATTGGATCAACCTTGTAATTTCTAAGAGTTAGTGACCAAAAGTGAAATCAAGCCTAACCATAGGGACCACTCATGTAATTAAGTCTAAAATCTAATATTTTTTTATCTTTTTTAAACGTGACCCGTCATTTCTTAGAGGAAAGAGAATTGTTCTGGTTTTTTATGGTTTTTCGGTTTGACACACAGATTTTTTTAATTTTCTTAGTTTTTTTCTCGTTTTATAGTGTGTTGTAATATTTCCCACGTTATCCTAATGTGTTGTGTAAGTTGTACAGTACAACTCTTAACACATAATATTGATCAGTGGAAACCTGTGAGTATTCATCGAGTTAGGGGCTAAAAATTAAAGCCTAGACTTGGAATGGTGTTCCCACTAGGAGTTAGGACTTCCCCAAAGTCTCCCGCTCACAACATTACATGCTCTCATGGATAACTTTGAAATGGTTCATCAAGTTCTAACGAATACGAGCTTGAAACAAGTAAATGTACTTTCAAATTTCTAACTACATTACCGACTCATTGTTGCATTATGAAGTTTGAGACTTTGTTAGGCTAAAATTCGTGGGTGTAGAGATCGAGAATTTACACATGATCACATTTTTTGAATGTTAACTGATTGATAGCAATCCAACATTTTACAACGACATGTTTTGAAGAGCATTTCGAGTATAAAACTATCTATTTCTACAAATATTTTATGATATGGATATGGATTTTAAGTGCTTTTTAGAATGGGTTGTGATGCAGGATAAAGGACTTGTATAATGCTACATAGGTCTATGTTTACTATACGACGACTAGCATACTGAAAGTTTGAAATACTACTTAAGCGCCTATTGAGCACATGTAAATGTTTGAGAGAACTTCATGTAAGAGTTTGCAAATCTTTTCTGGTAGTATTATTGTCACACACCGACCGACGGCGGAATCATCGGGGGCGGACGAATGTGAGACGATTGTTCATAACACATGGAACTAAATTAATTGGAATAATATTAATATCATTATTCATTGAACAATATAAGTCAGTTAAGTCATTAAAATATACAAAAATATAAACAACATAAGATATTTAATTTATCTAAGTCCAAGTATTTATATGAGCAAGAAGAGTTCCTCAAGTATCAAACCTGAAACATATTAAAAATAAAGGGTCAACTTTGAAAGTTGGTGAGTTCTCATGGGTTGAGCATACATATATATATCTATAAAGGTTTACGAGTAGCAATTCATATCAATGGTTATGAGTTAGCAAGTTTATAGAACACATATAGTTACAACCAAACCTCGACTTGATTACAAGTTTATAAAATTAGCTAAGTGTACTTGGTTCCCATGATGAACAAGCATACGTCATCAGGAGCCGTCAATACATCGGCTTTAGTACCAAATAGGCTTGTCAGGCCCAAAGATCTAAGACGTCGCCTGACTAGCAATAGTTAATGATTGTAAACAAAATATGTATCTCATATAAGACTTACAATAACACAAAAAACCATGACAAAAAGTAAAGATGAATTGCATGTGTATTTACAAGTATCAAGATGTTTACAAGTGTAAGTTTATAAGGTTAACATATTTCACCCAAAAAGGTGTGAAATAAAGTAAAAAGGGACATGAAGAACTCACATGATATATATAAGGTGATGATAAGAAATTAAACGAGGCTCTAACGATTTCTTTTACAATTACCTAAATGTATTAATTCCGAGATTAAGTTCAATAATAAGATTATCAATTAGACATAAACTAGGGTTTCAATTGGAATTTGAGGGTTTAAACAATTAAGTAAAATAATGAGTCGTTTATGTTTTGATTTAATAAAGATGATATAAATCAATCAAGTCCAAGAATAATTAAAAATGTCTTAACAATTTAAGTTATTGATTTAATAGAAATTAAGTATAATATGTGAAAAGAAATAATTAATTTAATAATTAATTATTTAAAACGTGATAATGGTGATTAATTGAATACTTATTAATGACTTTAAAATTATTTAGAATCATTTTTTAGAGTATTGAACTTTTAATAATTTATTATAAGATCTCATAATACAAAAATTTAAGAATAAAGTATAATAGAAAGTTGTATTGTTTTATAAGTTTCAAGAACTTAAATAAAATCTAAAGGAATAACTTTATTAACTATTTATATAACATGGTTAAATGAAAAGATAAATAACTAATTATTTAAATGATTATTTAAATACTTATTCATTTAACATATTGATTTATAACGTTTCAAATAATCAATATTTAAGGAAACGTTTGGACCAATAATAAAATTGTTATTTATTATTTGAAATTCATTTAAATAGAACTAACCAATAATAACCTTTGTAAATAGGTTTTATTAAAAATTATTTAATTATTTAAATTTTAATAGAAATTCAAAAGATTATTTGGTGTCTATAAAAATATTTAAAGTTTACAAAAACTATTTTTATAATTATTAAAAATTTGCTATAATTAAATTAAGGGCTAAAAAGCCTCAAAAAAATAGGTGAAGGAGCCCGGGTTCGAACCCAAGACCTCATGGTGGAAGGGGTAATGACTTAACCAGTGAACCAGGCCCGTGGACGTGGTTTACTTTGATTTTAAATTATTAAAAACATAGATTCAAAATTTCCCCCAAATTCCTTGTGAACCCTAATTCGATTTGGCTCAAATTGAACCTCGAATTGTTAATGTTAACAAATGAAATGTTAGGGCTTTTAATTGGCACACAAAATCAAGTGTATATGCGGATTTAATTACCAGAATGACGATCGCAATGGGGTTTCAAGATGAAGGTCTAGTCGCGACCACGGTTGAACATGTTCAAGATGCAAACGTTGCTGGAAATCAAATTATCTTTGTATGAAGCTTCGGATGGTGATTCTAAGTAAAAACACTCACCAATTTTGTGTAACAGAGCTTCGAACATGGTTCTCGATTAAGTTGCAGGTTCGACGAACAGATGATGATCAAATTCGAATGTCGTGTGTTACTCGGGTGAGATTGAATGTAGCAATCGAATAAAGATAGATAGACGTTCGTTTGGGTTGAATTAATTTGATTATTATTTGTGTTTAATGCCGAACGTTGCAAACTTGGTGATCGGGGGTTACACGAGCTCGAACGCTCCTGTAACCAATGTTAAACTTAATTAAAATGCATCCAATGGTTCGAAACCCTTACGTGAACGGTTAGGAATCGTTTTGTTTGGCTGAAATTCGAAGAATCGAGGCTTTTGGCCTCGCCGGAGCTACGACCAGAAATACAGGCAAGGGCGGTTGGTTTGGGTTGGGTTTTAAACATATTTTCAATTTTGGTCCTTGATGATTTGCAGATTTGTTATTTTATGCTAGAAGGTTAAAACCTTCTTGTAATTTAAGTTTTAAAATTTTCATTTAAGACCCAAACATACCCAATTCACATTTAAATTATTGTCTATTAAACCTTTAAAGAGTTTATAAATAAAAAGAAATAATTTATTTATTAATTAAAATTAAATCTCTACTTCTCATTACAACTTATAAACTTATATAATTTATAAGTTTTGTAGAAACTTTAGAATATAATTATTTTTTTTATATTAACTCATAAAGAATAATTAAGATTATATAAATTTTATAACCCTTTGCTTTATAAATTATAAAACTTATTATAAATAAATAAATAAAATTTAAGATTAAACTATACTTCTAATTCATATGATTTATTAGAATAAATAAAATAATTTTGATATTGATACTTTTTTTGACTGAAACTTTCAAAATGGTTTCGGGTTTTGGTTTTATCTTGAAAACTGACGAATGTTACAATTATTAAGTTGTATGAAAAAGAACTTGTCCTTAGAATGACCTCAACTCGTATACATAACACA
Source organism: Flaveria trinervia (assembly GCA_025506515.1). Lineage (NCBI taxonomy): Eukaryota > Viridiplantae > Streptophyta > Magnoliopsida > Asterales > Asteraceae > Flaveria > Flaveria trinervia. The sequence goes on from CM046448.1 coordinate 3,140,613, forward strand.
TGAGAGAATTCATGGTTTTATGAAATGATAGGGAGCATAGATTGATCACATTGGACCTGGATAAATTGCCCGACAGAATGACGAGGAATACACTAGAGGAGATCACAAGCACCCGCCAATCATGTTCGAAGCGATAACGTCTTAGGATTTATGGTTTAGACATATGTATTTTCTGGTCGTCGGATGCAACAACAACCTTAATGTCCAACAATCATCATTGTTCAATGATGTTGTGCATTGATCCGCCCATAAGTGTCTGTTTGTAGTTAAACGAGGTTCTAGGGTCTTAATATTATGTGTTTTTTTCATTTTTAGTTAAAATTACTGTATTTGTGTTATATTATATCTTATCTTATTTTATCTATGTGTATTTTTCATTGTGTTTTGAAGAAAATTTATATTTACTACTGAAAGTCAATATATTATACTTATTACAACTAACTCTCTACACATACTAAAAACCACCCCTAAAAGGTTGTCAGCTTATGATTTGACATCAAATTTAGGTTTGTCATAGTTTTGTAAATGCTTATGATATATTAAAAATAAGTAAATAGAGAATGGAAACACATGTGGCGTTTGAATGTTTTAGTTGTCTAAAGTTGTAATCACATGATAATTAAACTTTTGAGAGTTTTGGTTATTTTGTAAGTATTACAAATGTACGATACCCAACAAAGAAAGCATTTTCGTGAAAATAGAATGATGCATTTAAATCCTCGTAACATGCGAAAAAGGTAAAGAAGTCAATATTTGGAGTTTACATTGTGATTTGAAATTATAATAGTCGGTCTCAAACAGTCAAACTTCAAATCTTACTTCAAAATGCATTGTATTTAGTATATACTTTTCGGGCCATTGTACTTTGTATATACTTTTCTCTTAACATTGATCTTTTTTTCTTGATGACTTTATTGATTGAACCATGAAAACAAAAAAGTTTAAGATTAGAGTTTCTTTTATGTATTGAAGATATGACACTTCGAGCATTTTAGCACGCTTAGAAGTGATATTGTGGCTGTTTACAACGTTTGTCACTAAACATAGATATACCACGTGAAGGGGTGACCATGGAAGTAAGGTGGTGATTTCATATGTGGACCTATGGAATATCGCACGCCTATGGTGTCGTTAACGATTGTTACCCATATAAGTTGTTGTCATCAGCTTCATGTTAATCAGTATCAACAACTTAACCTGATTGTGACATTTTCACAGTTAACAAAACGGTTGTATACATGGCCTATGATTATAGTAATGTTAAGTTCTTCAATCCACAAACACAAGATATTTTCTTGATTATAAGTCTCCTACGTAACATAATAGACACATTAACATGACTGATAGACTGATATCAAAAGGTTAATTGCCTAAAATAGAAAATGATAGTAAAAACCTGTTTTTCTATCATCCAACTATCCAAGTCACTAAACCACAAAAAAAAAATCATACAAGACGAAAGGTATTATTTAACCGAAGTAAGAAAAATGGGTTTTAAGAAGCCGGATCAATATTTAGAATATTATGCTAGGAAATTGTGTTTTATACACTAAACAGGTCTAACACAAAGGTTTTAAAGCATTAATAACAAAAAAAGTTGCGATCAAACCAAAATCGAAAGGCCTTCCTTCTTCGGAGCTGGTGTGGTGTTCTTGTTTCCAGGGAAAGAGGTGCGTGAAACATCAACAAGAGCCTTGAAACTGTATGGCTCATGCATCGACAACTCATACATAACATTCCTATTTATTTGGATGTTTTCTTTCACGAGTCCATGCATAAAGTTACCATAATTCACCTGAGATCAAGTACAATAAAAAAGACAAGTGAACCAACGACCAGTCTACCCATGACCTGTATGTGATAAGAGAGACAGATAACATACACCATGTATGCGAGTGCCAGCATTGATGTGTTCTATCCAAAGGGAACACACGTCACGCTTCTTGTTACGTCTTTAAGAATACTGAAGGGCCTTTTCTATCCTTTCTCTAGCTATCCTGATGCAGTTTTTTGCTCTTCCCCTAAACCCTTTGGCTAGCTTAAACACTTCCTTCTTGTTCATCTTTCTACCTCCTTTTGTTCTTCACACACTCACAACTAGCTATATTGTTGTCACACAAACAATTAAACCATCAGTTTCTGTTAATTCCAGATGATCTGTCATTATAACCATGACTATCAAATACCCAGATCAGGGATACATACAACAATTAGATTCTCATAGACCAAATGAGTCCAAGATTCTTGTTGCACCGGTGGGTATTCAAGTTTTTTTTAAAGACAAACACACACACCCACATCTAATCTTACTCCTAAAACTACACAATGTCCCTTAGGACGACTTGAACCCTCAACCTGATGGGAAGAAACACCATTGTATACTCACCGAATACAATTATGCTAAAAGCCCTATGGTTGGTAGGTGATTAAGTAACAACTAACAAGATCCATATAATAACTTATGTTAAACTAATATAAGGTTTTGACTCGTTGGGACATTTAATCAAACACTTGAAGTGCATGTAAAACAACGTCCCTAAAACTTTCTACAAGATTATAGTCATCACTAAACGAGTTATAGTTACATGATAAATACTTGAAACACCAAATTTCATTATCAAAGTTCAAATAAAAATGTTAGAACGCTCAACACCCATTTTCCAAATTAGGGCTTCACATAGGCTAATCTACATTAAGAGTTTCAACATCCAATTATCCCAACAACTAACCAAGTTGTAAACATGTGTAACAAAGACAATCAATGTGTATATATTCAGAAATTAATGAAGATTCAAAGAAAAAATGTCACCTTTTGCCGGCTAGTGGTGGTTGAGCACAACGAGACCGTAGGAAGGTTTTGTTAGAATAGGGTTTCTTGATGGTTTTATTATTATTTTTTTTCGAAATAAGTATTTTAAGTATTTTTTTACAGATTAAATTATTAATACTTATTGTTTTTATGGTATTTATTATTTAACAACTTGAAATAGGGAACACTTAGTTTTTTCTAAGTTAATATTGTTACAACATTGTTTTCAGAGTATTTAAAATCTTAAATTAGTACATTTGGTTTTTATAAATGTTTAAAGACCTAAACCTTTAAAGTTTTTATGAAAAATAAAAGTTTTTATGAAAAATAAATTGTAAGTATAGGAGCATTTAGGTTTCATGTTTTATCCTTATAATTTAACCAAAAATCATATTTATCCTTAAATCTTATTAATATTTTAAAAATCTTTCACATCACATTTTTAAATTTTTATCTCTATCGAATTAAATAATACCATTTTAATCATTTTTACTTAGCTTTCTATTTCTTTCATTCACATAAAAAGTTAAAAAAGGATTTATTATGTGTTGGTAAATATAAAAATTCACAATTTAATTCATACATGTGAATCTTATAATTTATGGAATAATAAAAAATATAAGAAATGAGATGTAAAAGAACTGTTAATTTTTTATATATATTTTAAAGATAAAAATGATTCTATATACTCTAGAATTCTCCAAAGGTTGTAAGGTAGTTTTAAGGCTTGGGTTATATGAACACCGAAAACTTTTAATACGAACATCCACATCTCTTTATCTCTCTCTATAAATATACATGTATGTATAGAAAGAAATTAAAAAAAATGAAAAGTTAATGGATGTACTTATAACATACATCTTGTTTAATTTGGAGGTATGTTATAGATACAATTTTTTTATTTTCATCATCTCTATCTCTCTATACATACATATAGATATATGAAAAGCGATAAAAACAATAGAATATTTAAATAACAAAAAATATATTTGTATAACAAAATCTTTAATTTGTTTTCTGAAAGACCCATTTGGGCGATTTTTTGTTGGGATGCAATGATAATCACCAATTTGGCGATATTCAATGCTCAAAGTAGAGTTGAACATAAAAACCGGGTCCATACCCGACCCGGCATACTCGAACCGGACCCGGGTCCGGGTACAACCCAATACCGGGTGTACCCGGTTCGTACCCGAAAAAACCGGTGGGTTGTACCCGGTTTGGGGTGTTTGGAATTCATAGGAACTGAACCCGAAGCGGTTGAACCCGGGTTGGACCCGGTTTCGGCCGTTTTTTTTTCTAGCCGTTTTTAACGACTGTATAGCCGTTGGGGACCAAATTTGACCGTTTTTTTGTTGTTTTTGCCTTTAAAATAAGTATAAATAGGTGTGGGTTGATATGGTAAGGTACCCAAGCTTCAAACACAAAAAAACATACGCAAAAAACGCAAACAATACTCTCGTTTACTCTCGTTTATTCTCAAATCTCAATATGGCTCACTCTCAATCTTCCGTTGGTCAAGGTTCATCGAACTCTCCAACCGTCGTTCGTGTTCTTCCACACAATCGTAACATGGATGTTTGGTGCAATTGGGATATGGTTGAGTTGAGTGACGGATCTGTAAAGACTCGTTGCAAGTTTTGTGGAGCTTTACTTGCTAAAGATTCTAACACGACTTTAAACAAACACATTACCAAGAAGTTTTGTAAGTCGTTGAAAAGTAATCCGGATTCGCAACAAACACAATTGAGTGGAGACGGTGGAATATTTAATTACAACGTTAATGAGGTTCGAGATCGAATGGCAAAGTTCGTGATTCAAGAAGCTTTGTCTTTCAATCACTTCGACAACCCTCGGTTAACCAACTTAATTCGAGAGACGCTTCAACCTCGTTACACTCACGTAAGTCGTACTACACTTAGACATTATTGTTTAAAATTATGGAAGCAAGCAAAAAATGATTTAATTGTATTATTTGAAAATTTAAATACCGGTGTAAACTTAACCAGTGACGTTTGGTCGGCGCCACATGGTTTGCCCGAATCGTACATTTGCGTCACCGCTCATTGGGTAGATCCTAGTTCACGGCAAATGATGAAACGTACGATTGCATTTGATCTATTTCCGTATCCACACACCGGAGAGTATTTATTTTACTTTTTGGATAATGTAAAACTACTTTTAATTTACAAAATAAAATATTTTCAATGGCGTTTGATAACGCTTCCAACAACACAACCGCGGTTGAAAAATTAAAATTAAAATATCTTCCGATTGCAAACGGTGATTTTTTTCATACTCGTTGTGTTGCACATATTATTAATTTAGTAGTACAAGATGGTCTATCCATACCATTTGTTGATAGATTTATAAAAGCTTTTCGATTTATGTTACACGACGTTTTTAAAAAAAGTAGAAAAAAATATCAAGATTATAAACAACTTTGTAAAGATACAGAATCTTGATTTTTAGGGCCTAATTGGGATGTACCTACTAGGTGGAATTCGACTTGTCATATGTTTGATTGTACTTTAAAACAAAAAGGCACTTTAAAAGCTTTTCATAATAGTCTCTCGGATAATTGCGAAGCCGACCTGTTTCCGGATTTGGGTTGGAAAAATATTAAACATTTATCCGAATTTCTTGAGGTGTTTAAAAACTCAACTACAAAATTATCGGGAGTTTATTATCCCACTAGTGCTTCAAGAATTATATTTCATGGCTTTGAATTTTAAAAATTTTCAAAATAAAAATAGTATGTTTAGAGAAATGATAGAACCAATGAAAGACAAGTTTAAAAAATATTTTCTTGAGTTACCACCCGTTTTTACTTGTGCCGCTGCTTTAAATCATTTTTTAAATGTTGCGGGGATAGAATGTTTAATAGACGAGATAAATGACAATTTGGATATACATGACGAAAACCCCAATTTTTCAACCGAGGCAAAAGAAGTTTTTAATAAAAGTTTGAAAATTATTTATAATTTTTATTTAAATAAATATGGACCCAACGTAAATATAACTACGCAAAGAGAATCAACCTCAAGTGCTAGTACCTCGTTTAAAGACCCCGTTATGACTATGTTGAATGTTGTTCGGGATGTGACGGCTAAACGTCAAAGGGGTAACGCCCCAACAAGCGAACTTGGTATATATAGTACGACGAATTTTATTTCAACTATGAATACTCAAGATTATCATGCATTTGATATTTTGGCTTGGTGGAAAGGAAATGAATCCTAATTTCCAATTCTTTCCGCTATGACCCGTGATTTACTAAGCGTCCAAGCTTCTACGGTAGCTTCGGAGTCTGCGTTTTCTCTTAGTGGCAGGGTATTATCATTACGGAGAACAAGATTAACTCCGGAAGCGGTGGAGATGTGCATTTGTTTAAAAGACCACTTAGACGCGATGGATCGTATACAAGACAAAACAAATATTGAAGACGAAATTGCAATCGAATGTAAAGTACACGATGAAGAGGTAGAAGAAAGAGTATTTTCTGGTATATCCGACGAAGAATTAGCATTTGATGAAGCCTCTTGAAGAAAATAGTCGATTAGTTATTGATTCATTAATGTATTTTTTAAGTTATTTTAATAAATAAATAATAAATTAATGAGTTATAGATTTTTTTAATGTTGTTATAATAATAATAATAATAATTGTAATAATAATAATAGTAATAGCAATCATAATAATAATAATACTACTAATAATATTAATATTAATAGCAATTATAATAGTAAAAAAAAAAAAAAAAAACCCCGGTTGTACCCGGTTCTGGACCCGACCCGGTCCGGACCGGTAGGCCGGGTAGGGTTTTAAGTATGCCCAACCCGACCCGTACCCGAACGGCCGAACCCGGGTTCACCCATACCCGGTTCCAAACCGGCCGGCACGTACCCGGTTTGAACCCGGTTCCGGGTCCGACCCAAAACCCGGTTTGCCCATGTCTAACTCAAAGCCTCAAAATGCACTCCAAATGGTCCAATAAGTCTCATATAAACTCAGGCTGGAAGTTGATTTCTTGTCATAGTGTCATTTATTTGTATCTTTTGTAGCCCAAATCAAACGGCTGGCCCAATAACTCTCGTATAAACTCAACTACTCAAGTTGTTTAAACAAAATGCTACAATAACAAAAAATAATAATAATAAATAAAGATTTACATCATCTGCCATATAGAATACGAATTTACTCGTAAGAATCAACTAAATCTATCTCTTCATTTGGTCAACTCGTATATATATCTTTGTATACGGGTGCTACAAAACAATTGTATAGATGTAACATTTTTTAATTTATTATAAAAAAAGGTTAAAAGGTCTAATCATAACAATTATGCCACTACTATATAAGATTGGGTTAAAGTTATAAAAGAACGTCATACTTTCATCTCCTACTTAAAAGTACGTGATAAACGTTGCTATCTTAAAATTAGTATGATACACAAACTTCTATTATATGTGGGTGTTATTATGAAGAAATGTTTTTTTACCATAAAATAGATCTTACAACTAGTTTATGTGATGCGAGTATGCCATTTTTACATACCATCTAGTAACATTTCAAAACTCGACAAAAACAATGTTATAATGTTAACCATATGAAATTCCTTTGTTTTGGTATGTTTAAATACTCGTATTTTTCGTTTGAGGTTAGATATATAAGTTTTGTTCTTTCATAATATATATTCAAATTGTTTTTGTGTTTTTATTTATTTGAAATCTATTCACCCATTTTCATACTATGTATTCAAAGAGCATTTGGATTAAAACGAAATCAACAAGCATTAACTTTTACAATCGCTTTTACAATTTTCTTATGCCTAGCCTCGACTTCATGTTTTTCATTGAAGTCAAACAACTTAAATCACTCCCTTTTAAATCAGAGAAGATGCTATCTTATTTTTGCTTGCTTTGTAGTGTATTATGTCTTTCAGTGCAATTTGGTGCCATATGACCTAACTTGTTACGTGTAACACGTATCTATTCAATTTTCTTTCATTGATATTTTTTATTTTATTTTCTAAACTTTTCTTTTGGTTCCCCTTGACGCTTTTCGACCCATTTACTCGATATCTTTTTATCCACAAACTTATTTCAAAATTGTTTTGTGTATTAGTTATTGGCTTTGTCCAATGCTTCAAGCTCATTGTCTTATGAGTTTTGCAACTTTTTACTCTCTAAAATAACCTCTTCGACTTTTCAATTTTAAAGGTTAATTGATGTGCTTCGTTGTCATATACGAGACCCACAAGAAAATGTTCTATGTGATCTCAATTATCAAATTTTCATTATCCTGAGCTTGTAGATTGTCATATAACTCATGCAATAACATTTCTCGATCATGATTAGAGTCAATTGGCATTTTTTATCATGAAAGTGTAATATTAACAAATAATAATCTTGCATGTTGCAATCTAAAATATAAAAAAAAGTTCAAAGATCTATCAAACACATGGTAGTTCTTTGTCATGTCTTAAATTCTTTACACTTGTAACTTATAAAAAAATCACACCCCTCGTTTTTTCAAGGATTTTGAATTAAATAGTTAAAGATAATGAATTTAAATAAAGAAATTTTAATCTATCTGGAACTAGATTTTTTTTGTAAACACTTGGTTACATAAGTATTAGTAATTAAAAAGAATCAAATTTAAGTATTGTTATCGTATAACATACAGATCTTCTCCCTCTTTCTATAATTATATATATATAACAAATATCTACATTTTATTTACATAATTATATTATGTTCATTATAAGTGTTGAGAACTTGCTTAATCTTTCGGTGCTTAAAGTTGTTAGTTTTACAAATCTATTAGCCTTTTGAAAATGTTATTTTCGATTTTAGAATCAGAACTTGTTGATAAGCGTTATATAAAGTTTGTTTTCTATCAACTATAATTAGAGCCTTAGAGGTGCAGCTCGTGTTTTTAAGAAAATTCTTAAGCTTTTTAAGAAAGAATTCCGACAAACTGTCAAATTTTTACAACCAAACGGTCAACAGACCCTCTTTTAACGCTTGTTTTTTTCTTCATATTTGGTGATGATAGAGTTATTAAGATATTACCACTTGGTTGGTAAATTCTACAAAAGTTTCTCTTTTAGTACTTGAAGTTCTACGAAGGCCTAAGATACTCTCTGCGAGGTTTTGTACTTGTGTGCACGTGTGATTATTAAATTATTAGTATGGCAATTTAATTAACAATGGCAAAGAATCTCTCGTAACTTGACATGTGTTTGTGTTTCCCCCAAACCATGTGATGGTTTACCAAAACATTAATAACACTATTATTTAATATTAAGATTAAGATGATACAAGTGTAATATTTTGTTTATAATTTAAAAGTGAGGATAATTCATGAATTACCTTATTGACTAGCATATGTTACATACAATCGATACAATCGGAAAAACCTTATTGTCTTTCATGTTTTAAGTAACAAGAGGGATGTTGATCAATATTTAATATAATATATAACTACAAAATTGTCAAAACCATATAGATACTTATGTCTATTGTTATAAATGCGACAAATATAACAACGTTTTAACTATTTACTTTTTTACGTCTTTTAATCCGTGTGATGATCTTTAATGACTACGTAGAAATGTTTAACATTTTTTTTTCATTTTGTAACTTAAATTTGGTTATAAATTAAACACGATGATGGTTAATAAATCTTTGAACTTAAATTTTCGTATGTTTATTTATTTTGATCGGGATGACATCGGAGTGACTAGTGATGTTATGTGACTTTAATGTTAGAGATTCAAGTCATGAATAATATGATGCATGCATAATATGTGGCGTAACATTGCATACATTAGATTGTGAAGCCGTTGTACAAAATATGAGTTAAATCAAGCACATGATACATCATTTTTTATATATTTTGATCCCGGTTACAACTTAAAACTCGTAGACATAGATACGTTGTTAAGCATTTAGAAGATCTTAATTGATTGTAAACGTAGATAAATCATAAATTTACTTTGCAATAGTTTATATCATGCAGTTTGGTGAAAGATTCTATATTATCGTTTTTGCTTTGACAATACTTTATAATTGTGCAACTTGGTGAAACTTGAAAGGTTTCAAGTATTCTTCATGATTTATCATGTTCTTTTTCTACATTATATATTGACATGATGTAGGATAGTTTTTAACAATCTAATTGAAAATCATTTCTAACTATGTTACTAATGTTTATAGTTTTGTTTCTAACTTTATTTTTGATATTTATCTTTTCTATATTATCACACTATTTGTTTGGTTTAATCTGTAGTTTTTTTGTTGTTATAAGATCACTTTATTAAAGAATTTTGATATATTATGTCATAATCGTACCATCAAGGTACGCATAATTTGATTGTCGAAGTAAGCAATGTATAAAAATCCATAAGACTTATAATCTATTGAGTTTATTAAGTGTTAGTTTGTTTTTGAAACAATCAGTTTTTACATACGGACAACTGTTTGTCGTATTATTTAAAGTTACAATACGAGACAGATTAAAGTTGATTATATTGGATGAGAATTGTGAACCTTCAATACAACCTCAAATATCGTATACAAAGAGTTTTTAAAGAGTTGTAAACATTTTGTGTTTTTTCATACGTATTTGAATTTATCATATAATTTTATTTTTTACATATTTTATTAATTCTCACATTCTTATTACAAACTTATATTCTTATGACTACTACATTTTAAATGTATTTAATGACAATATTATTTTTTCAACCCGTGTAACACACGAGTTGTTAGACTATTTGAAAGATATTATCAAAATTTTCATATCATAAAGTAAATAAAGCGAATAAGCCTAAATAATATTACAAAATTGTTAAATTGAATCTTTTACCCGAACCATATTAGACTATTATGCTTACATCTAACCTGTTTGAACTTAACCCGCTTATCGACCCTTCCATTATGAAAAGTTGGTCATATTGAAACAGATAAATTGTTATATTATAAATTAAACCCTATGTCAAACTGTATCTATCTTTAATATCACAAAATCATCTTCTTAAATTATTTCTTCTTTTCATGACAAATCTAAAAAAAGGAAAAAAAAACTTACCCAAAAGGCACAATAAGAAGAAAACACTCGAGCGCTTCAAGTGTTGTCTCTTGGAGGTTCTTTGGGCCATATTTCAAAGTGAACCAATTTGATCTCGTAATGTCACTTTAGGGCACATGGATAACGGGATCAGTCAAAGATTATCAACTTTTTTATATTACAAAAGTTCAACAATATTTGAGTTTTTGCTAAATTATATTTTTTAGATAAAAGTATATTATTAGAAGAGTTCTATATTCACCGTTTCAATAATTTGGTAAAACGTAAAGTATCCTTAATTAAAAATGTGAATACTAGAGATAGTATATATATATTTTAAGGTACAATAGATAATCAAGGGTTTTATGTACTACACTAGTTTGAGAGTGCTCCCAATTGACCGATAGTATCATGTTGAAGGTACTAAAACACACACACACACATATATATACATGTCATTTACTATACCATATAACCATACTATGATTAAAGTGTCCAAAAAAGACAAAATTAAAAGATGATTTCATCTGTATGCTTAGGTTTAGCAATGTCGCGATCAACATAGTACCAATGTTTAAATAGATAACTATAGAATCCACACAATACACTTGTATATAAATGTGTGCTTATGCGCGTGCGTGTGCATATTAGAAAGTTAAAACAAATTGTGTGAATATTTATATAGTTACTAGAATCCTTACATAAAAGATTTTGTGTTTAAATATGATCTTGTTTGATAATGCTGGTAGGTGGCATCTCGCTAGTCCCGAAGGTGGGGGCGATACCAAAGGTAGGGGCAATGTCCCCACTATTATTGTCTCAATTCTCCATCACGCTTGTGTGATTTCATCTTTACCACTTCTTCAATTTGAATGAACATCTTGTATCCATGCCGCGTTAGCTTCCACCTCGAATTTCTCCTTCTCGTCACACTTCTATCTTTATTGCGAACCTACCCATGGGAGCCTTTGAGAGGTGCTCGGAATGAGGGATCGTAAATAACCATGTTTTAGAGGGGTCCTAAATTATTTTTCTAGTCTAGATTAACATATATAAAAATAAAAAATCTATTAGTAATTTCATGTTTTAAAGGTACCAACAAGTTAATGACATTTTAAAACCCAACAATAATTTTTAAACAAATATTTCATCTACTGTTACAAGTCAAAGATTAGATAACTAATTATGTTAAGAGGCCTATTTCTATTTTACACATACCCTTCGAAACACCACCCTAATACCTTAAAAAAGGAGGTGGTGGTGCTGATCAACTCTCATCCCTTTAACTTTCAAGTTTTATACCTTTTAACCCCTTCAATTTTTATTAAAGTTTATAAAAATATCAATTTGGTCTCCCTAAACTTTATAGTTTCATGTTTATCCGCATACATTTATTACTTTAAAAACTAATTTCTTACATTGTAACTTTAAAAACTTATTTCTTACATTCTTAATTTTATGTACGTATCAGTATAGATTCAAGACCATATACGTTTTAACGTAAATTTTATTCTAAAATAGTCCGGCTCAAATATAAAATATTTTTGCGATTATTTTTATGTACATATTGAGTTGATCTTCATTTCGACATATAATTTGTTTAGAGACGAATCAAGTCAAATACAATACAATCTTATTTTAAAAAATAAAGTCGAGTTACTTTACGTTGTGACCCAAATTTGGTTTGAAATTGAGTCGGGACGATTGTAGTCTGTATTTTGTCCGCCACACACAACACGCGCCCCACATGTTTATTTTTATATATGTTTTGAGTTGCTTTATGTTTCAATATAAATTTTATTTGAAACCGTAATAAATATAATATATTTTCATTTGATAGTATAAATTCGAGTTATTATATATTTCAACCTAACTTTAGTTCACAAACAATTCAAATCAAACTATAGTCCATGAGTTTATGCGGCGTAAGACACCATAACAACACACTAAAGGTAAAAAGCCATTAGAAAACAAATGAAAAAGCATTGAGAAATGTGATAACTTGTTTGGCACGTTTCCTTTTCACCTATCAAACTCTATAAATCCTCTCCCCCACTCTTCACACACTTCTCCATCCACTCTCCTCTACTCTCTCACCCTCAATTTCTAGGGTTCTCTGTTAATTCTTCTACTAAAATTCACTAATTCTCATTATTTCCTCCAATTATCGCTCTTCAACCGTCTAATTACGTTCAACTCAATCAGGTACAACATTTCACCCACAAATTTCCACCAGTTTTCATCGATAGTATCGCGCATTTCCGTTTTAGATCTTATTGTAGTCTAATACATTTGATTTTTATGTTAACTATCATTAAATTCAACTAAATTTCTTGAAATTCGATGAACATTCTTTATTTATTGGATGTAACAGCCTTCTGTGTGATTTTGATTAATATTTCTATCCGTTTTGTAAGAATTACTGTCTGTCTATAGCTGGCATATTCAAAATTGAAAGAAAGCAGTGAGATAAAGATAAAGACCGATGAGGTTAAATCTCATCCGATTTACATACATGCAGGGTTTGTTTATTTCATTTTCCTAATTTAAAAAATACAAATGAAGGATAATCATAAGAAGAATTAAATTTGGAAATTGATAGGGAAAGTGGTATGAATTAATGAGATAAGTATCTTTCTGATTTGGGAAATCCGTGTTAATTGTCTATTTTTATTGCATTTTGTCTTTGATCATGTGAAGTATTCTCTAGTTGTGTGATTTTGTTGTTTGGTACTGTTATTAAACTAATAATGTTTTATGCTAATGCATTATCAGCCACTAACTTCTTATTTATTAATTTATTTGTCTTGAGTTAGTTAAATGACAACTGTCTTTGTGTTTGTTTAATGTTATTATATGCTCTCCACGATGTAATTGTTTAACTGTGTCTGTGCAAATAAAATATTCCAATTCCATCCTAAACAGATTAACCATTTGGTTATCACTTAATTAACTGAAACACCCTAAATCAGTTTAATTAATTAAAACAATGATTACTAGTGGACTGAGATTAATATTAGATTGTAGCATTGCCGAATAAGGAAATTGTGCACACGGGGTATCTCTCATTATGGAACATTATTATAGCTGTTATTTTGATGTTTTATGTCCCTCTAGCACACATTAACAATGGTGGGGTCTGTTGTGGTTGGGGAGTCACATCAAAAATAAAACACAGTGTTCATGACTTATTATTGTATGTTTTTTTTTCTTCTCTTGAACATGCTTGCATATGGAGGTTGTGTGAATAATTAATTGTTATATTTATCTATTTTAACTTATACACTACCTATGTGACGCAAAATATATCATGAATGTGGCCATTTAAACTATGTGCTAGTGGGAAAAATATCCATACCATTGTTTATAATTATAAAACAATAGATCCATGAGTGAATCTACACATTTACTAGTCACTTCTTTGTAGGGGGCATGTCCATGTGGCTAGTGTAAAGATGCTGTAGTGGTTTATTATATTGGTTTTCAATTATAGTAGCTAACTTGCGATCATTAGTTTGATTGGTTAAAATTTGTATGTTGTTTCATTCTAAATTGAAATTTCAGGCTGTTGTGAATATGGAACCCACTGGATCTTGTAATCTCTTAACTTAACAATGTGTCGGATCCATGTTTTTGGGAATCCGTTACAATAATGAAACAGTTCATTTGTGTTTAGTTTTTTACTGTTTAGTATTTGTGACTTTTTTATATAGTTTAGTTAAAGCTGCTATATATTTTACAAGTGAATACAGATCTCAAGAGGGTCTTTATAGTTTCTATAAAGAAGATGTACTAATGTACCTTAAATCATTGTGTCTCTGAAGAAAACAGGTTTAAATTATTGGGTTTTGAAGAGCCTTCATGATTGAGAATGGGGTTTTAGCACTTTTCATAAATGCATAGCTTTGAAAATGAGGTAAGTCATGTGCGGCTGTAATAATTTATGAAGCTAAGAGCATTAACAATTAAGCACACGAATGATGTATTTCAGATTTCAGGAATTAGCTCCTTCACAATGGACTGCTTACCCAACACCGGTGATAAGGAAACTCTGAAAAGATGGTTTTTTACTGATAAGAGGGTTGGGTAAAGATTGATTTACGATTGTCCGCAAAACACTCAAATTTTTTACTCTAGCTTTTAAAATTCGTCTTCTGATCAATGGATTTGAGCTCAGTGAATGCTTCTCCTGTTCTTGCTGATTCTACTCCTATAAATCAGACTATTCTAGGTTTTCGTTCCGGTGTGTTTTCTCGCTCAATCTCAAAGAAGAAACCTGGTAAACTTGATGATGTAAGATCCAATGGTTGGCTTGATGCCATGCAATCTTCTTCACCTCCTCGTAAGAAATTCCTTAAAGATATTGCAATTGAGCTTGCTTCTGATGACAATGATCTTGCTTATTTTTCTTGGATGGTATGCCTTCTCTGCAATAAAAAGGATTTAACCTTTTAAATTATCTTTTTAAGTTGATGCAAAGTTAAATCATTATTCTTGTGAACAAATTATTGAAATTTAAGGCAAAAAGAAAACGATAAAATCATTCAAACTCTTTTTTGTAGTGATTTTTTGTAGTGATTGTTTGTAGTGAAAAATGTATACGCAATGGTTCAAAAATCCAATCACTTTATCCACTATAACTATATTCATCTTTTATTCTCTTACTATTTTGTGGTTTTTGTTTGTTGTTGTTTTTAAAGCTGAAGTATCCATCAGCCCTAAACTCCTTTCATCATATTGTAAATCGTGCACATAAGAAAAAGATTGTGATCTTCTTAGATTATGACGGGACCCTCTCACCAATTGTGGATGACCCAAATCGTGCTTTTATGTCAATTGATGTAAGTAGTATCTTCCAAAATTTCTGATTTTTTTCTCTAAATGATCTGTCGAAGGTTCTAACACATTTCCCTTTTTAAGATGCATTTTGCTGTAAAAGATGTTGCTAAGTACTTCCCCACAGCTATCATTAGTGGAAGAAGCCGTGACAAGGTATCTCAAAGCAAGTGATCAACTTCGAAAATAAACAGTCATTTTCATGCAAATCCAAATGAAACAAACACATTGCAGTGCAACTATTATGCATTAACTTTTGTGTTTGTTTTTCATACTCTTTATTTCTACGTTTTATCCTAGTCATTTATTCCCTCAAGAACGACGGTCTATTTACAATGAAAACAAATAAAATAGATGAAAAATCAATGCAATTGAAGTCTTACATTTTGTGTAAAATATGTTTGTTCAGGTTTTTGAGTTAGTAGGACTAACAGAACTATTTTATGCTGGTAGTCATGGTATGGACATCATATTCCCTGCCAAAGACATACTCCCTATCAATCATGCAAACTATATTCGATCTACTCACAAGCTGGTATTTCATTAAACCAAAGTTTCCCCCCTCTGTAATCTGCCTATTTGCCTTATATTTGTTGAAGCTAAATGCTTAGTTTTCTTGTGCAGGACAAGGAAGAAAATTTGTTCCAGCCCGCTAGAGAGTTTATACCAATGATCAATGAGGTGGGTGATTTATAAAATTGCATCCTATCTACTATATGCTTGACACAAGAAAATGTTATGCTAACAAATACTAAAAGACTGCGTCTTCATAAAATTTAGGTTTTTAGGACCCTTGTTGAGGTGACAAAGGATATCCAAGGAGCATTTGTGGAAAATCACAAGTTTTGCACTTCTGTACATTACCGTAATGTTGATGAGAAGGTGAGGACCTCTTTGGTTTTGGTATATCGATGATGTGTTGAAAAAAAAGTCTTGTTGGAATATTAACTCATACGTGTTGCAGAATTGGCCTATTATTGCACAATGTGTTCATGATGTCTTGAAAGATTATCCTCGTTTGACACTAACTCATGGGCGGAAGGTAATATAAACACTAAATTTATAGAACTTGTCATTTTTAAATAATGCTCATGGATTACATGATCCATTTGTCTAAAAAACCTATATTTGTTCATAAGCAGGTTTTAGAGGTCCGCCCTTTGATTGATTGGGACAAAGGGAAGGCGGTAGAATTTTTACTTGAATCACTTGGTATGTCCGTCATAAATTTTCACTTTTTGTTCCAAACGAACCACTAACGTTTATGAGTACGTATATGATTACAGGGCTAAACAACATCAATGATGTGCTCCCAATTTACATTGGGGATGATAGAACTGACGAAGATGCATTCAAGGTATAACTTTTGTAGTTTGTTTCAACAAAGTTGTTTGTTGTTTGTTATATCAAGTCATTCATCATGTTGTAATTTTCTTAGGTTTTAAGAGAAGGAAACCGTGGTTATGGGATTCTGGTATCTTCGGTACCCAAAGAAAGCAAAGCTTTCTTGTCCCTTCGGGACACTTCTGAGGTCAAAGAGTTCCTTAAATCCTTAGTTACATGGAAGGAACAAATGTCTGATACTGACAAATGATCAAAAGCAGCAGTTAACGTCATGCATATATTGTTGTTTTCTGGTATTAACTTCGCGAAGGTTCTGAAGTTGTAATAATTCAAGTCTTCAAGAAATAAGCCGAGTTGAAGCTTGTGGGAACCACAGGCGGATCGTGCATGGTACCATTTTGTTTGTGTTATTTCAAGATTTAAGTGTTTAGTTGTTTCTTACTTCATATTTGTTTGTTTGATCGATTGTGTATCCTCTTGGACTTGTGGCATTATTTCAATTGAATTATTCTACGCAGCGTGGGTTTTAAGTTTTAAAATCATTCTTTAGCACTACTTCGTGAACTCACAAGTCACAACCTTGTGTAGAAAATCATGTAAAATGAGTAGTGATGTACATGAACACCATCAAGCTATGTTCATATTCATTAGTTTAACTTTTAACATAACTACGTTTATTTCTACATCGCGCGTTGCTTGACTCATCAATGTTGCTTTGTAACGGCTCTAAATAAATGATCTGTAGTGGCTGTAACTTAAAAATGTTGCCACGTCAAATAACAGATCCCTTTTTTGTATCATCACGGCCTTGATGTAATATAAATCTTAACATACTACTTAATAGTGGTCTACAACAATCTGTTGCCCAATAGAACCAGCAATGTCTCAATCAGACACAAGCTCAAAATCACAACGATGACTCACATGAGCAATGACAAACCACACTATTTCTCGTATGTCTTAGACGGGCATACACCCAACATCATCGACCTGATCACGTGTCTCAAATAAACAACAACCTATTATCATTGACTTGCCATAAACCATGAAAAGAATTAGATTGCTATTGTAATGGAGACACTATAATTAGTTTGACCATTTATGAAGACGGGAAATATAAGAGAACCATGACTAAAAGTATGAAGTGGTATGTGATCTATAGAATGTTAACGTTCTAGGAATACCTATCCCATGGTTGAAACATTAGATTGTTAACGAATTTTGTTGTTGAATTCATGATAAAGTTTATAAATTAAATTAATGAATTTTATGTGTACAAGTGTACAACTATCTAACTATATAGATGAGATTTGGAATCATATGAAGAATTCAAGGGACTACAATTTTCTAAATATCTCGGATTATGAAACTAAACGAGTTGTTACATGGTTAATACAATAGATCTTTTATGTGTCTTGTAAATCAAACATGAGCATTCCCTCGTGAATTGAAGTGAGTATTGATCAAATTAAGTTATATGTTAGTATAAGTGGAGGTTAATAACTCGAATGATTGTGTCTTGTGAGTTATATTTATGATCTAATAATGATCTAGTTGAGTTTGAGTGTCAAGCAAAAGTGTTAAGGTTGCTAAGTGAGGTTTATATGCAAAAGGTGAGTCAAGTTCACTTCATGGCATTGCGAAATTGAATTGCTTGATTCTATGCTTCCAATTGTGATATATGTGTATTGGAAACAAATGTTTAATTATTAGAAACTTCGGATAGACATGCCTGATTAAGATAACACCGATCCTTCAAAGCTGAATCGTACATTGACCATTAAAAAAATATTTTCCACAAGACATGTATGCAAAATTATTATAAAAAAGGTCAATAATTTTAGAGGATAATAAAAAAGAGAAAGATCAATATAAGTGTTAGATTTCAACCGAAGTATTGGTGGATTTTCAAATTAACCAGTTAGAACATCTTTGAGTTATGTATTAATAATAATTTCTATTACTTTAACTTAACTATGTTGACGAACTGAATAGCGATACATGTTAGAATGAAGTCAAAACTGGACTAAAAGATAAAATTAAATATGGCCTTATGTATTATTAGCTTAAATAATAGCATATAGCATAAAAGGCTAAAATAAACAATTCAATGGTTTCTAAACTGGCCGCTTGAACCAAGAGCCGATCATAAAACCAGTCCAGTGATAATCCGATTAAACCAGACTGGTTGGTTGGACTGGATTTTAATGTTTTTCCTTTAAAATCTTATTATTATTTTATTATAATATTCTATCATTCATATGTAAGTTATTTAAATATTTAGATTTTTATTAAAATCACAAACTCACATCAATATACGTAGTATTTGCACATTTTATTTTAACGAGAAGCACATAAATAACTTTAACATTTATTTTTGTTATGACACTAGTTTAGAAAACATGTGTATTATACAAATAAAATAAAAATATTAAACCAACAGTTAGTAATTAATATTTAAATATTATAAAATAGTTTTTAAATTAAAATATGATTAAAATTACGTATAATTAACTAGTATAGTTGATAAGACAATAACAACTTTGCTATAAAAATCTGGTTTCTTAAGCACTTTTTTTATATATTGTTTTTTAAATGGTATTATTCTTTAAAGTTAATTGTATTAAAAAACTTCATATTTCATAAAACTTTGTTTTTAAACAAAGTACGTTTTTAACTAAAAAACATATTTTTAATTTATCAAAAAATCTATTTTATAATTTGGAAAATATATAAATAATGTAATTAAAATTTAACATCATCATTAAATGGTTGACTTATTTAGATAACGACACCTGACAAAAATAATATAATTAGAATATAATGTAAGAAGACGACATGTCACAAAATATAATTTACTTTATTAGAGAAGATCATTCGGGTTTAATCCGGTTCAAACGACCCAATTAAAGAACTGAGGATATTTTCTTTCTCATTTCGAGTCTAAAAACATTGGAAAAATTCGTTAAGTTCTATGCCAAAAGTTTATTAAAAAGTTAAACGTTAAACTTAATATATATCAATTTTTTTGTGAAATTTATAGTATATAATAAAAAAGTAACTAAAATATCACATGACACTCTCATGTTACTCTTCAAAATATTTTTTCCGCTTAAACTAATATATTATTTTACACAACTTTTTTATTTTAAGAAACTAAATTAATAGTAATAATTCATTTTGTTTTGGATTTAATCATTGTATCATCAACTTAGTTGTATAATCATATTTTTTTAAACTATACATCTATACATCCATTAATACTAATAAAAAGGTTTTTGTATGTCACTTTTACAATTCTAGAGCTACTAAATTTTATTTTCCGTTTATCTCTTATAATAAATAACACATTAGTTACAGATGATATTATTAATTCTTTTCATATTACATACATAATTTTTAAAGAGATCTTTCTACAAATACAATTCGTAAATAAATTTTTTTATAAAATAAAAAAACATTGCAAAAGAAAATTCAAACTTTTATAAAATATAATATATTTTAAAACCTATGGTTTTTAAAAATAAAATTCTTACAAAATAAAAGTAATTAAATTTCAAAGTTATAGTATATAAATTATAAAAATGGCACCTTCTAAAAACAGTTTGTTTTGAAACAATTTGTTTAAAAACCAAATTTTTTTGAAAAAAACAAAAAAAATATAAAAAAATTTAAAATATAATATTATTCTTTTATCACTCGTACGTAATGTCAATCATATCTTATATTAAGATATCGTTTTATAATTCACTATTTTTTATTAATAACTATTTAATATTTTATTTATTCAACGCGTGTAATATACGTGGGTACTAACCTAGTATTTTATATAGTCAAATAAGATTCAATTAAAAAAAATTAATAAAGAAAAAAAATTATTGATATATTTATATATTTTAGGTTAGTGTGATTTTAATACAATTGGTTTTTAATTTTACATGTGTTAATTGTATGTTATATTATTTAAAAAAATATTCAAATATTTATAAGCTAAATTATTATATTTTATTTTTATAATAATATATGAGTTAATCATGCGAAATATTTATATTATAATTATTATAAATTATATTATTTTTATATTTTAAACTCGTATATTACACTTACAGTAAAAAAAAAAACTATTATATAATAAAAACTTCCGTATATCATCATCTTCCCCAAAATCTACACCTTCGCTACCAATTTACAGATCGAAAATGTCAGTTACTTCATTCCACACTGCTTCACTCACATTTTCTTCCATTCTTCTTCAGGTAATCAACTAACAAATTCTCCTCAATCTGTTTCTACTTGACTTACAA
Source organism: Flaveria trinervia (assembly GCA_025506515.1). NCBI lineage: Eukaryota > Viridiplantae > Streptophyta > Magnoliopsida > Asterales > Asteraceae > Flaveria > Flaveria trinervia. The sequence goes on from CM046448.1 coordinate 3,161,982, forward strand.
TTCACTTGTTGATCGATCACCAGCAGAACAGAAGAACTCGATTCACTGTACGATCCGTTTTTCCTGTTGCTTCCTTCAGTTCTCACAGATCATGTACTCAAATCAGAGCATCCTACACTGACTACTCTGCTTCTCCCAACACAGGTAGATCAATTTCAGCTTTGTTTGTTTAGTTGTGGTAGGTGTAACCACTAATGACTAATTGTGTGTGTTAAATCGTTAATTGATGGTTTGAACTTTTAATTTGTAGGTGGAAGGACTGAATTGGATGCTTTGTCACAATACAGTGAAGTTGTTCCCGATACTGTCGTCTTCGATGATTTCGAGAGGTTTTGTTATAATCGATTAGTTTTTTGTTTGGGGATTTGAAAGTTTGATCGAGTGCCTTTGTGTTTTTTTTATCGATGTAATTAAGCAAGCGATTTGTGATTGTGAATTGTCTATAGGTTTCCTCCAACTGCTGCCACTGTTAGTTCATCTCTTCTGTTAGGAATTTGCAGTCTCCCTGATACAACTTTTAAGGTAAGAAGATCATATAGGTTGCTGTATAATATAGATTTTTTGCACCATTTCTGATTACAAGTAAAGATACTTTTGTGTAATTTAGAAACCGAATGTATGGAAAGAAGATCACGGGATCAAAAGCTATGAATTTGAGTAAACTATGCCTTCAGTTAGTAAGGTTTCTATGTTTACTTTTGGTTGTAGGGTGCTGTGGATACTGCATTGGCAGATAAGGAGTGTTACGGTCTAGAGACACCAGATGCTCGGATGACATGTTTTGTTAATAAGGTAGATATTTTTATGTACGTAGTAGGTGTTCATACAGTTGCTTTATTGTATCTATTGAATGTTTTTGACTAAGAGTTGGAAATAACAGGCATTAGTAAATGTTGGTGGTGAGCTATCAAAGCTAGTGCCTGGTCGTGTTTCAACTGAAGTGGATGCTCGCCTTGCTTATGACACGCATGCCATTACTGGAAAGGTATAATAATGGCTGTCATTTGTATGCCATGTATCATGCGTATATCTTCTAGTCTTGTGTTTACTGTTGCAATGTTTTACTTCGTATGACCTTAAAGATTTTTATGTCCATGATCATGATTACTTTCTAGGAGTTACATTATTCAGACTCTTGTGTAATTCACTGACTTATAACTTTGTTTGGTTTGATGATCACTTCTTTTGTGGGAGACAGTCAGTTATCAGTTATCAATGGTTCAGGCCATATAATTGTTTGTTGGTTTTCAATTCAACCATGACCAGCTGTCTAATTATTTCTTTAAACATCCTAGATTTGGCTTAAAGTGATGTATATAAACTTTATATATGGCAATGTCAATGTTTAGCATCTTGCCCTCAACTTTTTATAATTTTATTGATTTGCAGGTCGAAAAACTGTTGCAATTGTACAATAGTATTGATGTCCCTGCAGAACGTTTGTTATTCAAAATTCCTGCAACTTGGCAAGTGAGTACACAATATATTGTGTTTTGATGTTGTTAGAGAATCATTCAGTGTATGACTGTATATAAGCTAATTGTTCTCTTCAGGGAATTGAGGCTGCAAGATTGTTGGAATCTGAAGGCATACAAACGCATATGACCTTTGTCTACAGGTATGGGTGAAAGTTATCATAAAACTCAATACTGATAAGAGCAAGATAATAAAAAAGAAACGAGGTCTTACCTGCGCATGGTTCTTAGTGCTAATTTAATGACTACTTTATGCTTTTTCAGCTTTTGTCAAGCTGCAGCTGCTGCTCAAGCTGGTGCTTCAGTTATTCAAATTTTTGTTGGTCGCCTCAGGGTAATATATACTCTCCGGTTTGCTAGCGTCAAATAATAAAATTTCCAATCTCTGTAAACTAAAGGGCAATCTAGTCTTTCGGGTAGAGGTGGCAAAATGGGCGGGTCGGGCAATTATGATTACTGGTCAGAAGGGGTTTAGGTTAAAACGGGCAAACCTTTAATGCGGATCGGAACAGGTCAGATCATGTTTGGTCTCCCTTACACTTTTCTGTCTAACTTTTAACAAGTCTATATAAATAGTTAATGTGCTAAATCTGAGTACAAAAACTGTATTATATAATAATATTTTTCCAGCATCAATAAGGTGATTTAGGAGAACGTGTGCATAAAGAATACACTTCAGGTGACTTTGATGCCTGTCTGACTCGGCCAAATCATTTGACCCTTTGGATAAAACATTACCCAGACCAACCCTATTCATAAGTAAACAGGTCAAAATTGTACAAGTCATCTCACCATGATTTCTCACATTGTCAGGATTGGGCACGCAACCACAGTGGTGATCCTGAAATAGATGCTGCTCTCAAAAGAGGAGAAGATCCGGGTTTGGCTTTGGTTAGTTTCAGGAACTTGCTCTTTCAACTCCAATTTTTTTCCTTCTTTTTATGTATTTCGATTTAAGATGGTGGATTTAGATGTGGGCTTTTTATTTTCCTTTCAGGTGACAAAAGCTTACAATTATATTCACAAATATGGGCATAAATCAAAGTTGATGGTTGCCTCAATTCGAAACAAGCAGGATGTTTTCAATGTTTTAGGGTACATTCCGTTTGTTACCCGCTAAAATATTTTTTTGTTGCAGTATATTCTGGCCCAACAAATGATCACCGGCTACTAAATCATGCAGGGTCGATTACATCATCACCCCTTTAAAGATATTGCAGGCTCTTAAGGAATCTGTGACTCCTGAAGACGATAAGTATACATTTGTAAAAAGACTATCCTCACAATCAGCTGCTGCCTATAACTTCACTGATGAAGAGGTATGCTCTTTGGTTATCTTTATTTACACAGAATCACATCTGGCAACTAGGACTTATACATCAAGAAATAAGTTGATTTGAGTAAATTATTTTGCAAATATGTTCATTTGGGTGTACTAAAACTATACAAAAGGGCCATTTAGGTCCCACTAAAATAATATTACTAGTCATTTGGGTCTAGACATCTAGTCAAATTATACAACGGGTCAATTTGGGTCAGTATTATAAAACTTGCTAACTTACAAGGGTCCAAATAGGTGACCCACCACCATTATGTCTTGTCACCACCAACACTCCGGCCCCTTTCGCGCCCTCTTCTCCCGCCTCCTCCGCCATGATCAGTTGATCACGTCCACAGCCACTAGCATGATCACCTCCCCAGTCATCTCTGCCACCATTGCCATACGCCACCACTATCTGCCATAAAAGCAAACATAGTGGGGAACTCATTTTGATACTTTTCTTTTCTACAACAGCCCATTTTAAGGCGAATCCATTTTGGTTGGAACCTGCTTTGATCCCAGCCAAATTTATACTTATATAAAAGGACCTGTTTTGACCCGAACCTATTTTGGTAGGAACCTGTTTTAACCCAAACCAATTTAGTTGGAACCTGTTGACCCATTATCCAACCTGCCCCACGACATCCGTTTTGCCAGGCTTGAACCAAATACAAAAACTAACATTATATCATGAACTCCCACATTACTATTTGTAGCTACTGAACCTTTCTCTTTTACTTGCAGCTGGTTACGTGGGACCAACTGAGCTTCGCTACAGGTATGGGGCCTGCAGCTTTGGAACTCCTTTCATCTGGGATGGATGGTTATTCCAACCAAGCAAAGAGGGTGGAAGAACTCTTTGCAAAAATCTGGCCGCCACCAAACGTTTGAGTGATGGAATCAAAAGCTTCTCGATCTCAACTCCATCTCGTATGTTGTTCATGCTCTGTAGTCTTTGTTTGAAAATAACAACATTCGTAGCTTGTACTCGTGTATTGAGGCTCTTCTGTGGGTTCATGTTTTCACATATGGTGATGATTGAGAGACTGTCATAATGTTAAGACCCTTGATCAATTCAACTTGTGTTCCATTAATGATTAGACCCATGTTAATCCGTCTTTCTGATGTGTTTTGATGTAATAATTAACTGCGTGATCAAAGGGCTTTTGGTCTAGCGGTACCAAGGGGTTTGGAAAACGTGTCCTCCTAAAAGATTAAGGGTTTAAACTCATGTATTGTGTTTAGTGTTTGTGACTTTGTGTAGTAAATTTAGATCATAAAAGATCAAAATGATAAAAAAGAAGTCAAAAGCAGGGATAAAAAGTGTTATATATATAATCAAAGCTCTGGGTATGTAGTTTTATATAAAACACAGACTATATTTGTAAACTAATTTTCTATTTATGGACACCTTGTTGTGTGTTCTTTATTTTCTCTTTACCAAACACATTTTTAACAGTCCTCATATTTCTCATACATTGTTTTTTCCACTTAAAAAATAAACCACCATATTAAGCTCGAGACATTACTATACAAGTAACCAAAACTCAACCAAACTGACAACCACCATAAACATTCAACAAATGAGATCCCAAACATCATCCGATGTTGAAAACCCGTCTCACACCCCGCTTCTTGATACTGATTATGGCTATGTTCCGTCCCTAGACGCAACCCCACCTTCTCAACCTCAAGAAACTAGCCAACAACCCAGTAAACCCGTTCTCCTTTTGATATCTGGGTTGTTGGCCATTGGCTTGGTAGTGGCCTTGATTGTTGGAAATGTGCATATTGAAACCCATGATAATGATGTTCCATTGCCCAATAGGAGGAATCCAGTCGAACAAGGTGTTTCTGAGAAATCATTTGGGTTACCCGCCGATCTACCTTCCTTTTCGTGGACAGAAGACACATTGAGTTGGCAAGCACCCGCTTTTCATTTCTATCCAGGAAAGAATTGGATGAACGGTATAAACGTCATAGATACTGTCAGATACAATCGCTATCTGTATAAATATGAATATATTATTTTCTTATGTTCTTTTCACATATTTATAAACTGCAATGCTGATGTTATAATTTTTATTCCTTCTCATTTTATGGTGATCTTGGCATTGATTTGATGGTGGAATTTTCTGCTTTATATTCTTGAAGATCCAAATGGTAAGTTTATCAAACTATACTAGATTATATCATTATTATAATTATTATTTTTATTTTGTAAATTATTATACTTTTTGACTTTATTATAGGTCCGGTATTTTACAAAGGATGGTACCATTTATTTTACCAATACAGCCCTGCGGCCCCGGTTTGGGGTCTAATCGTATGGGGTCATGCGGTATCTAGAGATATGGTTCATTGGCGACACCTTCCAATAGCCATGGAGGCAGACAATGGTACGATGTGAATGGCGTATGGACCGGGTCAACAACCATTCTTCCGAACAACGAACTAGTTGTACTTTACACCGGTTCAACCATGAATCAGTTCAAGTCCAAAACCTAGCATATCCAGCCAACCCATCTGACCCCCTCCTTGTAAATTGGGTCAAGGACCCCGCAAACCCGGTCTTGGTCCCACCAAAATGGATCGACATAAAGGACTTTCGTGACCCGACCACGGCCTGGCTCACGCCTCAAGGCAAGTGGCGAATGGTGATTGGATCAAAAGTAAATAAAACCGGAATTGCGGTATTGTACGATACCACTGATTTTAAAAGTTATGAGCTTCAAGACACCTGGCTTCACCAGGTCGCGGGCACGGGAATGTGGGAATGTGTTGACTTTTATCCGGTTTCAAAAGACGATTTTGGTCTTGACACGGGGACTTTTAGGCCCGATGTAAAACATATTCTTAAAGCTAGCATGGACGATGATAGATGTGATTATTATGCGATTGGAGATTATAACCCGGTAACAGGAAAATGGGTCCCGGATTATCCGAAAATCGATGTGGGTATCGGTTTACGATATGATTATGGAATCTACTACGCATCGAAAACGTTCTATGACCAAAACAAAAAGAGAAGAATTCTATGGAGTTGGATCAAAGAGACCGATAGCGAAAACTCGGATATCAAAAAGGGTTGGGCTTCTCTTATGGTAAAACCTAAAAAGATTACATCTCTTATGATTTTATTTGGGCTTATTGTTATTAAATTGGGCTTAGTGTGATCTAATTGGGCCTTTTATTTTAGGCGGTTCCAAGAACGGTTGCATTAGATCCAGCAACTGGTAGCAATCTGCTTCAATGGCCCATTGAAGAGTTGGATAAACTAAGGTCCAATCTTAACGAGTTCAATGAAGTTAAACTAGAGCCCGGTTCGCTCGTTCCACTTAACGTAGGCCCAACATCTCAGGTGTGTTAAAAAATCTTAAAGCCCAATTTAACCATGCATATGGGCCGGTCCTTTGCATTTGTGTAGGAGTACTTCTAGTTTTGTATGTCAATAAATAGCATGTTATAGATGAATTTTTTCTTTGATAGTTGGATATACTGGTGGAGTTTGAGTTGGATAAGAAGGTTGCCGATAGTCTACGCGTAGGAGCCGGGGTCCCGTATAACTGTGCGGGCCACGGTGGAGCTGGCGTAAGAGATGCATTAGGACCGTTTGGTTTGTTGGTCCTTGCGAACAAGAACCTAACCGAACACACGCCTGCTTACTTCTACATTGCCAAAGGAGCACATGGTGCTCTAGATACATTTTTTTGTATAGATCAATCAAGGTATCGTTTTTCTTATCTACTTTAGTCCATATGTTTTGTATGTGCATTAGTTATCAGTTAGTTATCAGTTGGCGCACTTTCAAAACCAAAGAAATGTATGGATGGTTTCTAGTCATGTTTTGCTTATTATGGTTAACATCGTCTTTGGCTAGATCTTCCATTGCTAAGGACGTCGATAAGTCTATTTATGGTAGCACCGTGCCCGTCCTTGAAGGTGAAAAACTCTCCATGAGAATTTTGGTAAGTTTTTTTTATAAGTTGCTTATGTTTAAAAATATGAGTGAGCAAAAAACTAAATAATTAAAGAAAACCAATTGAGATGTCAATGGTTTAGTTATAAATTTCCTTAATACATACATAAGAAACTAACTTAACTAAAAAACAAACAAATTTAACACAACTTAGTCACAACTTCAAACTTAAGTTAATGGACTTAAATGCACAAAATACCAAACCATCCCTCGAAAACCAATAACCTTACAGATCGGTTATGGTTTTTGTTAGCCAAAGTGTTTGGTCATGCTTTTGTTGAAAGCAATAATCTAACCAAACAGACTCATGCTCATCCTCAGTCCCTCACTCATTACAAATGTTTGAGCCTTTTGCTAGGTGGATCATTCGATAGTCGAAGGTTACGCACAAGGCGGAAGAACATGCATCACATCTCGTGTTTATCCAACAGAAGCTATCAACGAAGATGCCCAACTGTTCTTATATAACAATGCCACTAATGTCACAGTGACAGCTTCACTCAAGATATGGCAAATGGGCCTCACATCAAAGAACGACAGTTCATGGGTTTGGCTCGGCCCATCACTGATCTTGATTGTTGTCTTTTTCTTCGTGGTATGGACATGGCAGAATCAGAGAAAGAATCGGTCCTAAGTTAGAAAAGAGAAGGCCCAACCCGAACTTGGACTCTGAGCCCATAAAGTATCGAGTTGGGCCGGGCCGTAAAAAGAGCTCATTTCCCTGATATAATAAGTTGAAAAGAGTGTCAAATAATAAAGATTGTAACGTGAAGCCCGAGTTCTAGAATGATGCACTCGACGGGAAGCTCGTTGTTGTGGTTCCGTCGAGTGTAATAAAATAAGAATAAGGAGTAGAGGACTAGTTTGGGCCTAGCAACAGCTATGGGCTGAGATTGATGTTGAGTAGATCACTTTTTGTTGGTTTTTTTTGCTTTGTGTTTGGGCTGATCTGATCATATCATTCAACCCAATATCTGTCGTGTTTTTGTCTCGCTACCAAAAGAGTATAGTAAAATTTTTTTACATACTCGCTCAAGTGTTATATATATTTTATAAAGTTTCATATATATTATTTTTAGTAAAACAGGGGTGAAATAATTATGTGGTTATTTTGTCATATTTATTTACTTGATATTATATAAATACACTCATTTTCAAGTATCAATTGTAACAACAAGCGAAATTTTTTAAAATAAACTCATATAAAATGTACCTATATTTTCTAAGTAGATGTTCGTGTCATTCGATAGCCGCAAATAAATACTGTGATCAACGTACAAAAATGAATTTAACCTAAAGTGAGATGGCTAATATGAATACTTAAAGCATAATAATTAATAATATAGAGAATAGTCACAAATATGTGCATTTATTGAGTAAATTTATATATTAGCGTTCATTTAAGATAAATTTACTTAAAGAATTTTGTTAGCATCTAAATCAACCTCTTAATGGTTAAGATGTTTGAATGGTTCTATATTTAATGGTTCAGATTGTTTGTTTCGTGAGCAAATATCTGAATAGTTCAAATATTTGCCTCTGAATGGTTAAACAATATACTAATAATGAATGATTAAGACCTCTTTTCAGAATTAAGCAGATATTATCAATTGAATAGTTAAACGATATACTAGCTCTTAATGGTTTAAACCTCTTGATGGTTCAATAATTAATGATTTAGACTTGTTATTGGTTTAACACTTAATCATTCAGAAATTATCAAACAACCCCTTACTTACAGTGACATTTATAAAAAGTTTTATGGTTTTTGAACAACTATATTTTACTCACAAATAACACATAATATTACAATTCCAAGGATTTGAAAATCACCCTTTTGAAGGCAATCATAAATCTACTACAAGTCCATAAGTCAATAATCTAACGTATCTACTTTATTTTCACAAATTTTCATTTTTTTCTTGCTCAGGTATCTTATCTATCTCATCTTTTAATTTTTCTTGACCAGTTCTTTAGCCAAATCATGAATTAAAACACGTAAACCATATAGATCAGGACAAAAAATTAATAATAACAAATTTGTCGGTTATATTATGAAATAGAATATATTGCATAATTTTAGATCAAGCATCTAGATAATATTATTATGATTTAGAAATACCACCCGACTTGTATACAAATAATCTTCTAAACGATGTGTCTAGACTGTGTATCTTAAAATAATGTTTTACAAAGCATATTTTAAGGTAGAAAGTTAAAATGGCCATTTATCTCAACAACGCATTATTAAGTTTTTTTATTTGTTGTTGAAAATTCATGAATGTAGAGGAGTTGCCAATTGCAAGTTAATAATTAAACTTAGTGACAAGTAAGAATAGTTAATCATTTTCAGATTATAATTATTTGGGGTTCATGTCAAATATTTAATCAGATAAACCTCATATTCAACGAGAAAGTATGATTTGTGTGTGTTTTTCCGTGAACCAAATGAAAAAGAACTTCAGAATGACAAAAATTCCAAGAATCGTTTTTGTAGAGCTTGGACAAAAAGTGTCCGCTCGAAAATTTTAATTATAAAAACCTGACCATTTTCACCCCTACTAGAAAATCAAATTTTACTGCAATTTTATCACAACAATTTTTAACAAAAAAAGAGATTAAAACTGGCTCGACCATAGACATGGGTTCTACGGCTTGTATCCTGCTAAGGACTGCCGCCCTAAGACCCCACTATTAGGGGCGTCGGCTTCGGACTTACGCCAAGGGGTGTTGCCCCTAAGACCCTTGGAGGTTTCGCCCTTAAGAAACTATATGATTTCAATATCGAAAATTATAATAAATTCAAAACACGAAGCAATCCATACCTTCTTGTTTGATAAATATTATGATCACATTTTTCAACTATTCAACTCAATTACACTAAAATTTTTAGCATTTTGTATTATAGTAATTATATTTGTTTGAATGGTTAATTTCAAGTACCCTAAAAACACTACTAAAGTACTAATCTACATCACTTATTTATAACAGAATTAAAATAATCAATATTTTGAGAGAGACACAATACAACACACGTGATGATGTTATAACCAAATGCTCGTCGGTTAAAGTAGTTATATTTAAATAATCACCTTCCTTTTTTATTAAAGAGACCGTGAATATGAAGTTAAGTATGCATATGAAACACGCAAAGGAAGATTACAAATATTAATTAAGACATAGATTAATAGTGTCAGTGTACGATATCTTTTTATTACCTTATCATACTAAACGGCGCCTATCGTTTGGTGTCATTTTGACTGGCATTTAGCTGTCACCACCCTCTCTATTGCTTTTTATTAAATTTCATTTCAGTCCCTAAACTATTTCTAAAGTTCTTTTTTGGAACATATATATATACATTTTCTGTTTTAGTTCAATACGGTAAGAGAAGAAAGCACACAACGTTTTATATATATACTTGTATGCGAAGATGATCAAGATTAAGTGATTCTTATGAGGTGCTATAAATATACGTTAGTGACTTTTGTACTAAAATGATTTCGGAGCAATATATCAATATGATAATAATAATATATTTCAAATGTTTTAAATCAAATAAAATTGGTTGAAAATTCATTTATGTTTGCTTACCAAACATGGATTTATTGAATTTGAAACATGAATAATTTTTTTACTTTACTTTTTTTTACAAAATTTATTGATAACATGCATAATATTATCTCTTTAAGTAGTAATTACAATATCAATATTTATATTTTCTTATTTTTTAATGGGAAAGTCATCAAACATTATTTTAGTACTTTTAGTCTCTTAACTGGTTAACAATACATGAAGAATAATCCTCTAAATTTGTGTAAATTCATGCAATCTTATTTTTATTTTTATATACAAATAATGTTTTTTTAACTAAAGCGACATTTAAAATTTCATAGAAGAAAACTTATAACATCAAACAATTTAATAGTAACAAGTCAAAATATAAAAGAAAGACTAAAAAAACATGTACTTTCAAAAATTTTATGGATTTTAATATGCAAAAAGTAGCTAAGTGACTTTTTCATGTGCTTTTATAAATTTGTGGACCATAATGTAGTAAATTATATCGTGGGATTTTTTTATAGAAATATATGTGGTTATCTATTATATTTAATTCTATATACATTTTATTAAGATTAAATACTCGTACCCTAATGGTGTTTGTCATCATAAAAGTGTTATAAGTTTAAAGTGTTATAAGTGTAAAGCTAAATAAAAACAGTTGTTTATCAATTTTATTATTAAAAATCGAAACTAACAAGGTGTTAGGTTACAAGAAGAGATTAAAAACAAATTGACATCAAGACACTTAATCCAAGTCTTCAATTTTCTCTTAACATTAGTCCATAAAACGATGATAACTTGATACCTTTATAACTTCTTGAACCTTGATTTTGATATTAGGTGTTATAAAAAATAACTGTTAAAAGATAATTAAGATCATAGACGTAGTTTTCATGGGCTACAGGGGCCCGTTCTTTTTTTTTTCTTTTTGATTTATTAATATAATTTTTTAATCCGATAATAAAATTTAATTATTTTTTTTGAACGGCTAACGAATAATTTTTAAGCCCGGTAAAGGCCATCCACGCCTGCGAACACAGACAACGCTGGTGACCGGCTCGCCCACCATTCCAAAGGAAACCCACCACCAAAAGACACACTATGGTAAAACCCTTGGCCCACTATAGTAAACCTTTGGCCCACTAGAAACATATTACATCTAGTGAGACTCCAACCCATGACTTTCATTTTGGAAAGTCATATGATGTTTATTCCTAAACCAGTTGATCTAGACTCATTGATAATAAAAATATAATTATAAATGTAAAGTTTATGCCTTTTAAAATATAATTATAGTTTATTTTCATCCGTTAATGATTAAAGTTAATATTTCAAGATGATTAGAAATGATATTCCATAAAAAGAGCCGTTTGCTCTTCGTCCCCACACAAAAACCTCCACTCTTCCCCTTTCTCTCTCCACTTGATGAGCAAAAAAGTCCCCAATTTTCATTGATTTCATACTTCTTTTACACCAACAAAAAACCCTCAAAAGTTCTTTCAAATCAATGGCTACTTCTTCAAGCTTTCTTTCATGTATTCTTTGCATCTGCATTTCATTGTTGTTAACTTTCACTTCCGCTGAAGATCCAACGGTTTCATACCATTTTGAAGTTACTTACATCACTGCCTCACCTCTTGGAGTCCCCCAACAGGTATAATTTCAAATTTTGTTGTTTTCCCCAATTGGGTTTTGTTAGATTTCAAGAATTGGTTAATGGGTTCATCTAGCTTCTCTAATTTGTGTCGCATTTACTGTTTTTCAATTGGGTTTTGGTAAAGTTCACTAAATCGATCGATCGCTGATGGTTTTCTCACATGGGTTTTGCTAGATTTCTGTTGTTGATTGTTGGGTTTGTTTTGATTTTTTCAAAATTTGGAGATTTTAGCTTTAGATCTGGAACGAGTGTTTACAGTTACAAGAACTGTAGTTTTGACTTGTAGTTTGACTGAGATGTTCTTAATATATTATTCTGTGTATTTGAATGTTGTAGGTTATTGCTATTAATGGAAAGTTCCCAGGCCCTACTATAAATTCAACCACTAACAACAATGTTGTTGTCAATGTGAGGAACAAATTAGATGAAGACCTTCTGCTTACTTGGTAAGATTTACCCTAATTATCTTATGCTGCAACATTTTCAAGTATTAAAATCTTATAACGCGTATCAAACCTCTTTATCCTATGAGATAGAGGTATCAATTGGGATTTTAGCTGTGTATGTTTGTTTGTTTTGTAATGCGTAGTACACATCCGAAATAAAGACATGGTATATAGAATAATCCGAACGACGGATGTGATGTAGGATTAAATTTTATATTGCTTGAAACAGGGCTGGCATACAGCAAAAGAGGAGTTCTTGGCAAGATGGTGTTCTTGGCACTAACTGTCCAATTCCGCCAAAGTGGAACTGGACTTACAATTTTCAAGTTAAGGATCAAATCGGCAGCTACTTCTACTTCCCCTCGCTAAATTTCCAACGGGCCTCAGGTGGATTTGGTAGTTTTATCATCAACCCAAGATCCGTCATTCCCATCCCATTTGACACCCCAGCTGGTGATATCACAATCTTGATAGGTGATTGGTACATAAGGAACCACACTGTAAGTGTTCAATGAAATGTCACAATAAAGATTTTTGTAATTTACTTTCGTGTAACAATGATTTAGCTTTTTTTTTGGTTTTGTAGGCTTTAAGGAAGGCGCTTGATGCTGGGCGTGATCTTGGAATGCCTGATGGTGTCCTTATCAATGGGAAAGGACCGTATAGATACAACGATACTCTTGTTCCTGATGGAATTGATCATGAAACCATTAATGTTGAACCTGGTAAGCTAATGTACAAACTACAAAGCATTAACCAATAATTATTTGTATTAGTCTTTACTTGTTACAAGTTCTGAAAGATCCTTATAAGTTATAATTATGTTGGGTAGGGAAAACTTATCGCATTCGTGTTAGCAACGTTGGAGTCTCGACTAGTTTGAACTTCAGAATCCAAAACCATAACTTGCTTTTAGCTGAAACCGAGGGATCATATACAGTTCAACAAAACTATACTAGCTTAGACATCCATGTGGGACAAACATATTCATTTTTAATCACTATGGATCAGAATGCAAGTAGCGATTACTACATCGTTGCTAGTGCAAGATTTGTAAACGAGTCCAGGTGGCAACGAGTCACTGGTGTTGGCATCTTGCATTACTCAAACTCCAAAGGAAAAGCATCTGGACCCCTTCCTGAACCCCCTCAAGATCAGTATGACAATACTTTCTCCATGAATCAAGCAAGATCCATCAGGTAGGGTCACGTGGTCCCGTTAATCTTTCATTATTATCTTTTTCACCAAATGATTGTTGTAAAATCTTAATTCGTTGAAACTCATGCAGGTGGAATGTATCGGCTAGTGGGGCAAGACCAAATCCACAAGGTTCCTTTAAATACGGTTCTATAAACGTGACTGAAGTGTACGTGCTGAAAAACAAACCACCAGTGATGATTAATGGGAAAAGAAGGGCAACGCTAAGCGGGATTTCATTTGTTAATCCCACCACACCAATTAGGCTTGCTGATGAGTTTAAAGTTAAAGGGGCATATAAACTTGATTTTCCTACTGAGCCACTTACAGGACCACCTAGGATGGAAACGTCGGTTATCAATGGAACATATAGGGGATTCATGGAAGTGATATTACAAAACAATGAGACCAAGATGCATAGCTATCATTTGGATGGATACGCCTTTTTTGTTGTTGGGTACGAGAAATTTTACATAGGTTTGAAGTTTATAATGTCTTTTTAACTTAAATGTGTTTTGTGATCTATTTATGGATATTAAGTGTTTGTTATTTGATCTCAGAATGGGTTATGGTGAGTGGACAAATGACAGCAGGGGAACTTACAATAAGTGGGACGGCATTGCTCGTACCACAACACAGGTACCCTTCATACATACTGTTTGATACAACAAAATTTTTAACCAAATGAAATAAAAATGCGCATAAATACCCTGATTGTTATTTACTTAAATTATCAGAACTTGTCAAACACTTAATTCGCGATCATGATCTGTTCAAGTTTTATGTTACGCGTCTGTAATATATAGGTCTATCCTGGGGCATGGACATCAATCTTGATCTCTCTTGATAATGTGGGAGTTTGGAATCTAAGAACTGAAAATCTCGACTCGTGGTATCTTGGTCAAGAAACTTACATTAGGATTGTTAATCCTGAGAAAAACAACAAAACAGAGTTGCCCATACCCGACAATGCTCTATTCTGCGGGGCCCTCAGTCGTAGGCAAAAGTATGTATCCAAACCTTACTCTCTTTTGTATAACATATTCGGGTCAAAGTTTGACTTTTGGAAGTCAAACATATCTATGTAAACATCTTTATTATAATTAAATTAATAATTTTTTCAGGCCTCAAGACATTTCTGCAGCATTGAGAGTGCATGGATCAGTGGTGGTGTTGGGTATGTTGATGATGATGTTGAGTGGTCTGGTGATGCCGTGAATTTAAGCAATAACATGTTCTAAATGAGAGTATCTATGTGGTTTAATTATCCTATATCAATCTTTATTTATGTTGAGGTAATTTTTTGTTAATTATTTCACTAAATGCCCAGAAATTCTTATGCTAGATTCTGGGGTTTCCATCATTCTTTTATATTTACTTGATTGTTTGTGTAGTTGAAGAGGAATGCTGTATCTTT
Organism: Flaveria trinervia; assembly: GCA_025506515.1. NCBI lineage: Eukaryota > Viridiplantae > Streptophyta > Magnoliopsida > Asterales > Asteraceae > Flaveria > Flaveria trinervia. The sequence continues at coordinate 3,177,038 of CM046448.1, forward strand.
TTAATTTTATAAATATTTAATTATTGTAAGGAAGATTAATCGTGGTAATTTTGTTTTAATCCTTGAGGGTTTAATCTTGATTTTAAGTTTATTTTAAGAATAGTTACTATTATTTGCATGTATGTACATGAACATTGAAAGCTGACATTTCATCTGTTTAGAGAATATAAAATTTATATTACATGTAATAAATTAAATTTTAATTACTAATGAAAAAATATATAAAGTGTCTCTTTGAAAGGAAAATATATATGAACAAACATAAAGTTTTAAATAATAAGAAACTTAAAATTACTCACCATTTGGTACAAACAACTTTAACAAACTTTGTATACAAGGAAACGAGAAGAATTTACTTTTGATAAACTAGATCTTTTTTCCTTCTAAAAAGGACAATATAAATTTTATGCATTTCTAATAAAAGGAGAATATCATATATATTGTTATCCGTTAGATTTTTCATAAGATTTACTTTATAGAAATGCCATACATCTCTCTATAAACTTATAAAAATTCATTAGAGAAGATTTTATTGCTACTTCAAGATATGGATGTTAGAAAATGGTCTCACCAAGACGAGGTGAAGAAAATAATATCACGAAGAAAATGGTCTCGTCGGAGAAAATGGTCATGGGGGAGAAGTTGACCCGTTGAACTCTTATTAATTTGCTCACTTACATTAAAGATAATAAAGCTAAAGTTTGTTACAAGGCAATTTGAAAGTTAATTACGTGACAATTTTGTTAAAGTTAATCATATTTCTTTCAATTTATCCTATAATAAAATAACAATGAAAACCTAGCTACTTCCAATGGTCTTTAGTGTCAAAACTGGTCAACGGGTTGGGTGTGTGGACACTTGTGCCTTTTTTATTTGCAAAAAATTGAGTACTACAAGAAGCGCACGCCTCATGATGGTGTTTGCTGTGAAGTTAGCATTGCTTAAAAGGAAAAACTAAGTGTGAAGAAAACATCTTTCAATTGACCTCAAACAAAGTAACATCTTATTATTGTATATATGGTAGTTTTTCTATGTTTCTTAGATTCATTACAGAATCATCAACACATGCCTTTCTTTGTCCCTTCATATCTTAGGATTTTATAAACAAGATCTCAATAATACCCTTGATCAAACTTCATTATCAGATTATTCAACATAAATACCTCTTGTATGAAATTTTACGAACAAAAGGCACCCTAGGATCCATCTTCATTTAATGGTAAGTCTGACATTGTTTCCTATGAATTCAAACTTATCATGGTTTCATTCTTTAAGATCTTGTCTCAACATGTAACAATCTTTCTAGTTAGTTATGGGCAGTTTTTGCAGGTCTTTTAGATGTTTTAGTTTGACACCTAGAGTGCTTTCTATGCAGTATGCACAAAACCTCTACATTTCTTGATATACCTATTCGTGCAAGTCGTGTGGACTTTAAAGGTAGAAAACATTGTTATAACTTGCAACTATTTATCTTCTTGTTTTCTGCTTCTGTCTAGTGTATTTGTAATCTTAACGTAGTTTTGTGAGCCCTTGGTGTCTAAGCTAACAAACGAATTCAAGTAAACCATCCTATGGCTAACTATGTTTTTTTCTGTTTTTCTTAACTTGGTGCACTTTAATCTCAATCTTTTTACTAGTTTTTTCAATAAAGCTTTATTTGCCCTTAAAAAAATATCTTTAAAACCAGAGCTGTTTAGACCTGCTATTTTTGTATTATATAACTTCGTATAATAGAAGAGGTTAAATCATATGTATTTTAGAGACATGGATTTCATGTAATTGGGCATAATCATAAGTCATAATACTTTTTCATAAATTGTTGGTCTTAAACTATCATGAAACTAATAAACTTTTCATCACATTCATCTAGTCATCCGCCAAAACATCTATGTCTTCCATTTAGAAGTGTTAGTTGTGCTATATATATACCCTACATGATCATTCCTGAGTTTTATTCCTTTATTCAACTCGAAAGATTGTTAATTCATGGTTAGTGAAGTTCTAGTCCATATATATGCTATTTACTTACGTGCTTATTTTGATTGTTATCTTGTAATTAATAATACCAATGTTGCAACTTTCTTGTTCACTGCAGCTAGTATTGAACATCATTGTAGCATCAATCTTTTCTCGTATAAAGTATAAACATGAATTTCATGTCGATCTACTACATACATAAGCCAGCCTTTAGCTTAAACACATGATCTAGGGGCATATAAGCAAATATACAAATATACCAAACATTAACCAGCAAAATTGATATTATATACAACTCATGAGCCGCGGTTAAGTTGATGATTAGGAATAGTGCATAACTAATATAAAATCTTAGAAGTACTTCACTTATTTATTTGTCTTAACAAACAAGAAATCATTATAATCAAAATAATATATAAGGTTGAGGTAGCACAACAAATTTGATAAAGGTGCTTCGTGGATACTAGTTTTATCATGTACAACAACTAGATCAAACGTTTGACTTTAGTACATATGTTCTAGTTACATTAGTCTCATTTTCCCTTTTGGCGAACAAGAAGTTTATTGTACTTATTTTGATGAATTACTTTCAAAGATCAATCTGACAACGGATGTGGATACTGACGCACCTTCTGAAGCCATCTCATCGCTCTTAGAGTCGCTCAAAAGCATGTTCATGTGCTCAGCCATTTGAAGTGATGATGGAGGTTTCAAATAAGTATTTTCCTTGGTGTCAACATTTTGATCGTTACTGAGTTGAGAAGCAACAAATTTGTCGAGTACCCGCCAATCAGTCACTTGAAGATCTTGTTCTCTATTATTATTGTTGTTATTACCATAAAGCAAGTTGACATTCAATTGTTGAGTTGGGGGTTGTAGGGTGCTTGTGTAGGAAGCACATATGCTAGCAACTGTTGCTTGCGGAAATGTGAGTGACTCTAATTGAGGAAGCTGGAACAAGTATTCATTAGTCAAGATGTAATGACTTTTAAGCTTCGATTTCGCATGAAGTTAATGTTGTTATGAATTATATAAAGTGTAAGGATGAGATACCTGATTTGGGGATCCATAATCGGGCATGAATGATACTTGATCATCATACCAACCTAAAGAATCATGTTCATCCATTCTACGAACGTTTGTTATACGCTTCTTGAAAACCCTGCATACAACCCATCCTTCTTCCTATGGGAAACAAATCATAGAAATGTGGTACATTAGAATAATTTTGTTTATAGTTCGCCTCATTCTAATATCTTTTTGTTCCTAAAGGTAAGTATACTAATATACTTGGCAAAACATAATTGATCACTTAATCCTATTAAATAGATATTAATCTTTTGCCCCAAAAGATGTGTAAAATTGACTGAAATTTTAACTAAAAACCTTTTTTTAATCCAATTTGGTCAAGGATTTTACTCATTTAAGAATTGGCTCACCATAAAAGTTATTTGCTTTTGTTATGACTGATGAACATTATAGCTTCCCCGAAGAAAGAAAAATAAAAAAATGAAGTACTTGGAGGAGAATATTAAGGGGACTCGGAGTACTGACCATGCATATATGTATATGCATTATACTAAATGTTTTTTTATTTTAATATCCACCCATGGAACTACTGAACTGAACTTGAAAGATATTCAATTAGTGTTGATAATGAGTTTCCTTGAAGTTGAAACTAAAGATATATTTGGATGACAGTCTACTAAAAAACTAATAGAAGGGTGGAAATAGAAAGGATACTTGCCTGAGTCATTGCATTTTCGTTTGTTTCTAGTCTATACTCATGCATGATCCAATCTGACTTTTGTCCGTTAGGGGCTCGACCCTTGTAAAATACCAAGGTCTTTCTCATGCCAACTAGATTATTGTTAGAGTATATGGCCTTATCTCTTCCCGTGGCTTTCCAAAATCCAACTTTTGTAGCTCTATTAGTGCGAGTTCCCGTTGGATATTTTTTGTCCTTGTGGCTAAAGAAATACCACTCATTTTGCTCTTCAGTTCCTAGCCTGCATAACTCTGTCAAGATAATATAAAGGTGTCGTCAAAAGATTTGAATCATAAATATTATGATAAACCATTAACCATGTCAATACAGTTTAAGTATTGGAGGCATAGCTAATCTTGCATTTATGAGATAGGTAATGCATTTTAAAGTTGTATGGCAAAACTCAAATACATGTAAAACACTTGATTTAAGTTCAATTGCTACCTTGAAGATCCCATGGTTCAATTTTATAGAGATCAACATCTTTGATGACATCAAGATCAGTTCTTTTGGATGCAACTTTATTCTTAAGGTAATAATCCACAAGTTCTTCATCTGTTGGGTGGAACCTAAAACCAGGAGGAACATGGGAAAATGTATTCATACTCTTAAAGGTATGATGATCTAAAGCCTGCACAAGGTAAATGCACCATATAAGTGGTGAAACACATTAATCTTTAAAGAAATAATATATCAATATGTGTCGTCTCAATATAGTTTTAATCAGCATGCAATTCAATCAAGTGTGTTCAACATTCAAGGTTATGGTAATTAAAGTTTCAAGTAGATTGGCAATTAAAATCCACATATACAGTCTAAATGTATCTTCAAGTAGGCTTCATGCTTTCACACAGAATCACATCAATATATATTCAATATATCGCTTAAACAGGTGGAGGGCAGTTTGTCAGAGTTTTTAGTGTTAGTTCCTTACTTCAAATTCGTTCCTCATATATATGCTTTCAACCACCCTATTACCTCCTTAAAAACATTGTATCTATGTAAGAGTGTTGCTCGATTGATGAAACAAGTTAGAGAAGCTTAACCTGGGGCTGAATCAATTAACTTCCCTATAATGACTACATTTGTTATCACATATCTGATATTATTGAACTTTGAGATGATCCCACTCATCTTCCTAACAAACTCATCAGACATGCCACTTTCCTTCTTCATTCGTAATGCCTTAAATTCACTTCTAAGGGTTCGAAGACATGCTTTATGCACTTGAATAGCTTCAAAATAACGAGTCTTTAAAGAATTCATGCTTACTTAGCATAATGTCTAAAAGATACGCCCTCACCATCTTATTTTACCTTGCATCTACACCCATCCTGATGGTAGTATCAATTGCATCACAAACACCATGAGCGTCCCTGATTGCTCTCATTCTTATTGCCCACATTGTATAATTTGCTAAAGTTAACAATGAACATTGGAACGACACTCCACCGGTTTCTCTTGCTGAAGTGATTGCTCTCTACTTGTTGTAAGGAACCATCTTCATGATTGTTCTATTCTTGTTGTCAGAAACAATCTTCACGATTGTTCTTGTTAATTTCCACATCACTTGAATGCATTGTTCTCTTGAGAACACCTTGTTTTATTAACCGAATCAACTGTTGTACTTGAAACTGTGAAAACTCAACCTCTACGACTGATAATCACAACCCAACACCCTTTTCTTTTTTTCTTTATTATTTTCTTGATCAACTGTTGCTGCGTGATTATCTGTGCTTTGGCACCAATAGATGCCTAGAATCGGTATCAAAGAAAAACTTAGAAGTAATTTTGAAGCAACTTGCTTCGATTCTTTTCTTAATATTACACCAAAACGTACAATTTACAACATACTTCTATTTATACTAAAAAATATGTATTCTACTCCAACTCTAATCCGCATAAAGATATGCTATACCTAATTTAAATAAACTAAATAATTCAAACCCTAAACAAATTAACTAGAATTTTGACACAAAATCTTATTTATTCTTTAAGGCACATTAACTTGACTAGCACTCTAGCTAGGTTTCACAATTATGCCAACAATGTGAAGAAATTGGAAGAAACTGTCATTAAGTGGTGTATTATTTCAGTAATTCAGTATCTACCACATCTTACATTATATTAGTTTTGGATTTTATGGACTACATTATACCCTACTCTATAAACTAATGATGATGTCTAAATGATTGATCCTTTCAAGAATCTTTCAAATAAATTAGAATTAGTTCAACACAGTAGCAATTTTAAATGCATAAAGAGGAAGTGGATCATATGTTAGGTTCAAGATTAACAACCGAACTTGCTTCATTGTTCTAGCAACTAAAGTTTAAGAGTTTGCAGCCACTTATGAATATCATACAAAAAATCTTTTAAGGAAAGCCAAGACTCTTAATTGTATCATGATCGAGGTCTAAAAGTTCTTGGACCAGTTAATGGCATCTTATAAATCTCGAGTCGATCTATTTCAAGTTCAGAAAGGTTGCTCAAATTAACAGAAAGATGTCTAATTGTATATTAACACTATATTTTATGGGAATTCTAATCGTAATGCATGCACTAGAAACTTACTCCAAGAATGTATATACAAAGAAAAAGAAAACAAGAGAAGAGAATAACCTGTATATAGCTTATAAATCTTTAAAACACATAAAATTATTAATTAATTACTCGTATAATATACATATGAGTTTTTAGTATGTATATTTGTTTGTTCTATATAAGCACTTGCGAAGCCTAACATCTCGAGGAATGAATCAATATATAAGCAAAAAGGTTCTAACAATAAAGCCACACATATATGTTTTCCAAGTAACTAACACATATGATATACTTGATGAAGTTGCAGAACTTTCCTTTCATCTAGTTCGAGTTAATTTCATGTATTCCTTCATAGTAGCTGTCACACTCAAACATGTAAATTTCAACCTTGTAAAAATATTCTTGGATGTGTTCTTTATAGAGGGCACACTCCGAATATTGCGTGTTAAAGAAAAAAGTTTTCATATACAAGAATTATTTTTATATATATAAGAATTTAAACCCATATCATTTTTATGAAGAGCAAACATCATACCGATAAACCACTAGGTCATGATGGGCACTCTTTACTGCTATTTAAGAGAATTGAATGAAAATAGAAAGCATGACAGAAAAAGTTGATGTAGGGTAGAATGTAAATGATGTGAACAAAATGAAATGCATTGTATGGTTAATGTTTCTGCAATGAATTCTCATGGGTGAAACACCATTTTATTACTTGATGATCAAGATTAAAACTACTCAAGTTTGCTTTTTCTTGAGAAAAGCCACTCAAGTGTTGCACCACTCAACAAAGTGAATATGTGATAATAATGCATACTCAAAAACGTAGCAGTTAACATAGTTAACACACAAAAGGCCTCAAATATAACACATATAAAAGTGCATAGAAATAATCATGAGTTTGCCTTTTTGTTTCTTCATTGTCTGTCTTCAAAGATCTAGCTAGAAGAATAATCTCAAATCAGAAGAAATACACATACAAGATTAATCAATACGAAAGGATAATATATCCATCAAAATAACAATAAACACATATGATCATGAACTTTTTTTCTGCCAATTAATGTCGAAATGTAGATTAAAGAAAAACAAAGCATGGATTAATCCTTGAAAACAAAAAAGATCATTCCAGAAAGCTTAGATTGGATAAAAACACATATACAAATAGAAACTGCAATTCAAACAAAGAAGATCATGAAGAAGATGAAGCATAACAAACAAAACCTTGTAGCTAGATAGTTTCTTACTTATCCAAATAGATCTTGTTATTCTTCCACCAATGGATGTTAATCAGAAAGAAAGAAATTAAAGGGCTTCTTGTTCAATTAATAAGCAAGCAATGGAGACAATAAAAAAGAAAAAGAAAAGCAAAGAACAAAAGGAATGTTTGGGAACCAAAAGGGTTTTTATTTTCCTCGGGAATTGAAGTGGAAAGATGTTTGTTTTTTGGCTGTTTAATTAAAACAACATCAGATCCGATCAAAAGCTGATGAATACAAAAAAACAAAGCACAAAGCACAAGTTTTTATAGTTTGATTTGGTTTAAAGAACATAAACCTAAAGGATGAGGAAACACAATTAAATTAAGGGTATCTTACTTAACTGTAGAGGTATACATCTGTATCTTTGTTTGTAAGAAGATGAAGCTTGATTGCTGGAAAAGCTTCCTGCTGAAACAAAGGTGGCGGTCATATAATAATATTAATAATAATAATAATAATAAATAATAATAATAATAATAATAATAATAATAATAATAATACTCCACCACCCTCCACCAGCTATAGATAGAGACCATATATGTATATACAAACACACATACAATACCAACTTATATATCTTAATTCACCTTTTAAGGTCACCGGAGAGAGAGAGAGAAGAGGGGTGGGGGTGGGGAAGGGTGAGGTTTAAGAATTGAATGTGAGGGCACCCACATACCCGACCATGAAGAATGTTTGTGAAGTTTTCCTAGCTAGGTCTTTGGTTTATTAATAAAATATATATAATTTTGTTTTATAAGTTTAATGCATTTGTGGGTTAATAACAAGTGATACAATATAGCATAATTAATCTTCGATGAATATTGTTTTTAACGATTTTATAATGAATCCTACAAAACACCCTATTGGTATTTCGTAAGTAAAATTTAGGGAGATCAGGTTGTTGGTTAGGATTTCATCAATGAATTATCAACTGACAGATGAATCACTAATAATTATCTTTCTTGACAATAGTCTAAACTGGCATATCATAGACACGACCTTCAACAGAAGTTTCATTGAAAAATCACCGACGACCTGCCACCACGGGCCATCCTTTCGTAGTATGTCTGTAATGGTTGATTTTAATAAAAAATTAAAGGCATATTAGGTTTTTGTTAATCCATACTAGTACTCATTGACTGATAATAATATATATTGACATTTTGATCAATAACACTTATAATTTTTACATTCGTTGTCAAGCTAGGACGATACATATAGCATAATTATAGAATCTTTAAACTTGATTTCCTATTTGTTTGGATTACAATGATGATCACAAATAAAATAGAAAAACTTACAAGCAAAATCAAATGAAAACAAATGCAAATAAAGTGAATATGATGATTATCCTAGCAGGATTGTGCTTAACACATAAATTGAAAGTTAGAAGTACCAATATTGCTCGATCTAACAATATGAATTATTGTCGGCTAATAAATTGTAGTTTGGAGTATTAAAACTAGATTTGTCAAAATTATGTGAAAGTTGTTTATATTTTTTTTCAAATATTATATATTTACAAAATGTGGAATTATTTTATGTAAATCAAAATCTGTAATAATATGTAAAACATGTTTGTATAATAACAATTTATCTAGCTAGAAATTAAAAGCGAGGGGGTGGGCAAACAGATCCCACAAGTATTGACACAACTCCTTCTCATGTGCCTGCTACTACTCACTATACACACGATTTGTATTTCGTTGGCCATAAAATTAATAAGGTTATATAAGAAACATGACTCCGTTGAAGGACCAGGGGCGTAAGATCTCAAAATGCTGTTAGGATCATTGGATCACCAATTGATCATGACATAATGGGGATCCTTAGTCGTCTCATAACCGAAGAGATGGTCCTTCTTTTTGCCTTAGAGTACGACAAGCAATAGGTCTAGCAACGAGTTCTACTTTAACATAGTTTTATGAAGTAACTACGCATACCCCTCCTACGATTTACGAAAATGGTTAGCTAGAGTATAGATATTTCAACATCTTATTAATTGTGAATCAAGCATTTCTGCTATATGGTAAACATGGGGAAGTCCCACCCCCAGGTGGGAAGACCACCATGGTACCACCCTGGCCGGTCCCAGCTTCAACTTCTAATCCTTGACCGGAATACCGAGCTCCATCGGTTAATTTTTTGTGTTGATAGTTGTATTGTAACACTTTCACAACACACTAGGAAAATATAAAAAAAAACATGTCAAACACTCAAAAACTAAGAAAACTAAGAAAATTAAAAAAATATGATGTTGTTAAACGTTTAAATTGAAAAAACATGAAAACCCAAGACAGCTCCATCTGCTATAAATACAATGGCAACCATAATAACAATCAATTTTGACGTCAATACCAGGTTTTAGGAAGTGATAAAAGACTCATCAGTTTTCTATAAATACAAGTCAATTGCCATTCAAAGAGTGAACATGCGATATATATACACATACCTCTAAAGGGTCCTGACATTAAGACACACCCCTTTATAAATTGACACCCTTATACGCCTCATATATACACTTTGTATAGGGTTATACAAGACGTACATGGTCAACGTCACTAGAAACGAGGAAAATTTAGTGGTTTTTAAAGGGTTATACGTGTTCTATATAAGTCTATACGATCTCTTATATGACCCTCTAGACGGCTCATATATAGACCTACACAAATTTGATGCAGAAGGCGATGAAATAATCACGGACCTGTTAGATGAATTATACGCCTCATATAATGTTATGTGACCACTATACGTCCCGTATAAAATTATACAAACCATGTAAAATGTAAGAGGTGTTTGATTCATATTGGGAGAGTGGCCCAATAATGACTCCTTTCTAAATCATTTAATTCATCGATAATTAAATACACTATATCACTAAAAGAATTAACTACTCTTAAAAATAGTATATGCTGTGACTACATTTATAACTTCCGGTTAATCAACAAAAAGTAGTACTGAACAAGCTGTAATTTTTAATGATCTAATAAACACGTGTGAATAATATTCACACTAGAATTTTAATAAATAATCTATTTATTTACCGACCTTCCATAAACAATTTACTTAAAATCATTTGCATTTTACAAGAACAATAAAACAATATATATTTATGCTCCATGCGGAAGGTGATTCACATATGGAGCTTTGGACCTAGGATATTAATAAAATAACAACTTTCAATATTGGGACCGTTTTTCCATTGTCATAGACTAATGTTGGAACAACTGATGAGAAGCATGCATATATTTAATATTAATAAAAAAAATATTAATATTAATATGATGGCATGAGATGCATATGATTGTGTTTGGCTTATATGTCCCCTCTAATAGTATATCAAGTAATAATATGATTAAGAAATAAGAACTGATAAAGTGTCACGGGGTGTAGTTTGGAATCATTAATATCACCTCTAATTTTATCTCTGCGTTAGTTGTCACATGTTAATTACCCTTTTATTATTATAATTATTATATGCATATTTCCATTCATAAGCATATGGAATAAGCAATAGGTCACATCAACTTTCATTTTCTAGACACTTACCGACATTACTATACCAATGATTATGTATATATCTTTCTGTGTTTAAACTCTTCCAAATGGAACCTGTTAATTAGTTCATTCAAAAAAGATTGTATGAATGTTTTATTCATGACATGCAATCACTTGTTATATTGTCCCACAAAGAGATCTTGTTAAGATGTGGGCATGAGTACTACTTCTAATGTGTGTGGCCATAATGAAATTCCTTTCACATTAGGATTATTTGAAAAGGGTATCAATCTATTCACATGTAGCAAATCAACCCTGAAATTCAACGACATTTTTAGTATTTTTTTTTTGTTTTTGAGGGCCTAGCACTAAGAATTGCAATAATATGTCATAACATCTTCATCATAATGTTTGTGACCTATTTCTTGATTAGGAGTAGAATAGATGATTTCATGAGATATCGGAGTTGTTACAAATCCATTCCCAGCCCCAATACACTCGTTTATCCGTGTCACAAGTCCATTAAAACGAGAGAACTTTGGCATCCTTAATGTTGGTTAAACCTTTTCTTGCACAAAAATACTGACACACAAAACGAAGAAGCATTAGTGCTTTTTAACTCGCTCTTTGTATTCACACACTTTCATTCAGAACATAATACTTACAATATAGAAAAGAAACATGACCTAGCTCCTAAAAACAAGTTACACTACTCCACTACAAATGATCTTGACACATTACCTATTAACTACCGGCTACACTAACCAACTTGTTGACCTATTTGCTTCATTTACTCCTACCGGCTACGTAGTTACATTTTAGGTTTTCCGAAATACCCATATTGTTGTTTGAATCACCTGGTCTAAATTCATTCAGCCCAAATCATCACTAACTTGCACAAGAATTGTTTATGGTTTTAGTGTCATCCGGGTGATTTTAGTTTAGTTAAACTTGGTTAAGATCGATCAAAGAAAAATGAGTATAAACATTGCTAGAAGTGAGAAGGTATGGAATGCACACATACATGACTATGCTAATTTCTAGCACCTTGAAGACAATAGTTCAAGAGGGTGAAACGCACTAGACCATGAGGGGTATCAAAGGGGAACTGCCCCTAGTGCAGGATCTAACAGGCACCATCCCTTGGTGGGGGTTAAAAAAGAACTAATTAATGAATAGTAACTTGTTCTTATGATCAATAGAAACTATGATCAACAACTTAGCCTTCAGAGAAAACTAATGATCGACATGAACTAATGATCAGTATAGTAGCAATTAGGCATCTTCGACACTTGTTACAACTTGGGCATCCATCATAACTAATGCATTAGTAGTAACTTGGGCATGAGTAGTAGCAACTAATGCATCTATAGCAACTAAAATCACTAGTACCTAAGTTAAAACAACCAACTGAAATGATTTAATTTGGTCCCTTCTCAATAATTGATCTTTGTTCTGGTTTAACATATCAAATTCAATTACAAATTTTGGTATAGTTTTCAAAACAAAGTTTTCATACTCATCAATTAGTTATTTCAATCTAAACGTATCTAGCATGATTTAAATAGATATTCAGGCCTATAAAGCTATAAGAATTGACAAGCAATATATTATCCAACTTTTGAGAAATGATGTTAGCTTAGGGGATCCAACCATCAAACAATTACAAAAAGGTGGTTGCTAGACTTCATATCGATGAACTAAATTTTCAGGACCTTTTTCAGAAGTTATGTTATGTATCTTTTCTTTTTATCTGGGTTTGAGATCGATAACAATGAACTATAACATTCATAATTTAAAGAGTTTTTTCTTTTTTTTTTTTTTTTTGTAATACATTTGGATTCAGGGAAGTCCAAATTACCGTGATTTTTCCGCCCATGGGCCATGGGTGTTGCGAGGTTTATTAGTTATTCTGGACCAGCATAAGCCCAATATGTATGGATTTTTTTAAAAAACAAGGCCTTAAGATTTTAGAAGCCCAATCCATTGCTTTATTTTACTAGCCCATTGTGTCATCCTGCTCAAAAGTCAAAACAATCCGCTAACTCGTTCCTAAAATATAAATAATCTTCTCAACCAATTAACGTTTTGACCTTAAATTTTAAATTTTATGATTCAACTAATGTTTTGACCCAAACCATTTCTTTATTAACGCTTTGACCTTTAATTTTATTATGATTCAAACACCTTTGTTACAATACGCTGGTCTTAATACTAATTCGTAGTTATAATTGAAACTCATTTGTTTGGTTTTTTATATATTGTTATTTCATGTCAAAACTCTGCAAATCATATAACTACCTTAGGAAATAAGTTTCACTTATTTCATTTTATAAAGTTTTAAATGTCTCACCTCAGTTATAACTAGAATAACTTTATCATTGCAAATGAAAATTTATAAACTTCAACATGACAGACCCTTTATTCATTCCTATAACATATCGTTGTTACTATCACTTTCTTATCAAGCGCTATAACCGACGATTGCAGGATCCCATTGCCCCATCTTAAACGATTTACATGACTTCATTGCAGCTTCATCCATAGCCTTCTTGGTAACACCATTGTTGCATATATTAGCAAAAGTTCGCGTATGTTTCAAGCCATACTGAGTCAAGGATCCGCAGTGTGTCTCAAATGTTCGTATCTGAATCAATCAAAAGGTTCAAGAAGTTAACAATCCATAATAAGATAAGCTCAACAACTTAAAATTATGGTACAATAAACAAAAAAAATTGAGCTTTTTTTCACCATAGATTTAAGACAGTCCCAATCATCCACAAGGGCTGATCCTTCATGTCTCATGGGTCCATCCGCACTCCCTAATAAATAGGATTTGATCATGTCGACACTACTATCCAAATGCGCCCTATGTGCTGTTATTTCCTTGATTTTCTTTAGTAGTTCTTTCTTATGTTGAGTTTCTACTGTTGAGGTCTTGTACTGTAGATGATACGAGATAACATCAAACGACTATCATTATGAAGTGAAATATGTTTTGCTATGATGATACATACCTTTTGCCACATTGAATATAGATCTGCTTCTCTTTGGTTGATAACACTCATGGATTTGAGTACTTTATGTGCGGAGATTTTCGTAGTAGGAGAGCCTTGAAACATTGAAACAGTCTGTTTGCTTATGCTTAGGTTACCGTATTGCATTACATGTGATCCGTACATCGTATTGTTATTCAAAGTTCGCTTCTTCACCTAAAAGTTTAGATGATTTGTTCTCAATAAATCTAGTAAAACCATAGCATTTTCATAAAGATGACTAAATAAAAGATCAATCATAATACCAACCTTCATGTATTGTTGTTTTATGGTTTCAAGACTTAAAACTTGTGAATCACTGAGAACCAAAAGTTAGAAATTAACATGACTAAATTAATAGCATAAATATGAACAAACAAACAAACATACCCAGTAAAAATCTCACTTTACAGTAAGTATGGGGAATGACTTAAATAAGAACTACAAATAACTATATGATGCTAACATCCGTTCGAGTATGAAAAGAGAATGTCTCTAAACAACTACACTACAACAATATACCTGTCTTCCATCCATGAAATACTGTATAGGTCACCTAAGCAAGTGTCGAACCCCTGAGGCGGAGAAGGTTCCATACCGGGACAATATGTTGCAAAGCTATCCTCTTTTGCACCCGATGCAGTTGTCACATAGATGTTAAGACTTTTCGGTAACAAACCTTCGAAAATACTTCCACTTTCACAAGCTTCCAAGTATATCACCTACATTTAGAGCATCCAAATGGCCATATATTCATATACATTCTCACAATTGATAATAAGCTATAAATTTATCAATAGCAAAAGGTATCTTACCATCTCATCATATGTTCCCATAGCATGCTTTGTTTTCAAAACATTGATGAAATCATTTGCGAAAATATTGGGCAATTTCGGCATAGCTAATGCAATTAACATAAGGATTACCGTAATTAGTAAAGCATCAAACAAATTAACGTTGTTGATATGGTCAATGACGGAACCAGAAGTTTTTAGTCAAAGGGTAAGATTTCTTAAGGGGTCAGTGGGCCTGTTTGACAAATTCTTGCAACCTAGGGTCAATGGGCCCACTTGACAGTCCTTTGGTTCCGCACCTAATCATCAAAAATAACAAAACATGAAAGCACAATACCAAGTACTCCAGGGCCACCATGATCAGAATAAAACACGAAGATCCTATCTTCGGGTTTGCTCGCTACCACTTTCCCACTTCCACCTTTTACAGCACTCGTATTGCCAAGAAGCACAGCGTAGAAATTCGACGGGGTCACACTCTCTCCGGTATAATCCTAGCAAAATTTAAAGTTTGTGTATTGAACATTTGCAATATCATCTTACACAAACAAAACTAATAATAATACTCGTGATCGAGTACTCATACCTTTGGCACACCGGCATACACATCAGATCCTTCGGGGCTGTTTATTATCACACCTGGCCGTGGATTATCTGGATTATTTGCGATATCATCATACATAAACACAACTATGTTTTCGTCATTTAACCCGCCTTTTTTAAGTATTTGATACGCGTGACAAACATCTGCCTGAATTCATAATAATAACATGGTTTAATTTCTATGCTACTAAGGGCATGTTTGGTTGAGTTTTTGACTTTTTGGAGGATAAAAAGACAAAAAATATCTCTAAAGAAGTTACAAATTGTAACTTCTAGTGACTTGTGAAGAGGTATTTTTGTATATTTACCCCTCCAACAAATCATAAGAAGCTTTTAAAAACTCAGCCAAACATGCACTAAACGTTTAGCAAACAATCATGTGCTCGGATAAATGTAAAACTAATCAAGTAATATTCACCTGATGACGATAGTTAAAGTACCCGCTTGAGCCTGCTACCAGAACTGCCCATGTGTGCCATTGTCTTTTGGTTTAATGATTGATTTGAAGGTATTGACAAAGTTTGGCCGATTAGCTTCAGAGAAGTGTGCCACAAACACAATGAACAGTAACAATTTGAGTTGGAAAACCATGATGTGAGTGGCCATGTTAAAAAAATAATAATTGAAATGCATGCATGCATGCATACATACATACATATATATATACACACATACACACACGTACGTGTGTGTATTGTGTTTGTATGCATTTAATGTATCATTTATCACATTGTCATATTGTATCATATTATATTCTTATACTATAATATAGTGGTACATATCATCATATTATATCGTATTATATCGTATTATAGCATTATCGTAATGGTATGATATTGCATTTATGGATGAAATAGAAATTTATGTGTATGTCGCCAAAATATTATACGTATTCTTAAATGGATTTGATGCGAAAGCAAGTAGCTTTACTTCATCCGGACTTGAAATATGAACTATATTCTTTTATTATAATAAAAGTGTAACTATAAAAAACATGTGTTAACATCATATTTATTATCACAAATTTTTTTCCGCTTCTCTACTATTAATTTATTACCTTAATTACAAATAATATCATTTAAATCTTTTTTAGATTAAAGATGATTTTCTAATTAATTAAGAAATATATCGTTTTATTAATTTTATACCTAAAGAAACAAATTATTATTAAATAAGTGTTTTACAACATCATACTTATTTAAAAATATGAAACATTTTAAATTTTGTGTTTTTAAAAAGTAAATATTTTATAAACCAAAAAAATTAAAAATATGAGTTATAATAAGGATATTTATAAAAATGACAAAATTTTTAAATAAAATGTTTTTTTATTGAAAAAAACTCTTAAAAGGTTGATATCGTTGTTTTGTTACTTATAGTTGTTAATCTTACATAATTTTAATAATGTCTTATCTTAGAATATCGTTTTATAATTAAGTAAATCTTTATTATATTTAATATTTTATTTATTTAACCCGTATAATACACGAGTTTACTAAAGCTGGTATAGTATAGAAGGGTCGTCTTTAAATCGTATTTGATTTTCCTTGCATTAATTATATATATTACTAATTTGCAACTTGATTGTGTTTTCATCTTATGCTTTATAAATTTTATTTTGGTATCTTTTTATTTTTTTTACTTTTAACCCTAATAGTTTTTATAATCATCTTTTACATTTAACCCTGACACTATATTTATTTTTCACTTTTGGTCACATATAGTTTTCATCTTAATTTTTCGTTTTACGTTTCAATCTGAAATTTTTGAGATAACATGCCAAAACAAACGTATGACCAAAAATTTTCGTTTCTCTCTCTTATTTAATGATTACTATGATTACTGGTAATTTTATTTAATTCATTTATAAACTAAAAAATTCTTTTCTAATAATTAAGGCAAAACTTTTTTATTAATGTTATTTATAAAGAAATATTTTTATAAAATAAGAAATATTTCTAAAAAATATTTTTTAAATATAAAATATTTATAAATTTGTGTTTTTAACAAAATAAAATATTTATAAATACAAAATTTAGAATCGGGAGTTATAATAAAAAAATTGAACAATTTATTTTGAAACATGTTTGATTTTTATTTAACAAGAAAATATTAAAATTTGATATCATAGTTTTATTATTTATAGTTCTTTACTTATATATAATTTCAATCATATCTTATCTTAGAATGTCATTTCATGATTAATAAAATTATTTTATTTATTCAATCTGTGTTTTATCTCTTTTTTTGTTTAAAAGGTCATGTTGTGTTTTACGTTTCGGTCTCTAATTTTTGCCCCATAAAATGCCGCAACGGGCGTACATGGTTTAACGTTTTTATATATACCTTTCGTGAGATTGTATTTTTTAATTTTTATTTTACGAGTATTTTCGGAATTAGTGGTCGCTAGTGACAGTGATATTAATGCGACTAGGCACGTTTCACTCTGCCATTACAACACATGGGCTTAATACTAGTTTAGACTAAATTACAAAGAAGTCATTATGTTTATACTTGATTTTTAGGTTTGATTCTTTATTTTAAAATTTATATCAAACATTCTTTATGTTTAATATTTGTAAGTTTTTTAAACTAACTCGAATTAAATTTTCTGATTAAATATAGTTACATGCAAATAACATGATCAGTGCGCTCATCAGTATCACAATTCAAAGATCAACAATATCTTTCATCTAGAGACCATATTCAACCAGTGATTTGATAAAATGAAATTGCAATATGTCAAAAAAAATAAACATAGAAAATGCTCATTTATGACACAATTGAAACTAATCAAGGCTTATATTCAATCATAGATAGATCATAGATTATGTAACTTAACATCAACCATAAAAAAAACACTTAATCTCTAACAAAACAGAGGCTAATTACAATTAATCACCTGTGCTTCTCCGTTATTCCCACAGTAAACAAGATAGGATGTACCACTAGATTTAGCAGTGGTACAACTACCTAAAGCACCTGCCTAACACTTGACTGGACCGGTCTAACACCAAATGTTCGGCCAATGCATGACACAAAATCATCATATTGTGTCTCTCTTGACAGCACCGGCCACCACCGTATGCTGCCCATCGCCGCAACTCTCTCCGCCGGTAAATATGCTGCCAATTCTAATTTCGATCGTGGAAAATAGTTCTGAAAGAACTAAGAAGAAAAACAAAGAAGAAGGGTATAAACAACGCTATGAGATTTTAATATATACGTTGTGTTCCTAAGTCTCATTTAAGAAGAGAAATGAAAGGAAATTAATGAAAAGTGAATTTACTTGTGTTCCTGAGTTTTTTTAAAAAAGACAAATGAAAGAAAATAAAAAAAAACTTTGTTTTCCCGAGTTTTTTAAATGAAAAAAATAAAATGAAATTTTCAATAATTTTCCCTTCTAACTTTACTTTCAAAATGGAATGAAATAAAGGAAAATAAATGAAACACATTTTATTGTTATTTTCTTTTCATTTTCATTTGAACTCTAAAACATAAAAATTTAAATTGACTTTTTATTTAAATTGACTTTTTATTTTTTTATTTCTTTTCTCTCGTTAATTTTCTTTCACGTTCTTTTTTTATCTTTTCTTTCGTTTATTAAACTTATGAACGCAAGTACGCAACGTTAAAGTAGGCATGGAGCGGGGGACTAGGGTAGAGCTCTAGAGTTATCACTCTCTCCGCTGGCATTTATCATAATTCTTCTCTTTCGTTTTTTATTTGCTTTCTTTTGTTTCCGTTTCCAAGCTAAAGCGCACAGTTTTGAAAACATGATTATATTAGATTAAGTTGGGTTTGTTAGAGTTTAATTGTGTAACTTTTTTTTATTTTGTGGTTTGTCTGGTGTTTCTATTATCTTTTTATGGGGATCAACAAAATGATTATGGCACTTTTACAACACATTACGAGTTAGTGTGTTATGGCGGAGTGAAAATCGTAAGTACGTTGGAATGACAACAGTTTGTAACGATAGTTGTTGCAACACTTTTGGCATCGCGTGTTGATATTTAGGATCATAGTGTGAGTCCCCACACAACGCACGGGGTGGGAAATCTAGTTGTCTCTAATCTCCTAAGTAACTTCATTCGTTCATTGTAGATATGTTTAGAGATTGAATGCTTAATTCATTCGTGTTATATTCATCCTTGGTAAGTTATGTGGTTTAAGACAGTCCCAATCGTCCGCGAGGGACCATCGGCCCTCGCTGACCCTTGTTGGCCGCCTCCTAACAATGGGCCTTTGAACCTATCAATGTTGCTACCCAAATGCGCCCTACGCGCTGTGATCTCCTTGATTTTCTTGAGTAGTGTAGAATATGAAGTTACGTCAATCAGTTTCTTATAAAGGGATCAATCCAGATATTGTTATCACATATACATACCGTATACCACATTGAGTGAATATCTGCATATCTTTGATCGACAACGCCAATGGGGTTGAAAGATGGGGAGGGATTCGTGGATGACTTCCAAGTAGAAGAACCTTGGTAAACGGAAACAATCTCGTTGCTTATACGTTGTGTACCATATTGCATAACATGAGATCCGTTAAAAGAGTTGTTGTTTAAAGTCCTCAGTTTCACCTATAAAAGTGTACTTCACTCGTAACTAATTCTCGTCTAGAGTAATTAAACAAAGAGATAAGTTGATACCAACCTTCAAGTATTGTTGCTCCAATGTTTCAGTCTTTATAACCTCCACGTCACTAAAAGATGATAGTGATAAAAGAACAACAATTAATGATCATCTCTAACATCTTATTTTCGCTATGCAGATAGATACAGACATCGATCAACAAATAAAATGCAGGTCGCTAGAAATGCGCAGTTAAAAGTACCTATCTTCCCTCCATGAAATACTGTATAAGTCACCTAAGCAAGTGTCACATAAATGTTGAGATCTTCGGCTATAAGACCTTCAAAAATACTCACTTTCACATGCGTCTATGTATATAACCTACGTAATTAACATTCACATGAATACTTTATTTTTCGTAAGGGCTTGTTATACACGATACTGATAATCAATGGTCATATGAGGATTTGTTAAATGGTCATTTGAAGGTTATTAACACTTGTGTTGTATCCCCTACTTTTTAAACGGTGGTTTGGGTTTGGCATACCTATAGTAATCACCAAGAGACTTGTGTTAAACTAATGAAATATCATTTCAATCTTTAGCGACAAAGAAAATTCTAACGACAAAATACCAAGAATTCCAGGGCCTCCATGATCGTTATAGTACACAAATATTTTATCTTGAGGTTTGCTTGCTAATACTTTTCCACTTCCACCGGTAAGGCCTGAGGCATCGCCAAGATGCACCGTATAGAAATTGGTTGCTGTCACATGTTCTCCAATGTAATCCTAACAACCCGTACGAGTTTCTTTTTAGCGACTCAATTTGTATCACTAAATTGTTAACAAACTGTTGGTTTAATTCTTTTTGTATTAATGTAGTTGTAAAGTTTGTTCTAGAGATGTAAAGTTAGATTAGTGCAAGGACTGAAAATGAAAATAGTTAGTTAGTTCTAACTACTATAAGTATAAGGTTGTATTGTATGTTGTGTTGTACACTTCAATTAGAAATTACACAGTTGCATTTGAATTTAGAACATTTGGTATCAGAGCGTATAGGCTCTCGATCCAATCTCTGTGCTCCGTCCTCATCGATTGCAACTTCGGAAGAAGCCCCCGACTGACTTCGGAAGAACAGTCAGCTGGCCTCGGAAGATCTCCTCCTTTCGGCCGCTGATCAATTCGAGTGATCTTGACACCAAATTCACCTCACTTGATTCAAAGCGATGGTGAATCAAGACAGACAGATGGCACTGGAGGACACCAGCGATCCGATCGCATTCAAGATTCTGATTCTCACTCCGACGACCTACGCTCCTTGGGCGATCAAGATGGAGGCGTTCATGGATTCCCAGGGGCTCTGGGATGCCATTGAACCTCCCACCCAAGCCGTGGTGGATGTCCGATTGGGTAAGAAGGCTAAGGCCTTCATCTTCCAAGCCTTGCCGGAAGATGTCCTGATGCAGGTGGCTGCATTCAAGTCGGCCAAGGACATCTGGGAAGCCCTCAAGAAGCGATATGTGGGTGAAGAGAGAGTCCGACAGGCCAGAATTCAAACTCTCGATCATGAGTTTGAATTGCTGAGCATGGGTGTGAGTGAGTCTGTTGATGAATTTGCGGGGAAAATGGGCGAGCTAGTGTCGAGATACAGAGCCCTGGGGATGATAGTGCCGGCAGCCAAACAGATCAGCAGGTTCTTGAAGGCGGCTCCCGATAGATTCCTACCCATTGTGGCTGCTATTGAGCAGTTTTCGGATCTAAATAAGATGCCATTTGAGGAACTAGTGGGGAGACTCAAAGCCTATGAAGAGAGGTTGAAGCCGGTGACCCAAGGAAAGAGTTCCTCTAGATAGTTACTCTTGACTAAGAGTGAATGGGAAGAAAGGTCAAGAGGCGAGGCAAAGCAAGATTCCAGAAGCAGTGGAAGAGGTAAAGGGAGGTTTGCAAAGAACAGGGGAGGAAAGACAAACCAAGAACCTGGTAACAAAGATAAGAACACCAACAAGAGAGACAAGAAGTCACTGAGGTGTTTCAACTGTGACAAATTGGGCCATTTCGCAAATGAGTGCAGGGCACCAAGAAGGGCAGAGCAGGAAACCCATTTAACTCAAACTCAGGAGGATCAAGAATCCACCCTGTTGATGGTAGAGGTGTCTATGGATTTGGGCCTGCTAGAGGAACAGGGGGTGTTCCCCAAAACTCTACCAAAATGAGAGGATTCTTGCTGTTGGTACCTAGATAATGGGGCCAGCAACCACATGACAGGAATTAGAACCCACTTCACTGAACTAGATGAAACCATCAGTGGCAAAGCCAAGTTTGGTGATGGATTTGTGGTTGCGATAAAAGGTAGGGGCTCTATATTCTTCAAATGTAAAAATGGACAGCATAGGGTAGTAACCAATGTTTACTACATAGCAGCCTTGAGGAATAACATCCTGAGCTTGGGTCAATTGGATGAAACAGGATGTAGGATCCTGATGAAAGATGGGCATTTGTGGATATATGAGAGAGGGGGAAAGACTCTCATGAAAGTGAAGAAGTCACATAACAGGTTGTACAAGATCAACTTACAAGTGACCTCTCCAAAGTGCCTGTTGACTGCCATGAATGAGTCTGCTTGGATATGGCATGCAAGACTGGGCCATCTGAGTTTTGACTCAATTACCAAGATGACCAAGCACAATATGGTCAAGGGAATGCCAATGATAGAGCACAAGTCACAGTTGTGTGAAAGCTGTCTGGTTAGGAAGCATAGGAGTCAACCACACCCCAATGTAAGTAGTTACAGGGCTAATTCACCACTTGAATTAGTACATGCTGATCTCTGTGGACCATTGACCCCGCCCACTCCTGCTGGGAACAAGTATTTCATGCTCCTGGTGGATGATTACTCAAGATACATGTGGGTGTTTATGCTAAAGTCCAAAGATCAGGCTCCTGAAGTCTTTAGAGATTTCCAGACTCAAGTCCAGTTGGAAACCTCTCATAAACTAAAGGCCTTGAGAACTGATAGGGGTGGTGAGTTTACCTCAAAGACCTTTGAACAGCTTTTTAGTTTGGAGGGTGTAAAAAGGTTTCTAACAGCCCCTTACTCCCCACAACAGAATGGTGTGGTGGAGAGAAGAAATCAGACTGTCATGGGGATGACAAGGTCCATGTTGAAAGCTATGAAAGTACCTTTGGAATTTTGGGTTGAGGCAGTGAGGCATTCAGTTTTTCTGTTGAATAGAAGTCCTACCAAAGCCTTGGAGGAAATGACACCTTATGAGAAGCTGTTTGAAAGGAAGCCTAAGGTGAAACACTTAAGGGTGTTTGGTTGCAAGGCTTATGTCAAGATCCCAAGTCATCAAGTGACTAAACTTGATAATAGAAGCACTTCTATGGTGCATCTAGGGTTGAACCTAGAACAAAAGCCTATAGAATGTATAATCCTTGTACTGGTAAGATTGTGGTAATCAAGGATGTGAAATTTGAAGAAGAGAAACCTTGGGATTGGGACATCAGTGAACAGGAGAAACCATCCAATCCTAGTTATGCCAGGTTTGGAGTGTTTGTGAACTCATCTGATCATAGGCAGATCTCTTCAAGTGTACAACCACTTGAGTCTGGTGGTCAAGAACAGGATGTTAATCTAGTAAATGCACCAGATCAAGAAGGAGGATTAGATGGTTTAGGGGGTGGGAGTGATGATAATAGGTTTGATGATGGTGAACTGCCTAGGGACAGTTATGATGATACACCACCAAAGGGGTTCACGAGTCTTGATGATGTGTTCAGCAGGACAGAGGTTCTTGAACAAATCCCTTTTGATCCTCCTGTCTTTGATGAGTCTGAGTTATTGCTAATCAGGGAACCAACAAGCTTTGATCAGGCTAAGAATAAGATTGAGTGGAAGAAAGCTATGCAAGAAGAGTTAGAAAGCATAGAGAAAAATGGGACTTGGAAGCTTGTTTAGTGTCCAGAAGGTGTGAAGCCAATTGGGTTGAAGTGGCTCTTCAAGTTGAAGAAAGATGCACAAGGGAAGGTTGTGAGACATAAAGCCAGGTTGGTGGTGAAGGGGTATGTGCAGAAATATGGTATAGACTATGAGGAGGTATTTGCACCGGTAGCCAGGCTTGAAACAGTGAGATTGATACTGTCTGTAACTGCTGTTAACAAATGGGAAGTTCATCATTTGGATGTGAAGACAACATTCTTGTATGGGGATTTGAAGGAAGATGTGTATGTTACACAGCCAGAGGGTTATGTCAAGCCAGGCAAGGAGGAATTAGTTTACAAGCTCGTGAAGGCTTTGTATGGCCTTAAGCAGGCACCCAGAGCATTGAATGAGAAGTTGCATCTTACCCTGTTACAGTTTGGGTTTACAAGGTGTCCCCAGGAACATGTTGTTTATAAGAAGCGGGATGGTGATGAAATTGTGATTTTGGGAGTATATGTTGATGATTTAATTGTGACAGGATCTAGCTTAAGTATGATTGATGATTTTAAAGGTATGATGAGATCCAGATTTGAGATGACTGATCTAGGGTTGTTGAAGTATTACTTAGGAATAGAAGTTAAACAAGAAGACAGGGGTATCTTCTTGTGTCAGTCTGGTTATGCAAGGAAGATACTGGAGGAGCATAATATGTGGGGTTGTAATCCAGCTAGATTTCCTATGGATCCTGGTTTGAAATTAGGGAAGGATGAGGAGTTGGAGACTGTGGATGCTACCTTATATAGGAGATTAATTGGGTGTTTGAGATAACTGACCCAAACCAGGCCTGATTTGTGTTATTCTGTGGGAATAGCAAGCAGGTTCATGGAATCACCTAGATTATCTCATTGGCAGGCTGTAAAGCATATTCTAAGGTATCTTAAGGGTACTGTAGATTATGGTGTATGGTATAAAAGAGGTGGAGTTGCTGAATTGATATGCTATAGTGATAGCTCTTATGCTCCAACAAAAGCTGATGGGAAAAGTACTACAGGGGTAGTGTTTTACTATGGTGGTGGACCAGTGAGTTGGGTTAGTCAAAAACAAGAGATAGTTGCATTATCTTCTTGTGAGGCTGAGTTTATAGCCGCAACTGCTGCTGCTCAATAAGCAATATGGCTGAAAGGTGTGCTGGAAACCCTGATTAATTCTAGTATAGGTCCTATTCTGCTTAATGTTGATAGTAAGTCGGCTATTCAACTTGTGAAGAATCCAGTTTTTCATGGAAGGTCAAAACATATTGATGTAAGGTATCACTACATAAGAAGCTGTGTAGATAGAGGTCTTGTGAATGTGAGGCACATTTGTGGTGAGGAGCAGAAGGCAGATATACTTACAAAAGCCCTTCCTAGGTTGAAATTCATGGAGATGAAGAAATTGCTTGGAGTGGGATCTATGAAAGAATTAAAGGGGTGAATGTTGGTTTAATTCTTTTTGTATTAATGTAGTTATAAAGTTTGTTCTAGAGATGTAAAGTTAGATTAATGCAAGGATTGAAAATGTAAATAGTTAGTTAGTTCTAACTACTATAAGTATGAGGTTGTATTGTATGTTGTGTTGTACACTTCAATAAGAAATTACACCGTTGCATTTGAATTTATAACACAAACTACTTATCGTACCTTAGGGACACCAGCATAAACATCTGAGCCATTCAGATTGTTAATTATGACACCTGGCCTCGGATTCATTGTATTATCGGCAGTGTCATCGTACATAAACACTATAATGTTCTCATCTTTCAATCCACCCCTTTTCAATATTTGATATGCGTGACAAAATCCGCCTAAAATCAATAATATATAAACCATAAAACTGATTACGTATCTACATCTCATGATAAGCAGATGCAACCTCTTTGTCCCTTAGAACAAGGGTTTGCTCTTACTTTATCATTCGAACCTTATCAATAGCTTTGTTATGAGTAAGATTTTATTCAGGATTTGAAAAGTTGAGCTAGGAAATGTGCACCCGGTGACGTTAGTTATAGTAACCGCTTGAACCTGCTACTAGAACAGCCCATTGGGTGCCATTAAAGAATGGTAGATCATAATTCGAAGAGATTAGACTAGGACGTATTGCTTCGGAGAGTTGTAAGAGAAGCAGGGCTAGTAGTAAAAAGAGAAACCAGAAAGCACCATTGGAAGAGATCCAACGAATCGGGGGAGTTCTGATAAATTCTTGTATATATACACATTGCTAGAGGAAAACTTTGTTTAGGTTTACTCGAACAAAGAAATCTAATTAACCGTAATGGGTGTTCGGATTCAAAGTTGGCTTTTAAATTTTGTTTGCCTAATTGATGAATTTAGATGTATAAAGAATGTCTGCTTATTTTTTAGAGTACCAACAACATGTCAACACTAAATATCGAGAAATAAAAGATGAAATTCAATTTTGACGATGTGGCATTATAGAACGTTAATAACGCAATGACATGATAATTAAATTAAACCCAAAAGCGAAAAACCTGGAAACAAAAATCAATATCCCTCAAGGTTGCAACAAAACTTTATCAGTTTTAATCATCATAATCTACTGAAAAACACCAAGCCCAAATTGAAATAATAAACATTTATGAAGAGAATCATCTCATCTGCACAATCCCAGCACTGATAAGCTTCTGAATCTTGTTCATCACAAGAGGATTCTTCATGTGATCCTGCGCAGCCTTCGGGTTCTCTTGAAGGTCCTTCAAAACCTGTTCATTCGTTCACCAAACACAAAAGATTTAACAACTTTTTAAAGTTATAGGAAAAAGATAGATAAGAGTTACAAATGAAGATGAATTGGGGAAACGAAACGTACTTGTGCCATGACGGGATCAGTTAAAATATTCTGAATTTCTGGATCTTGCATTGCCTTCGCCTGCAAATAAATAATAATTGCAAAAGTTAATGATGCTAATGTTTCTTTTCCACCACTAAATGGAAGAGATATAAGTACTATATAGAATTCAAACCTGTCTCTCTTTTAGCTCATCAGGCGTCAGGTCCCCACGGCTAGCTCGGTTAATTTGTTGAACACAGCTGAAAATCACAGGCGGTCACATGTCAATCGAGATAATGTGGCAACATGGGTATTTCTGTTGTGTCATGGAACTTGACCAGATAGACCCACAAACAATGTGATGTCAAACTATTTAAACAAATCTTTTAATAAATGTGTTCAATAGATGGGTCGTAAAGTGTAATTGTCATCTATGAGAATTAGGTAAAGGAATATAGATTTGGGATCATACCTTCTCACGCCTTCTAGCAACTCTGGGTTTTGTGGATCATGTTTCAGTCCCTCCTGGTAGGTCTCTAAGGCTTTGTCATATTCTTTCATGAAAAACTGGATTGCACCTTTTCTGGTGTACCCTTTTGAAAACTTTGGATCAAGTTCTATGCACTTCTCTGCATCCTTCAAACCTTCTGGCATTGCCCCAAGTTTAGTGTAGCAAGCAGCTCTATTACTATATGCCTATACAAAGAAACCAAACACCATCATGAAATGTGATAACTGCATTATTCCATCCACAAAAAAGTTGATTTGATCCCACAAGGTTCTCATTTTTTGTCATT
Source organism: Flaveria trinervia (assembly GCA_025506515.1). Lineage (NCBI taxonomy): Eukaryota > Viridiplantae > Streptophyta > Magnoliopsida > Asterales > Asteraceae > Flaveria > Flaveria trinervia. The sequence continues at coordinate 3,204,649 of CM046448.1, forward strand.
ATTGACTTATATAGTTATATTTGAACTCCAACTACGTGAATTGTAAAAGCAAAAAAACTGAAAAAACACCTTTGCATCTTTGGGGTTTCTTCGTAAAGCTTCAGTGTAGTGCTTAATAGCATCCGGGTACTTCTGCTCTTTAAAGCATTCGTTTCCTGAAATTCATATGTAATTCAATTATCATGAACACCTCATGCAAGCTGAAAAGGTTAATTTCATAAAAAAAACCCTAAGGATAGAAAATATATAGAGGTGGGCAAAATGTGCCTGTTGAGTTATTAAAAAAAACATATACTGGTCAAATTAAGCCATACCAGTTTGAAACTAAAGTACTTTTACAGAATTGCAAGTGATTACAACAACAGTAAGCTAGATTTTCAAACAAAGCGATTGAGTAGGTTATACACCTTAAAAACATATTTTGATGACTTGCCCCTTTGAAACAGTTTGAATCAAAATGTCTTGCATGTGATTAACATATCAATAATCTTACATCTTTTAATAAGTCGATTGATTCGGTTATATGACTTGTTAAACACATTTTGACGACTTTCAACTAGTTTAAACTGCTTCCTTTTCTAGCTGTTTCTTTATTTTACCAATTCAATCAGTTATAAATAAAAACGTAAACAGCATCAAGCTCTGTACATATAGTACTTGAGAAAAATCTCTCATCCTGTTTGAACCATTTCCTTTTTAGCTGTTTTTATTTTAACAAATTATATAGTCAAGCTCTGGATATAAAGACTCGAACCTTTTTCTCGTTCTTTTTCCGCAAGTTCAGGGTTATAATATTCTTGTTGTTCCAGTTCCTTCTTTGCTCTCTCCGCATCATTAAGCTTTTTCAATGTGTCTGGATTACGATGCTCTGTAAGAGCTTTTTGGAAAGCCTCAATTGCAGGTTCATAGTCTTTGGAGGTTTTTGCCATCTTAACCAAAGCAGTTCCTTTTCTTGTCAAAGCTCTTGCGACCATCTTGTAATCTGATCGGAGCTCTCTTCCTCTCTCCACAGCCTTTTCACAATCTTTGATGCATTCTTCATACTGAAAAAAATACAAACCCAGTTTACTTCCTACTATAAAATGGTGTAAAATAGATATTCCAAGCAAATAAACTATAAAACTGAAGACATCAAGTGTGTATTAAGAGATAGTAACAAGCACATAAATAACATCCAAATATATTCAATAGTTTCTCAAGCCCACATGGCACCAATATGCCTCCTAACCCTTATCCAAACTAAATGGGATCATGAGCCCACCTCCAATACAACTCCACATTTTAAAAAAGAACTAATGGGGCAACAAAATGATAGCTCTCTTTGACATTCTTTCCTCATGATCTATTACTGAGATCAAGTACTATACCCACAAATCTCACTGGTAGAAACAATAGCAGCCAACGAATCCCATAACAACTGACCAAATAGCCTACATTTGAACCCCTACAAGAGTGTATATAACTTAATAGCAGCCACTTATAACCTCAAGACTATGTTAAGCAAAAACACTCGGTCACAAAATCCAATGCTATGCAATATGTGTACCCTTTAAATTACTAATTTGAAATGAATACAACAGAAAACCAATATGAAAGCTACCAAATAACCACTTATTATTACTTTAATAGTATGATATTAAGCTAAAAGACCCAATCATTCCATGTATTCAAAGTTTCAAACTTTCACATTCACAAGATTCACGAGAATATAACTTTAAAGACATCTGCATACCTTTCCCATCTCCAAGTACACTGCAGCTCTATTCGTGAGGAACGAAATATCCCCATCATCCAATTCAAAAGCCTTGGTATAATGCTCAATAGCAGTTTCAAAATCCTTCTTCTTATAAGCAGCATTGCCAGCCTCTTTCTCCTTCTGCGCCTGTGCTTTCTTCTCCTTCATCTCCCTCTCCTCCTCCGACACCTCCATCGGCTCCGGCTCCGGCTCCGGCTCCCTCTTCTTCTCCTTCACCGGCTCCGCTTCATCAGCCGGACGCTTCCTCTCTTTAGGCGGAGACTCCGGCATCTCCATCTCGTCTCCCGGAGCATGAGCCTGCATCTTCACATTCAACAACACACTAAGCGCCTGCATAACCCTCTGATCCTGCAAATACAAGTTCAAATTGCTAGGGTTCCGTTGCAGATCCTTCATCATGTTAACGAAATCCGGCTGCTGCATATACAATCTCGTAGCCGGATCAGCCGTGAGCTTCACCCACATATCCGGCCCAACGCATCCCCAAACAGGTTGTTCGCGCCTCCACGTGACCGAGCCGACGCCGACGCCGCCTGAGCCGATTGAGCATCCGCAAGCCCCGATTTCAACGTTTCGTTATTCGGATCGACTTCGAGACCCTTCTTATACGCCGATACAGCGTCGTCGTACTGGCGTAAGCCGTGGTGAGCGGCGCCGAGCCGCGAGTAGCCTTTGGACCAATCGGGCTTCAGATCGACGGTCTTTTGGGCGTCTGATAGGGCTTCGGAGTACTGATTGAGGGAGGCGTATGCGGCGGAGCGATTGGAGTAGAGGACGTGGTTGTTGGGGGCGAGGTTGATGGCGTCGGTGAAGTGGCGGATGGCGTCGGTGAAATTGCCGGCGGAGAAGGCGGCGTTGCCTTTGGCCTTGGCTTCGTCGGCCATATTCGGTGGTTTACGGTGGTCGGTGACGGTGATTTTGGATCGCCGGAGGTGGTGACGTCGATTTGGGGGCGATTTGGTGAGAAATTAGGGTTTTATAAGTTAACGAGAGTGTTCGTTGTGTTCGAGCTTCTGGAGAGTTCTGGTCATTATCATTAGAAAGAAAATTGTTAATTGATTAATCTAGAATTTGTAAAATGATCTGTCATGTCTCATGTAAACTATATAACAGTGAATATAACTATTATTTTTGTTTTTCACTAATTATTCATAATGTTAAATGGCTTAATTCATATAAATAATGTCAGTTAGCATGCTATATCAGTTTTTCATTAACTTTCATCTATTTTTATCACAATCAACTTTTATCCCTCTAACATCATCATTCACACAAACAATCATTATAAATTTCATAAAAAAACAAAACGACACATATTTTTTTGGCGTGTAATCCACAAAATACATCTATGGAGCGTTCTTGCTAAAAGGCGGGTGAAGGATAGATGGGCATGCACAACGCAGCCCTTTCGAAGGGCGGCACACGCGAGGCTAAGGGCGGTGTGTTATGAATAATCTAAGTAATTCGTTAGCGGGTTTAAGCTATGTTTTATTATTAAAATATTTAATGATGGTCTGTTAAAAATCAAACAAACAAAGGACAATTGTAATAAAAAGGATTCGTATAACGTAGTGCATTACGTTATGACTAGTTAGAAGATTTTAACTAAATCAATAATTTTATCAAATACTAGCTTTGGTAACCCGTGTATTACACGGGTTAAATAAAATAAATATAAATAAAATAAATATTATTAATTATAGAATAATAGACTAAGACATTATATGATATAAATTATGTATGAGTAAGAATTATAAGTTATAAAACAATAATATGAAAATGTTATTTTATTTTTTATTTTTTTCAAAGATAAATTAAACATTTTGTTTTAAAGTAACGTTTTAAAAAAATTTCTTACTATAACTCCTTATTTTAATTATTTTTGTTTAATAAAAATTACTTTAAAAAACCAATTTTAAAATATTATATAAAAATAATGTTATTTATTTATTTTTAGAAAAAAATCATTTTATAAAAAACTATCTTTATAGAAATAGCATTAATAAAAAATTATATTTCTTATTTTTATTAAAAATTTAATTATAGTGTAAAAATACATAGATAATATTATTAGTAATTAATATGGTTATTTAATAAGAGAGAGAAACGTGAAAAGTTTGATGAGAATGCATGTGATGGTGACAAGTGGCACAATCATTTACCATTTTATTAGAATAAGAAGATTGGGTTCGGTATGCGAAGCAATGTGTGAGCATGCTTTATTAATGGGTGGGGTGATGTTTTAAACATCAAGGCTGATTAAAACTCTACGTTAATGAACATAAAATAACGAAACAAACCAACATTTGAGCATCAAACCATCTTTCAATAATCTTTTAAGACACATTCATCTACTAGACTACTATTCACATATCATAATTTAACCAATAACAAACATCTAAAATTTGTTGTTTAACTCCCAACCCTTTTCTTAGTAGGGTTGTAAACGAGCCGAGCCGAGCCAAGATGGGTTCGAGCTCGAAGCTTATCGAGCCGAGCCGAACCGGCTCGAAATTTTAACGAGCTCAAAATACCGGCTCGAGTTCAGATTGTGAAAAGCTCGAGCCAGCTCGTGGCTCGTTCGAGCCGGCTCGATTTAAATACTTTTTTTTTAGTTTTTCACATTAATTTATATGAAAACACAAAAAATATATATTAGGGTTTTTACATCTTGTTGGGTACTCCGTACTTATGGGAACAAAGATTATTATTTTGAATATAAACAATTTACTATCAAGTTATATTTTTAAACAAATACATAATGTTTTTAAGAATAATCCATTTTTATTTTTAAAAAATATTTTTAAAATCCTAATATAAATATAATAATCATAATAGTATTAGTAGTAATAATAATAATAATTATTATTATTATTATTATTATTATTATACTATATATATATACATATATTATATGCAACGAGCCACGCTCGTTAGACTCGAGTTTTTTCCGAGCGAGCTTCGAGCTACGAACTTTTTGTATAGCCCTATTCCTTAGATAGCTTGGGTCATTTTCAACATGTTTGACCGGGCTTTTTTTTCTTTAAACAAGTTCTTATTTGATTAAAAGGTAAAATTAACAAGAACATGACGAAGTTAAAGGTGATTTGTTATTGACAAACTAAAAAAAATGGTTTACTAATAGACAGAAGAAATATAAATGGAGAAGATTGTTACTAACCTCGTAACAATCTTCTCCGACTTGTAAAAACTTTGCTCGTGGAATAATGGTGCCTTGTGAGTGTAACACCTAACGTCTCAACTTAGGCTTAACTAAGTTCAGCATGCCCATTAAATCCAATCTAGTTCATACTTATTATTCTATAAAGACAGGGCAACCATATGATGAAAGGGTCGTTTCCCCACTCACCCAACCTCACGTTTCTACACATTACTCTATCCTTCTAATATACTTTCCCTTTTACACATCGCACGTCACGTATATGGTTAGAGGTGACAAAATGGGTAGGTTGGATTGGGTTGGTTGTTAGGTTAGAATGGATTTGAGTCGGGATGGGTTTGGGTTAGGATAGATCATTAAAAAAAGGTCAGGATGGGTTTGGGTTAGGATGGATTTGGGTCAGGATGGGTTCGGGTCAAAATGGATCATTTAAAAAAAACCAATACTATTTTACTAGTTTTCTACAATCCAACAACACATATAAACAGATTCTTATACGAGCTCAAAAAGATACATATACAACATCATCTATAAAGGGTGGTACTTTCAATAAAGCGACGATGATGGTGCGATAATGAAGCGGATGCCCGACTGTAGGTGTGGTGGTGGCGAGCAATGAAACTCAACGAAGGTGGAGACTGATGCGGAGCTTGATTGTAGGTGAGGTGATGGTGCGATGGTGGTGCACGATGAAACTTGACGGAGGTGGGAGGGTGTAGATGCGGTGGACCGGTGGTGGTGCGGTGGACCGGTGGTGGTGCGGTGAACCGGTGGTGGTGCGATGGAACAGTGGTGGTGTGGTGGACCGGTGGTGGTGTGGTGGTGGTTCGATGGTGGTATGGTGGTGGTTCGGTAGTGTTACGATGGTGGTGCGTGATGAAACTCGACCAAGGTGACCAATTTGAGTGAAAGAAAATTTGACTTATTGTGACTTGAAGCTTTAATTTTAAAAACCCATCTTGATCTATGTTTATTTTTTCTCAAATAAGTTTTTAACCCATCTTAACCCCTTTATGTTTTTTATTCAATCCATTCTAACGCATATCTATTTTTAAAACACTCATTAAGACCCAAAATCAAATTTATTAACTTCTTTTGCCATGGCATATCAATCCCCGTACAATATTAACATCACTAACGTGATCAATATATAATGTTATCTAGAGCTTCATCCTTGGGTCACTTATCTTGTTGTAGTCCATATCTACACTCAGATAACTATTCAACAATACTAGACACATTTCAACCGCACAATGAAACTCAACATGATTTTCGATGCAGCAACAGACCAAAAGATTACAGTAAACGAAAGGCCGATTATGGAACACTTTAACACACTGTCAATGTGAAACTCAAACTCAGAAATGTTAACAAACTAGGGATTCAACATCAAGCAAATAAGCACAAATTTATGAATACATAATCAAGAATGTTGCTTCGTATATCTTTTGATGGAAAATTGGAGGATTTTCTTATGTCCTATAAAACATAAAAAAAGTGAAAGAAAAAAAAATACAAACACTAAATAGAATCACTGAAAGAAAGATTAAGTTGCAACTGCTTCTTCTTTGGCAGCAGAAAGCTGGTTCTGAATGTGTTGTGGTACCACATCGAATTTCGCTAGTTGCATAGTGTAGGATGCTCGACCTTTTGTCATTCCTCTTAAAGTACTCACATACTGGAACATTTCGGCTAGCGGCACAAGGGAATCCACCACCTTCAGTCCAACAAACAACACACAAATCCATAAGTATTAATAAAGTGGCCAAAATATGCTAAAAGTGTTTCAAGTCGACCCAACCCAACCTAGCTCATTTCAACCTGTATGAGGATAAAAATTGACCCATCACTCACCCACCCGCCCCGCCCGTTTAACATTATATGTTGACTTTAAATTTAACCAAAATGAGTTTAACATACCTTGAGGCCACCAGGCTTGTCACCAAAGCTATTAATCTGTCCTCTTCTGGAATTAAGATCACCAATAACATCTCCCAAATGTTCTTCAGGTGTCACAACTTCAACTCTCATGATGGGTTCCAAAATCTTGGGTCCTGCTTTCCTAACTCCTTCACGGAAAGCTCCTCTAGCTGCCAGCTGGAAGGCTAGTACACTAGAGTCGACATCATGGTAGGACCCGTCAGTCAATACTGCCCGAAGGTCAACAACAGGGAAGCCTGCAAGTACTCCATTGGTCATTGACTCTTCTAACCCTTTCATCACACCGGGGATGTATTCTCTTGGGACCGCACCACCCTTGATCTCACTCTTGAACTCGTATCCACTACCTGCCTCTAATGGCTCAAACCTTACGGTTATATCTGCAAACTGTCCTTGACCACCTGACTGTTTCTTGTGAACATACTTCACCTCTGATACCTTGGATATGCTTTCACGGTAGTTTACTTGTGGTGCACCTACATTTGCTTCCACCTGATCATTTGTAAGAAATGAGCGAGTTAAATGTTGAAACATATCCCAATCTTCGTTCCAAACTGTTATGTTGAATTAAAGATGAAATGCGAGGCAATAAGAGTTTAGCCAAGAAGTGCAGCATGTTTCTTTTCATATTTACATATCTGTTTCTTGTAAATTCAGTCATGATCATGCTTCTATACAAGAATTATCTTGACCATTTTTTGCATAAGAAAATAGCAAATAAAAAAAGATATATGGGTATCTACCATGAGGAATTGATATAAGATAAACAAAAATAAGGAAACAGACCTTGAATTCCCTCTTGAGCCTATCAACGATAATCTCAAGATGCAATTCTCCCATCCCTTCTATAACCGTTTGGTTAATTTCTTCATCACGTGAGAAGTGGAAAGACGGATCTTCTTGGGCAAGCTTAATTAATCCATTTGCCATTTTATCGATATCTGCTTTGGTCTTAGGCTCAATAGCAACTTTAATAACTGGATCAGGGAAATCCATTCGCTCAAGCACATGGGCTTCTCAGGATCACATAATGTTTCTCCAGTAATGGTATCTTTTAATCCTGCAAGAGCAACAATATCACCAGCTAATGCTACTTAACATCTTCTCTGCTATTTGCATGCATTTCAAGTAATCTCCCAATTCTTTCTTTCTTTCCTTTATTTGCATTCATCACATAAGATCCAGCAGCAAGCTTCCCAGCATATATCCTTACAAAAGTAAGTGATCCGACAAACGGGTCATTCATGATCTTGAAAGCTAACCCAGCAAAAGGAGCATCATCACTTGCAACCCGATCATTTCGATTTCTGGGTTCTCTGGGTCGGTACCCTTCATAGGTGGCAAGTCAAGTGGAGAGGTAAATAGTCAATAACAGCATCGAGCAATGGTTGAACCCCTTTGTTCTTGAAAGCAGACCCACATAAAACCGGTACAAAACTACCTCCTATGGTTCCCTTTCTAATTAACTTCTTAACGGTCTGTTCGTCAGGCTCCACCCCTTCAAGGTACCCTTCCATAACCTCGTCATCTAATTCAACAATTGTCTCGAGCATCAATGCTCGATACTCTTCAGACAATTCTTGAAGGTCAGAAGGAATATCTTCATATGAAAATTTGGCACCTAATTCTTCACCAGACCACACTATGGCCTTCATCCTAACAAGATCGATAACCCTTTGAAAACATCTTCTGCCCCAATCGGGAGTTGGAGCACAAGTGGTTTAGCACCCAAATTTGTAACAATCATGTCACGTGTTCTAAAAAAGTTAGCACCAAGCCGGTCCATTTTGTTAACAAAACAAATTCTAGGCACCCCATACTTATCTGCTTGTCTCCACACTGTTTCCGACTGTGGTTCAACACCAGCAACACTATCGAACAAGCAAATGGCACCATCAAGAACCCTAAGTGCACGTTCCACCTCAAGTGTGAAGTCCACGTGGCCAGGTGTATCAATGATGTTGATGCGGTGATTGTTCCAGAATGTGGTGGTTGCAGCCGAAGTTATGGTGATCCCTCTCTCCTGCTCTTGTTCCATCCAGTCCATTGTGGCCGTACCCTCGTGTACCTCACCAATCTTGTAGTTTCTACCAGTGTAGTAAAGTACACGCTCTGTTGTGGTAGTTTTTCCAGCATCTATGTGGGCCATAATGCCAATGTTGCGGTAGTCCTTCAGAGGAACCTCACGTTTTGCATCTGGATAACACAAATATACGTATCAAACAATCAATCGATATACTTCCTCCACAGGACCACATCACGTTATCTCTACAAATCTAGCATCACAAACTAAAACAGGCGGCAGAAACATCACATAAACAATCATTTACTGCACTTCACAAACTTATATCGACATCAACATTGATATAACTACCAATAAATCTTATGTTATTAAGATTAATAAATCTTATGTTATTAAGATTCCACATACGGATGACTCTAAAGAACAAAAGGCTTCTCATCTCTTCCTGCAGTTAACTCGTTATTCTTTAGATAATAACTAATTACCCTAAAATTATCAATACAAAAACTTTAAAGCCAGTATTAAAAGCCACAAATACCTAATCTTCAACAGCCACCAGAAGGCCAATCATCTAAACCATTTTATCCCTTCTAACAAAGAAAAATTTAGGGTTTGTTGCAATTCGCAGATTTTAATTCAAGGAACAATCAAGTTGCGAAATTGACAACTTCAATCGACCAATAACCAATTGCAAACGAATTTCAAACAGTAAACAAACCAGAATAGCAAAAAAAATCTCAACAATTCAAATTCATAGAACTTATCAACAAACAAATTCAAAATTCACGTAATTCAATTGTATCAACACAAACCTTCAGAGGCAGCCATAGCAACAACCGAGAGATTCCTCTTCTGAACGCGAGAAGTCAATTTAGTTGGATTGAGTCGTTGTGTTCCGAAGAAAGATGACGTAAGCGAACGTTGTTGTTGGTGGTGGTGGTGGCGACGGAGGGAGGCGGAGGGAGAGAGGAGGTGGCGGCGGGCGGCGGAACCACCATTGTTGCCGGAGAAGTTGCAGAGGTAAGCGGCGGTAACAGCTTCTGCCGCCATTGGAACACTGGCGCCACTAGAATCTAGATAGATTATTATTGGAAGTGACAATGGGATAACAGTGAGAGTATGAATATATATGGATTGAGGAAGTTGTGGGTATTGGATACAAAATATTGGAAATAAGGATAGTTTTTTGTGGTATGGAAAGATTGAGAATATAATATATGTTTTTTAAAAGAGTTGTGTTACATAAATATTATTTTTTATTATATAAACATTCTATCTTATTGTGTATATTTTTTTTATGTATCTATATGTATGTATAGAGAGAAATAAAAAAATAAAAATAATAGAATGTATTTGTAACATATCATTTTTTAAAAGTATGATATGATTTATATGAAAGTGGTTTGTAACAAGTTGGTGTTTTGATGATGGATAGAACTATCTTGTAACAACTAGACACTTTCATGAAATATCATGGAGTTTTATTGAAGAAAACAAAAGGGTGTTAAAGAAGTTTAAACGGTTAATAATCGTTGTAGTGGTTTTTTAGAAGATGATTAAGTTGATAATTTTAACATGATGAATAAACATAATGGCTAGTTACCGTATAATAAAATTTGATAAACATAATCTAACATCATGTATGAAAATTAATGAATGTTACTTTTAAGGGGTACTTTGAAGAAGAAAATGTTTCTTTTTTGAAGTTACAAAACACGATATGTTCATGTGTGAGTTATGGTAAGTAAGCATTCAATATTGAGGTGTAGTTTTGATGCAATAAATAAATATCATTGGACTGTAGGTTGGAATGGAATGTATGATTAGTCAAAGGAGATATTGATAAAACATTTTATGTTTAAGAATAGAACGATAATAAAAACACGTATGACTAGATGAACTATAAAATAGAGGAGACACGCATAAGATAAATCACCCAGTGGATTTCATTCATAACTCTCCATATCATTTATGTTAGCACTCGGTCTAGATGTATAAGTATTTTTACTATCATTCTACTCTTAAGCATGAAATGTTTTATCATCACTAGATGAACTAAGTGTGCAGGTATTTACAAGTGACTTCACTAACAATTCCAGTTGTATTTAAATATGGCATAACATTATAATAATTTTGGTTTATACCCAAGTGTTTTTAAGTAAATTTAATAGATTATTGACTTATACTTACCTATGTTGTTTGTTGGTTAGTTCCTTCTTGTATTACCTTTGTAGATCTTAAGGTTTATGGTTTAGAATTGTCTTAAAGTTTAGAATTGTGAATATGTTTGTTGGTTATTTTGATCAAATGCTCAACTTATAGTGAGTAGAATATTAGGTTAGTCGATATGTTAGAGCTGTTTCCTTTATTTTTTTTCAAGTAATGGGGTGTTATTTAGTTGTGTGGGTCGTTAATCAGTAATTGGTAGTTATTTTAGTAATGGAAACATATATGGCTAAAACAATAGTTTCGTACATCTTCTTTGGGAGAAATAAATAATTAATGAATTGAGTAGTTAATCCCCCTTTGATCCCTCTAATTTCTCTTGAAATTCACCTGTCTCGAAAAGGATGCATATTATGATTGCTTATACGTGTATGGTCTAAGTGAACCTGATTAAAATTTTAAAATGCACACCAACACTTTATATACATTGCTTACAAGGTACCGACTCATGGAGTACAATTTTGTCTATCCTTAGTTGATCTTTTAGTTTTCTACACCAATGTCAGTTGCACTTGGTGTCAAGAGACACTTCGTTCCATGTTCAAGTACTATGGTTCCTTAGAAACAACCTTATCTCTTAGTTTTCCAAACGCCATCTTAATGCACTCTACCTCTCTTTATAGCGTTGAACCTAATGCATATGTGTCAACAAATGATGTTATTGAGTCAAATTAACACCCTAATGTGCTCTTAGAATAATTTTGTTCGTTGTCTTTTGCTGATATAATTAGTATATCAATTTTTCGACCATAGTATCAAAATTTTGAGATTGACTTACGCTTTATCTGAGAACGTGATACATTGTAGTTTAGTGTGTCAGATGTTCCTCGCCATTTAGTTTGCAAATAGTATTACTCAAGGTTTGGTTTTGTAATTATATATATACTAATTATTAAATTTTTTATGCATAATGGGTTCACAACATGCTTAGTGAGTTTACTTAAATTTTATATTTTGCTAATCTCTAACTTTTTTTTGTTTTAACACAATACCTTTATATCTTTTACAATTTAGCCTTAATATTTTCTTACATTCAACTTTGGTCTCTTATACTTTTTATATTTGACAATTTTCATTTTACGTTTCGGCCTAAATTTTGCAAGTTAACACACCGCAGTCTGCGTGTGTGGCTTAAAGCTTTTACGCTTATTTTTATCCGTTTAACGCTCCGTCAAAATGCGTTGGCTCTAGATTGACTTACTATTGTTTTAAATATTTAACGTTTCGCCTGCGTAGTTCAACGTTTTTACATCTACTTTTCATTAGAGTTTTATTTCTTTATCTATTTAATTTTTAATATAAGTGTTTTAAGTGTTGGTGGTCGCTGAAGATAGTGTGTAATCGGTGCTACTTGCCATGATTTTACGCTTCTTGCTGCAACACGGGAGGCTTAAACTCGTTGTTTTTCATAGTCTAGGTTTAATACAAGCATTCAGACACCTCCAACAATTTGTGTTATATAAATACAACTTTAGCTTTTATTTAGTTATTTATATTATAAATCTCTATAGCATTTACCAAATTGCAATATCATTAAACCAAACACATTATATTATTCATATCTTACTTCTTTATTCATGAACCCTTAATTCTGATGAAGTCATAAACTTGTTATATTATCTTTATTTAAAAACTTTCAAATAATACACTAGGTTTTTTTAATCGATATGAATTAATCATCGAATTTTCATAATTTCATGGATTTATGGAAGTCCACGAGAATCATTTGGGAGCCAATAAAAACCTTGAGTGGTGTGGAACCTTCAACTTTCAAGGACCATGATACGTGGCCCAAGCCCTGTCTTTCAATTTCACTTATGTGGGCCGGGCTGAAATTAAAAGAGGTGGTGATTATTTTAAAAGTTATTTTCATGTTATTTTCATGTTATAGTGACATATTTTAATGTCATTCACTTCATTGTATTTATTTTTGTTATTTTTGACGATATAATTTGTTATCACTAAAAGCATGCTGTCAACAAAGTTCAAAGTAGATTTTAGTTTCAAGTGGTTTTCATCTAAGCATTAAAAAAGTTGTCTAGAATATGAAATTTAGTTGATCAAACTAATTTTGAAATAGTTAAAAGATATATAACCAGCCAACAAAACCATTTAAAAAATGGGTTGATGGTTGCACATTAAAGGGTTGATAGTTGAGTCCTTACACCCGAACACAACCCAATTTTTTTCCAATGTTAAAAAAATCATGCAACCTAACTCATTTAACTTGTTATCTAAACGTGTCAGATGGGTTGATCGGTTGGCGGGTAAGAATCAAGTTGTAAACGTGTTAATCAAATTGGTTGGTTGAAAAAAACGTGTTATACGGTTAGTAGGTTGACTTGTTTTTTAAGAAAGGTTGTGGATCAACTTGTTTAACCACAAGGGTTAAATAAGTCAACTTGAACATCGCCCGTTTGATTAGTTTGTCAACTTAAACATGATTTGTTTTTTAAATATGTTAAATTTGTCAATCCTAAACTTAAAGTTTTTTGTGTTGGTTCATGTCGTATTTCGATTCAAGTCAAAAATTCCCACCAATATGCCTTTAGGTAGTCAACAACGCTAAAACACGTCATTCCTATAAATAGTCCAAGTTAGCATGCCACATCAGTTTTCAATTAACTTTTATCCATCCTTCCCCAATTAACTTTTACCCCGACACTATCCTTTCCACAAACAAACATTAAAAAAACAAAACAACATACATTTTTGTGCGTAGGCACACAAAATAGTCCAAGTCAGCATTTCACATTAGTTTTTCATTAACTTTAATCCATCATTCTCACAATCAACTTTTACCCAAACACCATCTTTTCCACAAACAACCATTAAAAAAACAAAACAACACATATTTTTGTGTGTGGGCCCCACAAAATGCATCCATGGAACGCTCTTGGTAAAGGCCGGGTGAAAGACGGATGAGTCTGCACAACGCAGCCCTTCCGAAGGATGAAACGGGAGTCATCCAACTAGTTTTTTCGTAAGATAAAAAAGCAATTTCATCAAAAGGGGATTAAAGACGGGGCTAAATGCAGTGCGTTGTGTAGAGTCTAGCTGAATCCATTAAGACTCCACATGACGAAACAACAAACATAATCAAGTGACATAATGATTTACCACGTGACGATACACCAAACGTCCAAACATAAACATATTAAACGTGCATTCTATAATTAGTAATTTGTTGCATTTTATTATCCAGATCTTAATTTTTAAAATCAACCAATAATTTATTTGGATTATATATTGTACTAACAATATATAGTGTAAAAGTTAAATTGATATTTTGATCATCAATTAAACCCGAATAGCAATTTTATCCCTTGTTTAAATTGATAATTTAAGTGATATATAATAAGTTTAGGTGCTAATTTTTATTTACTTATTTAGCTTAGCATCTAAATTCTTAAAGTAAAAGAAACTATGTAATAAATTTTAGATGCGATATAACGTCAATGTAGCTTTTTTATATACTAGTATTTAATAGAGTAGACTCAACGCCAATTAGGCAATTATTATAAATTTATTTACTTATTGATTAAAAATTAAAGAATACATATGAAATGATTTTAAAGATTATACGTCGTTGTCAAATATTTTCATATAAGCTCTAAAATAATCATTCATTTACGATTATAAATTACTAAAATAATTTTCTTAAATCGAAGATGCATGCCCTTTGCCCCACAACATTATTGGCTAAAACGACAAAATTGTATGGTGATCTAACATAACCAACCGACTTATTAAATAAATCAATAATATCATCTGCTGAAAAGAATAATATTATCATGATTGTAGTCTATGGTAGTTCCACCGTACAAAACAATATGCGTAAAAAATATCTATATTTCATAAGAGAATAAGTTAATAAATCGATAGTGACGTTTATTATGCCTGTGGTTTTACAGATAAACCTAGATAAATTTAATATCACTCTATATAGAAAAACCTTATATCTATATATACAATTATACACATATGTTTCTATTATGTCTTGGATAACGCCTTGATAATATGTACCAAAAGATACTAATATTATTTCATAACATAAGAGAAAACTATATAACCTTAACTATAAATTACTATAACATGCCATACAATGTAACAAATTCCTCCTTTAACGGTTTACATAATAGATAAGCTAAATGTACTCTAATCAATTTTGTTGAACCCAAATCAATAACACAAATTTTACTGATGTGACAAGTTGAATGAGAACAACAGATAAAAATGAAAAAGAGTACGTGTAACACGTACAACTCTTTACCCCTTTGCATAGTTGTTAACGAAGGCGAGGGCGATGCTAGCGAGATGGGCGATGGTCGAGACATGTTTACGAACCACGGTCTTGACCTCACCATTCATCCTTCGGTCCGAAAAACCATCGGTACAAGTAGTATCATCCGTCAATGCAGCACTGACCCATGTTTCTATACTGTTCATATTAAACACGAAGTCGGATCCGGATCGGACCTTACCCATTTCCACCATGGACTTATGGAGCTCATAAGCCGAGTCATCAATCTCCTCAAGGCAATCTTTCATAGCACCCATCTCTCTTTTCGTCAATTTGTGCGTTTTCGAGTACGTTAACAGCTTCTTCGATGTGGACCGTGTGGTGCTGAGGGTCGCGGCTAAGGCGGTTTGAGCCAAGAGTCGCGGGCTGGTCCCGATCCTGCTCGCGAAGCGCGAGAGGTACGAGTAACAAAGCTCAGGGTACAATGTGGTGTTGCATGATTTGTGGATGAAATTAGTGTTGGATCTTGTTGGGCTTATGGTTAGGGTGAACATTAGCAATGTTAGAAGTGTTTGCCACATCTCTCTCTCTCAATCTCTCTCTCTCACACACACTATATATACATATATATATCTATATGTCTCTCTTTGTTTAGAGGATATGAAGATAAGAGTGGAATGGGTTCTAATTATATATGGGCAAAGATTGCATATATTGTGATTGTGGGCACAGTATATTATGTCACTATCTAACATTGTATACTTGTGATACAATATTAAACTTCTCATTGGTTGCATGATTAAATTCAAGTAAAGCTTTAAATGAGTGTTTTCATTTTCATTTTCATTTTCCGTGGGCGTGAAATTTTCACTTTGTTTAATGGTGAATTTGTACATCTTTTGTAGTATTGAATGCGTGATCGGTTCCGATAATTCTTAAAAAGTTTTGGATCCCGAACAAGTAGAAAAAAACATGACCCTTATAATATAAATTAAATCATTTGTATGTAAAATAACTATAATATTACAATAATTGTTATACCAATAAACAAAAGTAAAAAAATAATATAATTTACTTACTTAAATGAATCGTGAAACTCTCTTATCGTTTTTTAAATGGGTTTAGATTTGCTAAATGCTAGTAGATTAAACTAATTAAATTGTTATTGGGTTTGTAATAAGTTTGTTAATAGCCCCCAATTTTTAGATACATATATGCATATAAAACTTTCTTAGAAATTATGGGGCCCGATGCTTGAACGGAAGAGATTTAAGATTTAGGCGTTTTAAAAACTTTAGTATTTGTAATTGGATCACCAACCCTAGTAACTTTTTATTCGGATTGAACTTTTTAATTTTTATTAAACAAATTAGCAAGCAACAAGAAGAAAACCTATACGGTTAGAAACTAATATCAAACACAAATTACAAGTTCAAATCTGATGGTTAATATTTAGGAGCTTTTTGATAATATTAATCTCAAATCTGATGGTTAATATTTAGGAGCTTTTTGATAATATTAATCTGAGCATTAAAAGGACTAATTGAATAAAATGTAAATTTTGAATCATTCAATAATTTTATGAAACTTACCTATAAAAAAGTTTCATGAAACCATTAAATTGTGATCTTTTAGTGAACCAATCACATTTTACCTGAGACTGATTCATATGTATTTTAATAGAATCATTAAGAGCATTCACTGTCTGTTTCTTAAATTTTTATATTATATGGTATGATTATAAGTAGTTATGGGTGAATGATAAAGAAAACTTACTGTTTATATATATTTTTAGGAAACATTGTTTAAAACCCTATAATGTTTTTAATATATTTTAAGTGGTTGTGAGTGGAGGAAAGAAAAAATAATGATAAAGATATAAAAAATATTATTTAATTAAAAAAAACAGAAAAAATAATGATTTTTAACGTAATTATATGAATAAAGACGGAAAATAAGCTGTGAATACTTTAAAAGGCTACAAACAATCTCTTAATTAGTTATATTTTTTAATTAGAGAAATTTTATGGTCATTATTTCACCTATAACCTTCTCCTGTTGTAGGTGATTATTGTTAAGGATTTCCAAATGAATATAAAGTTGCGAATGACATCGAATGACATCGCATGAATCATTATTTTATATACCTTGCCACTTTTCTCGAGTACATCCTTTAATCGAATATTTAGGTGCTTAAATAGACTAACTTAGGTGAACACATTTAGTTGTTCCGATGTGCACGCATCATGATTGGAATCAACCCAATTAAAACACAACACCTGATTTTGGTACTACTTATTATACAACCAAAGCAAATTTTCAAGTTTGAGTGTTGTTTTAAAGTCCCATTATAACCGGAATTAAAAAAGTTATTCTAAAATTGTAAATTATAATTTTAAATAGACAATTCATTCTACTAGATAGAGTTAATTTATTTAGCAAAACGAATTTGATCCGACGGTATCCAAATGTGCAAAATAGTGTCTCATGGTATCCAAATGTGTAATATAATGTTTTTGTTATGAGGTCTAGAGTTTTGAGTCCTGCAATAAACAATAATGTAATGTTAATAAGACAGAGTCTATTATTGATAATTAAATGATAATACTAATTATAATAATACAAAAATTGCTTTCAAAACAAATAACTAAATATCTTCTAATAATAGTTATATAAATCTTTAACCATTTTAAGCGAGAAGAAGGACACATTTAATACATAATGGTAGGTCACACTCTCTTTTATAGTGATAAAAATGATAACAACAGTGATTTATACCGTAACAAATTAAATAAATAAAGGCCCCGAAAGGAAGACCTTAAAGAGTGAGCACCTGAAGAAAAAAAGATATTCGTTGCTAGGGAACTGAAATTGCTCCACTCAATATTCAACAGACGATCTGGAGCATCGAGCTACACATCTTTTAGCTTTTGCAGAATAAAAATATAAATAAATTTTGAAAGATATTCCTCACATTTTTTTTAGTGATGGAGTTGCGTCAGTTTTATTGTGTCATCGTCGTATTTGGGTAGCAGTATTACTGCAATACTGTCCTGCGACGTCATATCACTACTTCCATCTTGCTTCATCGCCGCAACATCGTTTTTTGTGTTGTTTCAATCGTACGGCGCTTCACCGTCGTGCCCTTCACCTTTTCGTGTGCTACGCTGCCTACATGTCCCCAAGTCATTGTCATTGTTCCCTTCGCCTTCACCTTGGCGAGACCATCACGGATGGATGGTCTTAGAACCATTTAGAAGTGAAGAAACACAAAAATCGTAATAAACTTGTATGTAGTGTTACGTATCATATTTTAAACATATATAGAAGTCTTTATGCAATTCCTGTATGTTACACTTAAAAATTGTTTTATATTTAACAATTAACACAATACACACACATATGTATAACAACGGAGAAACCGACGATATAGATGGACCATAATTTCAAAGCCAATAATGTCTCAAGAACCGTGAAAACCATTTAATAAATTTGTGCCAATAGCTTTAAATTTGATATACAATACGATTCTGGGATTTTGTAGTTGTCACGATTTACAATATATTATTGGTTTGAAACGAAAATATCGTTACTAACAAAATAATAAACTTTAACGTTCACACAGATTGAGTAGCTTTAAACTAATGAAACATCTCGAACAAATGAATCAGATTTAACTATATAAGAATTCGAATGAAACTCAATAGGTAGTGTTTGAATGCAATCATCACCACTTTAAAAACCAAAACTAAGATTGAAATAAAAATAATGTTACGATTGAATTAATCTTATGTGGTCATGAAAATTCCAATAATGCACAAAGAAGATTATAATTAAGAAAACTCTATTTGAGTGACATGTCTTTTCTTTAATTATTACAAAATTAGTGATTAAAGTTGTATAAGCCACAATAATATAATTACTTTAAAATCAAAATCAAATTAACACCCCTTTTGATGATCATAAAAAAAATTGATAGTGTCGGTACGAATTATTAAACAAATATAAAGATCTATGAAATAAAGGAGTATTTGCCTTTAAAAAAATAAAAATAAAGGAGTATTTAATATCTGTAAATATAGATTTGGTATGTGTTGTTGAGATAAAAAAGGAAGGCCCATTAACATCGGGTAGTCCTAGTGGTCCTATACATTCAAGATAATAACTCATTGTCCTTGCATTCCAATTAAATACAAAACATGGGTCTCCCACTCTCCCGTACACTAAAATATTATTATGACTATTCTCTCTATTTATTTTACAAAATATGCCAATTAATTTGATAGTTTTATATCCCTTTCGATATGATATACTCGTGATATATATGTTAGGGTGGCGGGTGGCGGAGGCACACATAGGTTTACATGTCGTGCTTTTCGGTGTGCCCCCGTGTGGCATGACACTACCGTCGTCACCATGGAAAAAACCCTGCATGGCGTCTTCATACTGCATATTCTCCTCGTGGAATATACCAAAATCAAACCATGTGTGCGTGTGTGGGCGTGGCGTCGCAATGTGTGGTGTGGGTGATTATTTCAAATGTGAATGTGTAGTGTAAAATGATTTGACATGATACATTTGTGATTGGTGGATTTTATTATGTAGTAAGTTTTCATGATATTAGTATCCCCTTCACCCATATAAAATTATGTCTTTGACTAGTAAATTGAAACTAGAAACATTGGGGGGGTGGGTAACGGAATAGATATTTTGATAAGAGATAAAGAGTATGAATATAAGTAATTACATTGAACATTTTTTTTATTTTTTTTCAAATTTGATAAATGTTGGTTGATTGTATAATTATATTAGATATCTATGATTTGGATTGCGCTTAAATCTATTTATTAAAAGAAATCAATTCAATACATTTCTTATGTACATATGGGTGCTACGTTGGATTTGAATTATATTTTGGATTAGTCTAATTGATGGACTCCATTCATTATGTTGTTGCTTGCAAATATTATTATTTTTAGTTTTGGCTCTTTCAAATTATTCTCGCAGGAGACCCGGACCCTTTATTTTATTTTTAATAAAAAGATTCATTTTCTTCATAAAAATCAGGAAATAGAACTAATAAAAATTAATAAAGATTTTTTGTAGGTTCTAGATGGATGTTATATTAAGTGTAGACTCACCTAGTCACTTGTAACTGATATCAACTTAAAACAAAACAATACAAATGTATTATTAGGTACTCATAGTTCTTAAAGTATTATTTATTCTTAAAGCATTTCTAGGGATTTGTTTTCTTAGAACCAATTAAAGCATTTCTACTTGGTGATTGATGATTTAATGAGGTAGTGAGATGGGCGGTTATATAATAGTCTTATGTATCACACCTAAGAAAAAGTATATGTGTATTATGCGACTCAAGTAGTTCTTAACGTAAAAATAGTTAAAAGTAGTTATTTTTTCATATGTAACCCATATCAATGGTTCTCGATCACCTCGTGTTTTTTTTAATGTTGATTTACGACCTCTAAACCAAAATACTACTACAAGTTAAATTAAGACATTGTTTTTGTTAAATTAATAAGCCCAACATGTGATCATAACTTAAGCCCAAACGTAATGAAGTGATTTACAGAATATGAAAACACGTAGATAACTACTACAAAATGTAATTTTTTTCATCATTTTCTATTTAAATCGTATTTTTATTACTTGTTTTAAAATATTATTGTTTTATTTCCATGACCCGACTAGCACTGAAGATTCAGACGTAGAGTTGAGTTATATGCAAGAAGCATAAAAAATTAAACCTTAAAGGTAAAAATTCTTGAATTCACCCCTATATACGAGTAAATCAGATGATACCCCTAAATCACTAGAAATAAGAACTTATTGTCTTTGATCAACTAAGTGAACAAAATAAAGCCAACGGTTAGATTCTTGACATAATAAATAAAGAGAAATCTTCGTTGGTCAGTCAAATATAATTTAAAAGCTACAAATTTAACTTATATTGGACTTTTTACACATTTTTGTTGTTGTTCACTTGTTTAGAAACCAACTAGTTATTGTCACTTTTCTATAATTTTATTGTCACATATATCTAACTACCCTACTGTTTTTTCTCCATTATTTCAACCCATTTGCTTTTGGCGTTATCCATGATGACTACGTTTTAGTCCCCCACATAAAAGATAAGAAAAGATGCAAAATTTGCAACTTTCTAAGTTGAAAACAAAAACTTATCACTTGAAAAGAGAGAAAACAACGTTTACGTTTGAATGAACGAATATGGTATCATATTTATTTAAATATTTGATTATTAAAAAATTATTTTCTTACTTTTTTGAAGAAGCAGATTATTATATGAAAAAGATTCTGGCAATAAATCGGAAACATATTACTTCTACATGCTCATGTCCATGCTTGTGCTCATGATCATGTATTGAGGTTTTATGCTTTCTCTTACCTCATCCTTGCATATTCAATCTCAAATTTTATTATTATTTTTATTTAATCTAACTGTCTTTTTAATGAAACGATTATATGATAATCTGATGTATTGTAATTTTTAGTTCTCATGAAATCTAGTTTATATTTAGTTTTAAAACTTTTTTTACTTAATTTTAATATTTTAAAGGTCGTTGGTGGTGGTGGGTGATCGATATGTGACAAAGGTAAGTGGTTGGAGATTTAGATTTCTTCACAATTTGAAACGATTGTCCTTAAAGAAATCTGAAGGAATTATCACCGATTTCAGTTATAGTTTATTTCCAACTAAAAACATTAAGAATGAAATTCAGATTTTGAATTAAAAAAATTATCAGTTAATGAGTCCTAATTAATTGTTTTTGAGAATACCATCCCATGACTTTGCAAAGTGCAGGTTATGAGTTTGAATCTTACTGATACAATATGCTTCAAGTCGGTCAGATGTTTATCACAATGGGTCTTTGGGTGGTGGATTTCCATTGGAATGATGGATGGGTTGGGTCAATAATGTTGTTTGCGTTCGTGAGCATGGGTGGATTTTCGCTAATTGGTTTATCCCAGTAACCGGGCTTAAAATATTCATTGGTCGTTTAAAAAAAAATTAACAAAACTTAGAAATTAACAAGTTGTATTCATCGAACTCGTAACCATTTTGCATAAAACCTATGAAAAAACGAACACATTCAAACACCAGTAAGAAAACACCAAAACAAAAACCTCTAGACATTATTCCCATAACTAAAACAAACAAATCTGTAACAATATATAGCTTTTGTTACACAACTACAATTTATTATTCATTTAACGAACCGAAAAACCTGATCTATCTAGCATCTAGCTGTCACAAAACTCAAGATTTCAATAACATTTAACGTGTTAGAAACCATTATTATTCTCAAGGCCTATGAGCCCCAGCCTTATGTCTCAAAGCATACCTATTAACCAAAGCAAGTGCATTACTAGTGAGTTGTGATAAATAATTCATCCTCCTAATCACAGCATCCTTCACAGGTCCATCCATTGAGCCATCAGTGAATCCTCTAGCACAAGTGTTTTGATTCGTTAGCGCCGAACTGACCCACGTTTCGATGTTACTCTTGTGCCACTCGAACTTCTGACCACTAAACCGAGCCATTTTCTCGAGCTCCTGAACCGATTGGTTGAGGCTTGGGACACAGCTGTTCATGTTGTTCATGCAGTCTTTCACCGCTTGGTACACGCTCGGGTTCAGCCTCGACGAGTTAGCGAGTTTGGAGACGTATGCGGATGTTGATAGGGCGTTGGTTAGACTGACTGAGATGGCGGCTTTTGCGAGCAGTTGATCGTTTTGTTGGATGGAATCCGCGTAGCGTGAGAGGCAGCGGACGCAGAGGGCGGGGTAGCGGGTGGTTCGGCACGAGGAGGAGACGTAGGTCGTGGCGGTGGGGCCGGTGGCGGCGTTGGTGGTGGTGTAGTGGTGGGTGGTTAAAAGAAGTAGCAAGTAAAGCTCTAGTTTTACCATCACTATATATAAAAGAGTGTTATAAGTTTTTTTTGGAGGTTGTTTAGAGTTGTAAGTTGTGTAGGAAGATTAATAAAGATGTGATGATATGAAATATTGGGTTGAATGAAGATAGTGATGTGGGTTAGTGAGTTTATATAGTGCTTTTAAAACCATTAAACCGTTGTAGTGATAAGTAAGGTTGACTAATAATAACAATAATAATAATAATAATATTAATTAAAGATGCCATTGCATAAGATTTGATCAAATGGTAGTCACTTACTTCTAATATTACTCTAATATAAAACGAACAATGAGATTGAATCAGGTGGTAGACAGTACTCACGTGTTCTATTTAATGTCCGATCTACTAGCATTCCATCGTGTTTTGACTTCGGGATGGCTCACAGGTTCAAAGGCGGAATTTTATTCGCGAAGGTTGATTTGTGTCAGTCGAGCGGTTTATAGATGGTTTTTGGAGTCTGTTTTGTTTTTAGGGCTTTTGCTTTGAGATAGCGGAGGTTGCTAATGTGATAAAATGCAAGATTTGCGATAAGTTGGGACTGATGTAACGAGGTCTTTATTATTTGGATCAATGGATGTAATAAAACCCACCTCCGCGGGTTGATATCTCAAGGAGCGGATATGGTGGTTGTAGAACCTACAATGGTGTTCAAGTAGCATGATTGGTGCCATAAATAATAGTTAAATAATAAAATAGCTGAATCCGAGTTTGAAAAGATTTAACGAGACGATTTCGAGCTTCAAAATAAAACTCTAAATGAGTCGAGCTCGAGCTCTATTAAATTAAAAAGAGCTGAGCTGGAGCTCGACTCGACTCGACTCATCTACGCTCTTAGTTTTAACATTTTTGGAATTCTATGTAAGAGGCTCAATTTAAATTAATTTTTTATTGATATAAGCTATGAAGGAAACAAGATAAACAAGTGTCATAGAAATTTACGTAATTTGTATTAAAATGTTTACGAAGGTAAAAATTATTTATATATTACTAATTATTAATTTAAGACTGTATTAATAGTTATACAATGAGCATTAAAGGTTATATATATTTTTTTATTTTTTCCTTTTTCTAAAATATTATTTTAAATCTAATATTTTTACGTCTTTATAATTTAACCCTTGTAATTTTTCACTTTCAACTTTAGTTTTCTATTCTTTTTATTTTTTTTACAA
This sequence comes from Flaveria trinervia, assembly GCA_025506515.1. Lineage (NCBI taxonomy): Eukaryota > Viridiplantae > Streptophyta > Magnoliopsida > Asterales > Asteraceae > Flaveria > Flaveria trinervia. The sequence goes on from CM046448.1 coordinate 3,229,149, forward strand.
ATACTTCGTTTACATTTTGGTCTAAATCTTGAGAGTTAACACGTCGTAACGTGTGCGTGTGATTCAACGTGGTTAGCCTTATTTTTTCCCGTTTAACGACCGTGTCGCAACGTGCGAGTCCTAGATCGACATTATTGTTTTTAATGCTTTACGTTTTACGTGCGTGGTTTAACGGTTTTACGTCTACTTTCTATTCGGTTTTATTTCTTTGTTTTTATTGTTTGTAATACAAGTGTTAGTGGTGGTTGACAGTGATTTGACACTGATGCTACTTGAGATGGTTTTACGCCCATGCTGCAATGCGAGAGGCTTAATGCTAGTTATTCAAAGAACGAAAAAAATTATCATATTAGCAATCTACTTTTATTAAAAATATATATAACAAACAGATTTAGTAGTTTTACAACACATTTAAAAGACATTAGCTAAAAAAATCAAAAGAATTGACATTAAACGATGACCGAACAATTTTTAACGTAGGCATGTGGCCATTTCGACCGGTTACCAAAACTCACCTCTCAACTCTTGTAATTAGCCCTTATGAAAACCAAATTGAAATTTACTCACCTTTCTTATTTGATTAGACTTTGAAGTACAATTTTTTGTGTATCCTACCAAGAAAGAACCTTTCTACTCAACCGTGTCAACAAATATGAACACAACATAGAAAGGTGACAAAATGCAAAAGAAAGTATAATTAAAGCAAATAAATAAGGCAGTCAAAGATCTACATATAAAGTGGATCACTAATAACACATATTGTATTTTAAGACTCTAATTAAACAGCTATTAAAAGTTTAAACTAAGCAATAGCGATACTAGAATACTAGATTGACAACAATTGGTCGGTATTGAATACTATTGCATAGGGGGGAAACAACGGTTGACCTTATTGAAATAAATACTCCACGTGAGATGTAAATATTATTATGAAAGTCAATGCTGGTTTCTTACCAAAATTACATTAAAATTTCAAATATTTTCTTCCCTCCTAACAACCTAACTTTAGCTTAATTTATATAATGTTATATGTTACATATTTATCATGGGAGGTCCGAGGATGGACAGGGTGGACGACCGTCCAGAGTCGAATCTTATCAGGGGTTCGAAATTTATATTTTTTATATTATATATATATATATATATATATATATATATATATATATATATATATATATATATATATATATATATATATATATATATATAAACAACTATAGATTATTAACAAACTAATTAACAAACCCAATAACAATTTAATTATTTTGATCAATTAAAACATAGAATCCGTTAACATATTAATTAGTTTAGTCGATTCAATCTAAACTGAAGTAAAAAAACGCTAGGAGAGTCTTAGTATTCGGTTAAGTAAGTAAATTAGATGTTTTGCTACAATAATTTTATTTATTGATAAAATAATTATTGTCATATTATAGATTTTTAACATACTAGTTATTGACACTATATTATAAGACACATATTCGAAAACTCTCAGTACCGGCCCTGAATTATTTATCATAATTGAATGACACCATTTGATTAATTAGGTGAGGAGTAACAAGTACTTATGATGCAAGTTTAGGAATTAGCTTTCAATAACTTCAACATCTCATTAACGTGACTAAAGGACAAAAACGCAAACTTGGTTTATAAGGCTCCTACATATGTAAGGTTTGGGGGTATCAACCCATTTTGATCTAATGTACTTATTTTACATTGCATTTATGTAAAAAAATGTTTTCACGACTCGAACCAATGACATCCAAGTCATATGACAATAATCTTATCGTTGCTTCAAGATGGCTAAATGAATACCGATTACATAATTGAATGACACCATTTGATTAATTTGTAGCCTAGTAGTAACTTCTTAAAAAGGTTTGTGACCTTCAAATTGATTTTCCTTAATAAAAGAAACAAGATAAAAAACAAGATATGCCCTTAAAAGTGTATGTGTGGGAATCTTCCAATAGACATAAACAGAAGCTGAGAGCACATGAACTTTATTTCTAAAGAATAAAGTACCAGCATACTTTTAAGACTTCAATTCATAACCAGCCCTAGCTCTAGATCCAAGTTGGCTCCATTCTTCAATGAAAATTACTAAATAATTATTGTTTGAAATCAATTAAAATAATTTCACTTAGGACTTGGTCGGTAAGATCCCATTAATTAAACCGAAGTGAACACCCCATCATATCATAAATCATATATCATATATATATTTATATAACAACGATAAATCATCTTGACTCTGCTTATATTGACCAAGTTTTATATATCAGTTTGAATATTCCACATAATATATAATCTATGATACAGATTAAAGGGGCGTAACAAATGTTTAACCTAGGTCTTGTTTTGCGCAGGAGCCGGGGAGGAGCAGATTGCTTTGTTATCTGATGCATACAATTTTATTTTAAAAGACTGTTTCTCTCGCAGTGAACCATCTCAAGATCATCAAAGCAGCAACCTTATCAGTTGCTTAATTTTAGGATCGATCAGTCCTCGTAGTTTATAATATAGACTACACCAAAATATATGTACCCTCATAGAAACAATCATGTAGAGATACATAGGATATAGATAAACACCTAAAGATATAGTCCTGGCAGAATCCAATGATCCAATCACTCTTCATTAAAAAACAGTTTTAAGGACATCCTCTCACCTTACACTATTACGTGGGTACTTCTTAATTATATCGTACCTAAGAAGATCTAGTTATGACCTTTTTTTAAAACGAATGTTTTATTAAAAGTGATTACTGAAACTAATGCAAGATTTTTTGTTTTATAGAATGATTGTAACAGAGGTTGCTAACTCATAATTTATATAAACTTGTGTGATTCAAGACCCAGATTCAGTCGGACGCCATTGTCTCATATCCCACGCGTCCTCACGACGCAGATTTGTGGTTTAGTATCATGGATTAGTTAAATTAATTTGCAATAAGCAGAGACTTTAATGGAGTATGAATGCATAACTTTGGTACAAAATAGCATTTGATTAATGGAATATGTGCACAATTTTTCCTTCACATAACATACAAAAATACATAGGAAAAATATTGCACATTTGGTTTGATGAGTTACTACAAACCGATACTAATGATCAGTTGCTACTATTGATGCACTTGCATCAATTATTACCGAATAACAAAGTTGTTGTTGATCATAGTAGCCATTGACGATCAGTAGCAAGTTTGATCTATAGGGCTTCACTACCTCAAACTATCGAGGTTCATTGGTTTTAAAATTGAAATATTTTTGGTTTAACATGCACGTTACATGACGCCTCTTAACTCATATCAATGTTTACGTTAATTTTAATTTGGTCTTAAGTAAATATAGTTATATTAAAATGACTTTGATTATACTAATTAAAATCACCAACATGACATTTTGGATTTTCAAATTCCAAAAGGTGTGGATTTGAAGTTGGCAACCTTCATAATAGAGAAAAAAGAAAATACATTAGTCTTATACTCATATTAGTCACATTAAAAACACATTAGTAAAAAAAAGTTCTAACCATTTTGCCAACACAAATACGCTATGATCAATAGATTCTCCGCACATTTAGATTTTCGTATTTGTTGATAACTTTTTGAATCATATAGACAGCTTTTGATCCGGCCATGGATGATGTGCAGGATCTATACGAGGGGTAGGAGTTCAAAGCGAGGGAGAAAGGAAGGGTGTGTGGGTTTTGTATTTTTTATAATTAATGAATTTATTTGATATGTGTGTGTGTTATGAAGGGTTAAAAAGTTAATACTATAACTAGATTTATAGATAGTTATATTATATACTTTATAATTTTAATATTTATAAATTTGTATTTTATATTGTAGAAGTATATTTTTTAAACTTAAAACTATATTTTTAAATGTAAATTTTTAATTAAATACTAGGAAATTAACAAAATAGTTTAGTAAAAGTAATTTAATTATGAAAAACAAATAGATTACATAATGTAAGGATGCAAAGCCGTTTGTGGGTTGTTTTTTTCAGACCCTTGGGTTGGAGATAGGCTAATAACTTAACCATATCCCAAGTTTCAAATGATCTAAGATTTAAAAGAAAACTAGAACTTGATGCAAAGAATATTCCAAAATTACACAAAAGACAGAATATATTATATAAGGTCGTGACATCTTTATTGTTTTATTTATAACACTAACGATATATAAGGCCAGTAAAACCTAAACATACAAGGCATAACCTTGGCCACATTAACAAAATACTTTGACACAGAAACCAGTACAGTAGACCAGTCAAAAACTATCCTTAAGGATCAAAAACTAATGACACTATAATTACTACTACATATCTATAACCTTTGTTGGATGAGTAACAAGTAAAAAACAATAGCTTTGAAGTATATGAACCATCAAGGCTTATGTGTAACCCCTTTATGCCTCATATTAAACGTGTTCACCAAAGCGAGCGCGTTGCTAGTAACTTGTGAAACCGAACTCATCTTTTGATTAATAGCATCCTTCATACGTCCATTCATAGAACTATCCGAGAATCCCCCAAGACAAGTGTTTTGGTTAGTCAGTGCGGAACTGACCCACGTTTGTATACTGTTCACATGCCAATTAAAATTCTGGCCCTTAAACCGCGCTAGTTTCCAAGCTCCTGAAGTGACTGGGTTAGACTAGCCACACAACCAGTCATGCTATTGACACAGTCTTTCAGGGCTTGAGACTCGCTCGGTTTTATATTTGAGGTTCTAGCTAGTTTGGAAATGAATGCTGCTGCTGACTTGGCATTGGTTAGGCTGACTGCTATAGCCGCTTTGGCTAGCTGCTGATCGTTTCCTTGGATCAAACCCGCATAATTTGAGAGAGAGTTGACACAAAGAGCCGGGTGGCGGGTAGTTTTACATGAGGTTTTAACAAAGTCTAGTGCAGTAGGATTATCGGTAATTGCACAAGTGGTGTATTGAAAACTGATTAGAAGGATTAGCAAGCAAAACATAAGTTTATCACCCATGTTTAAGGATTAATAAGAGATATTTTGGAAGATTAGAAGAAGATAATGAAGTGGATATGTATTGTGATGAAGAAAATGAGAGGAGTTGTGGGGGATTATATACTTGGTTAAAAGGTTGTTACTTTAAACTCTTAGAAGCTTGTAGTTCACTTAAAGTTAGAATTACATGAGGTAGTAGCCGGCCACATGCTATATGTTAGTTTCCAAATTATAATCACAAGAAGAAGAAGGAAATCACCAACAAGTGAGGCAAGGGTTAAATACCAGCCAATCATAACTAAAATACATACACATTAAAATCTCATACAATAACGTGCAGTGTCAAACCCAGAATTTTTTTCATGAGGGGTTGAGATTTTAAGGGTCATTTGGCCATGGTTTTGAAAACCGACCGGACCGGCTGGTCCGACAGGTTGGACCGGGAACCGGACTTCGATCCGGTCTGGTTCGGTGTTTAAAACCGTTTTAGTGTTGAACCAATGGGCGATCCGGGAACCCGGACCAGTTCAACCGGCGGTCGGACTAGTTGAACCGGTTTTTTTTCTATATATATTTTTTTGTAATTTTTTATATATTTATAAAAAATACTTATAATTTTATCCGATTCTTATATACGGTCCGACCGGTTGAATCGGTCCCACCATCAGACCAGTAAGGCGTCCGGTTCACTATCCGGTATGATTTTGACTATTACAATATAATATATTTTCTGGTCTGGTTCAAGTCGGATCTGATTTATTACCGAAAAACATCGATAGAATGGTCCCTAAAAACTTGTATCTTCATATATATATTAAGAACTACATTAAAACAATTATATTCATAGAAGTGGTTATATATGATGTTTAAGACGATTATACTTATAAAAGTGATGATATGTAGTATGTTTGAAGCAGTTATATTCATCATTAAAATAGTTTCCAAACTCTTTAATGCTGATAATGTTTAACATGTTTGAGAACAATATTGGCCAATATAATTTTAGTTTGTTTGTTAGTCAAAAACAATTATCTTGATATAATTTTTTTCCTTCCTACTAACTACTTGATTATTTGAGGATGTAGGTATTAAAAATCTATTACGTTATAGACCCCGGTTGGTTAGCGAGGAAATATGATTCGTTGAAGTAACCCTATTGTAGTTCCACTCCTGACAATACGTTTTGACATTATTGTTTTCTCTTCAGTTTTTAAAGTTCAAGTGGGCGATTACAAAATTTTAAGGGAGGTGGTTGGGATTTTCCCATATACATAACATTGAACTTTTTTTGTTTAGGGTGGGCGGTTGACCCTCTCCTCAATATGTAGATACAACATTGATAACAGGGTCCGGGTAGGATTGATAAATATAATCATTTCTTCTATTTTACGTGATAGAGAGGTAGTAATCGATGAGACTCTGGCTCATAATACGCGTCAACGATCGAATTAAAAAAATTGGATTTGTAAAGAAACTAATAATAAACACTAGTTTAAACAACTGGTTCATAGGCAAATGTTAAAAGTTTAGTTTAAGCAATCGACATCCTAGATTAATCGAAAGTGTGGGTTTGCTAGCATGCAACCCACGAGTTATTGACTTTGCTTAGCAATATATTATTTAATTTTCAAGTGGGACTGTTGAAGATATAATAAGACTTTTAAGTCTATGTTCAAACTAAAACTAACCATAGCTGCTAAAATCATGTTTGGCAAAATAATAAGTAATTTTTTTACTGTTTGAAGGGATAAAAAGATCAAAATATCTCTTCAAAAAGTTAAAAAGTCAAAAATTTTTAACTTTTTAACTTTTTTAAAGAGGTATTTTGGTTTTTTACCCCTTCAAAAGTCAAAAAGTTACTTATATAAGTAACCTCAAACAAGCCTTAAACCATTTTAAAGACACTAATGTCTAGTAATTAGTAAATTAAACACTTACTCCTTCCTAGTTCCATAAATAGTCATAAGAGACTATTCAAACAGAGTGACAAAAGCGAATAACACTTGCACCAAACAAGTGTAATATACATTCAAACAAGTAAAAACAATCAAACATAACCTATTCAATAAATTTTGTGCTAAAAAAACCAACTAAGACTTAAAACACACATGATTTAAAGATGTGAAACCAGAAATTTACACATGGTAATCTCTTAAAACTGAATAACATTTGTTGCAAATTGATTTTGTGAAAAGTGAATATTGTTTGAAGATGTGAATAGCATGGTATGCTCTTAAAAGTGAATAACTAGGGTGTTCAAATTTGGATATTTGAATCCAAAATTTCGGATTCGAATACGGATATCTGTTCGGATATCCGAATTTCAAAAAAAATTGTATTATATAATATTTTTTTTATAAAAATTTAATAATTTTTACCGAAAATGTTTTCAGATATCTGAAGTTTTTATAAAAATATCCGATAATATCCGAAATTTCTAATTTATATTTATTATTTTATAATTTCTATAAACATATTTCGGATAATTAGGATATCCGAATATCCAAAAATTCTCAAAATCACTATCTGAATCCGAATCATAATCCGAAATTTGGATATCCCGAATTTAAATTTTCGGATATTTCAGATTCCTATACTGTTGAGCATCCCGACATTAAACATCCATAAAGGCTACCTAGGGAGATTGCATTTCATTTAGTGAAAGCTGCATTAGTTGTTGGGTTAATCAGACTTGTAGGTCATGGGTCAAATGGGTTGCAGCAATTAGTTCATTTTAAACATGTTTATTTTATGGTTCTGAATGTAAGTGTCAAGTCTTTAGGAGTTAATTATGCACTCGTTATGCTTTTTTATTTCGAGTCTATCTTCTTGTTTGTATAAATTATTGTTTTCTAGTTTCAATAGAAAATAATCAATGAAGATCGAGTTGTGATCTATCGTTGTGTTTTTCTATTGTTTTTGTGTTGTTTAGTTCCGTGAAACAAAGGATTGATCACCAACACTTTGGGTATTAGAACCTGATGTTTACCGTTTTAAAAATCAATTCTAGATTCCGTTTGAAGGGGCTATGAGTTATCGATTGAAGTATCACAAAAGCAACATCGAATCTCAATCTCACTTGATTGGCTTGTTCTTATGATAAGGAGACTTCATGCCAACTTATAACGTCCTTCCCCTTAAAGATACTTTAATTCGATAGTTAATTTAAAGGAAAACTTAATAGAATAGTAAACAAATTTTAACAATATTCCAATTAGGTCACTAATAATTTTATTTGTTTTAATTAGGTCACTAAAGTTTTAAAAGTGTACCAGTTAGATCACTTATATTTTTATTTGTTACAATCAAATCATTAAAGTTTTAAAAGTGTTACAATTAGCTTAGGGGTTGTTTAATTGCGCTGACTGAGTAAGATCTGACTAAGTCAGAAAATGACCTAGTAAGAAGTTCTGACTGAGTCTGCATCTAACTGAAACTTGACTATTTGATTTAATATCTGACTGATTACTGACTCTGCTAAATGATAAAAATAATATTATTTTCTTTCTATCATGCCTAGATCAAGAACTCATTTGTTATTTCAAGATAATCACAAAAGCAATAAATACATATACATGCACATCTACATACTCATATACATACCAATATACATACACATCTACATACCCATATACATACCCATATACATACACATATACATACCCATATACATACACATCTACATACCCATATACATACACATCTACATACCCATATACATACACATATACATACCCATATACATACACATATACATACCCCATATACATACACATCTACATACCCATATACATACACATATACATACCCATATACATACACATATACATACCCATATACATACACATATACATACCCATATACATAACATATACATACACATCTACATACCCATATACATACCCATATACAACACATATACATACCCCCTATACATACACATCTACATACACATAAATCTACATACACATCTTCATACACAATATACCCATATACATATACATCTACATACCCATATACATACACATCTACATACCCATATACATACACATATACATACCCATATACATACACATATACATACCCATATACATACACATATACATACCCATATACATACACATATACATACACATCTACATACCCATATACATACCCCATATACATACACATATACATACCCCATATACATACACATCTACATACACATAAATCTACATACACATCTTCATACACAATATACCCATATACATATACATCTACATACCCATATACATACACATCTACATACCCATATACATACACATATACATACCCATATACATACACATATACATACCCATATACATACACATATACATACCCATATACATACACATATACATACCCATATACATACACATATACATACCCATATACATACACATCTACATGCCCATATACATATACATCTACATACCCATATACATACCCATATACATACACATCTACATACACAATATACACATCTACATACCCATATACATATACATCTATATTCATAAAGGAAGTTCTTTTCTTACCAACCACAAAAATCAAAATCAAAACAACCAACTTCAACCTAAAAAAACCGATCTCTATTAAGTCATTAACAATCGTCAAGCCAAATCAACAAACAAACACATCAAAACACAACAATCGACCTCAACGAATTTGAACTAGAACATAAGCATATTCTTATCAACCAAATCCAATCATCCAAAGCTTAATCAACATCAAACATAGACTTGAGCAAATCAATCGAAGTAGAAACAAAAGATGTGTGATTAGTTATTACCTTGAGAAGGTGGAAATGGTGAGCAGCGGTGAAGAGCAGCGATGGCGGTGAAGGTGAGCAAAGACGACGGAGATGGTGACAGTGAAGGCGTAGAGCAGCAACGGGTGGAGTCAGGTGAATAACAACGGCGGTGACTTGGTCACTGATGAAGACAACGGGATGGTTACAAAGAAGGGGAATGTGAAATTGGTGGCGATATGGAAGACAACAGACCAACAGGGGAAGGGATATTGGGTCAGTGATCAAAATATTTAAGTCTCGGTCAGATGCCTTGGACCGGGTCAGAGAGCTCGTCGTGCACATCAAACACGCTGACCGGCTGACCGAGTCAGCCAGTCAACGGTCAGGGGTGGGTCAGTGCATTCGAACATGGCCTTACTCATGTTTTTTTAATTTTTAAATAATTCATAGTTTTTATAAATATTGTTATTTTTTTAAACATTTAAATTTTTTAATTATTTTTGCAACTTATAAATGACTTAATTAGAACAATCCTAAAACTTTAGTGATCTGATTGGAACAAAATTTTTTACGAGTGAACTGACTGGAACCAACAACTTTATGAATGACCTAATTAGAAAATTTTAAAACTTGATTAATATTTTACAAAGTTACCCCTTAATTTAATATTTTTAATGATTACAAAATATTTAAAATATCTTTTAATTGATAAGTTAGAGTTAAACAATCTTTAAATTATGACAAATTATTAATCTTAATGATCCACTAATCTAAATATATAATCCCCAATGTGCCATGGTCTAGTATTTCAAGTCGATCTAAAATAGATTGAACACATGAAAAAAATCCATATATCACCATCATCGACTTAATATTAGATAAATTTATTAAATAAATTATATATTATATTAAAATGAATACATTTTTGTAAATAGTGAGCTTATATGATTATCACATAATAAATGGGCCAATACAATCGACATTCACTAAAGATCCTTATCAACACACGCTTAGATTAGATCAATTATTGTGATGGCTTTTCTTCATATAAAGCTTGCATCAACATCACTGATTTCATCATGACATCAAACTATTTTTGTTTTCTTTCATCAATTACTCTTATTGCGAGAGAAATTAATCTAAAAAACGCTTGATTTCTAAGTCAAAGTTGATTTTATTCTATACGACTAATCAATGGTGTACAAAACCTTCAAACCATTTATGTCGATTTTTGTATAAAACCAATTATGTTGATTTTTGTATAAAACCAATTATGTCGATTTTTGTATAAAACCAATTATGTCTATATAACTAATAATTTGTGTAACATTAATTGTAATAGTAATATGATGTTTAGCTTAATAATTTAAATGAAACTAGTCATTTTTATTAAATAGAACATGTCTAGAATATATATAATATTCTAATGTTTACATATCCTAATATCCTATTACTTGCAAAATGTATCGTCAAAAAATACTAAGCAGACTAACCAAACGAAAAATTACTGAAATATCCATTTTTTTATTATGAATATCGTTTTCTAGTCTATAATTATAACATCTTAAAAACCAGCTAGCACATCGGAGAAATTTTATTTCAAACTTGCCAGCTAAACCGACTAAAAAGTTAACCGGCGCCCCAGGTTACATGATACTAAGCTCATTAGACATAATCTAATAAGTCCACTAGTCATATAGCTTAAGCAAATTTACATGTTCATTGTGGAAAAGAAAATTAGAGCAACCCGAGTACTTTAAGGGCATTCGCATCCCATTTTGCATCTCTATCATTATAATATATTAGAAAATATTATTTTTTCTTTTTGGTTAAATAATATTTTTTTATACATTTATGATTATATTTTTTTATACTCCACTCATAAAATTTTCAAAAAATATTAAAAATATATATAGGAGTGAACAATATCATTCTAAATATACAGATAACTATAAACATTTTTTCTCTATTCAATTCACAACTACGTAAAATTATTTCATATAACATAAAAAAACACATTCATATATATATTTATAAAGAACCCAGTGGAAATCTGGAATGCTCTAAGAATGCATGATTAAGGACAAAACTTCACTAAATTCCAAAACATCAAATTACAAATACACACACGTAACTATATTTGATGCCGTATGCTAGTGGTATTACGTCGATGGTCCTAAATCAACCATTAATAGATATTCACACTCTCGTATTAAAGTAAACAAACTACTAACATACCATTTGCAGTAAAATGATATCAGAACTTGCATACAATATGTATCTCAGTATGATCACCTACTGGTCATGGTGGTGGGAGGTCAACAATGAACGAGACGAGCTTGCTCGCACGATTCTCACCGTTTCTATTCTGACACTTGTATTTCTATGGTACAAATGGATCATGTTATTCTATACAACGCGCGCACCTTGCCACCAGGCCCTTATGGCTTACCGGTCGTAGGCTACCTCCCGTTTCTTGGCTCCAACCTACACGAAAGATTCACCAAGATGGCTAAGAAACATGGTCCCATCTTTAGTCTGCGGCTCGGAAGTAAGCTTCATGTCGTGGTGAACTCCATAGACCTCGTGAAGGTTGTGTTAGCTACGTTTATTATCTGTTATAGTTATCATCATATTATTTATCTTTTAAGTCTGTTTGTTAGTCATAATTATTTTATCAATTTTACCATGATGAGCAGTCAGTTTTATTACTATTTGTTTCATTGTAATTTTCTAGAATTGTTCAAGTCAGATAATATATTTAAGGTTGTGTGATGGTTTGTAGTTTGAAAATAGTTTTACAATGGTTTATGAAAAGTCTACTAACTCAGCTTGATTTGTTAGCGCGAACGGACTCTAGACGTGTCATGCTTTCTAGGTCACCGAACTGCAACAACTAAAAAGAAATAATTTCAAGTTCGTTGGTTGAGATTATGAGACTTTCCATAAACCATTATAAAATCATTTCCATACAATAAACCATCACACAAGTCTAAATCTACTTTCATAAATTAGAAAAAAAATCATTCTTTCAATATAAAGATCTCTTATTTGATACATATAAGAAATTATTCATTAATATTGTTTTGATTCTACGTGAACAGGTCGTAACTCGTGACCTGGACCAGACCTTCGCTAACCGAAGCCCTCCACACACCGCGTTAACCTTAACTTACGGCGCGTCTGATATAGGATGGTCGAACAACAACAACCACTGGCGTAACATGCGTAAGATTTTGGTCAGCCAAGTGCTAAGCAACGCTAATCTAAAAGCTAGTAAGAGTTTTCGGACATATGAAGTGAAAAGGACAATTAATCAAGTGTTTAATAAAATTGGGGAAAAGGTAGATATAAACGAAATTGCTTTCAACACGGAGGTTAATGTTGTGACAAGCATGTTATGGGGTTGTAGCAAATCTAGTGAAGATATTCATATTGGAGATGGGTTTCGTGAAGTTGAATTCAAAATTATCGAGTTACTTGGAGCGCCAAACATCTCTGATTATCTTCCAATGTTATCGTGCTTTGATCTACAAAGAAGGCAGTGTGATATGCAGAGGCAATTTGAATACGTTGATCGAATATTTGATGACATTATAGAGAAAAGAATGAAAACGAACTCTAGCAAAATCGATGAGGCGGTAGAAGAAGATGGAAAAAAGGATTTTTTGCAAATCTTGTTAGAGCTTAAAGACCAGAAAGACACTTCTACATCATTTAATATGATTCACATCAAGGCTCTATTAATGGTACTTTTTTTTTAAAATATTCTTATTGTTTCTAATAAAAGTATGTATACTAATAAAAGAAACTTTAACGCAACAGGACATCATAATTGCGACGACAGACACAACATCGACGATGGTGGAATGGGTGATGGCAGAGATTTTGAACAATCCAAGTATAACGAGAAAGGTTCAAGATGAATTAACAAAAGTTGTCGGTATGGACAATATTGTTGAAGAATCACATTTGTCGAAATTGACATATTTAGATGGTGTGATCAAGGAGACATTTAGATTGCACCCTCCGCTTCCTCTCCTAATGCAAAGATGCCCGGATGAATCTTGCAATGTGGGTGGCTACACGATCCCTAAAGATACGATCGTGTATATGAATGTTTGGGCAATTCATCGTGATCCCAACAACTGGACTAACCCATTGGAGTTTAAACCAGAGAGATTTTTAAATGAAAGGTGGGATTATAATGGAAACAATTTGAAGTTTTTACCATTTGGGTCGGGGAGAAGAATATGCCCGGGTATCTCCTTAGGTGACAAGATGTTAATGTATATATTAGCTTCACTTTTGCATTATTTTGAGTGGAAGTTGCCTAAAGATGACGAGTTTGATCTTCGCGAAGAGTTTGGATTTGTGACGAAGAAGAAGAAACCGCTAGTCGCCATACCCTCTCAAAGGTTATCTGATGGAACCCTCTACATGTGATGGAAAAACATGATGTTAATTACATGGTGGTTCTTGTGTATTTATGTGGCTTTCCATTGTGGAATCATATCATTTATAATGTGATGTAGTATAAACTTATAAGGGTCAATGAGTCATTGTTAGTGTAACTAAAAGGTCAATGACTCATTATAAGGTGTGATCTTTGATATCAATAAAAGTGTTGACTAGTGATTAGTCATACAATCGTGTTATATTTGTGGAGAAATGAAGAAATTGAACAACTGAAGCAGATCAAAATTTATTCATTCAATTTCTTTCTGGAAACTAAGTATTGTTTTATCTTCTTTGTTCTCATTCCTTTATATTACTATTCAGATTTAAAACTAGTTCAATTGGTGTTTCATATTAGTTTACAACTATCATTTCCATGAAACTTTGTTTGTTAATTACTATACATGCGAACAACCTTCATGATTTGAAATGATTAAAGAAACGTTGGAGCACCAAAAATCAGCTTGAAAGCCCGGCATATCATACACCACCCCTACCTTGTCTTTCTTTTCTCCGCAACATTTAATATTTATGTTTTTTGTCTTTAAACTCTCGTGTTTTGCTTCTTTTACCTTAAATTAAGCTCATTTAAGCTACAAACACGTATGGATCAAAACATAAGTAAGTAAACTCATTTCATAACAATAACAATGTAAAATCACGCAACTAAATCAATTAAACACTAAAACATCGACACGATGATTTGTTGTTTCTTTCAATCGGATTTTTTATATTGAAATATGTGAGTATTTACAATTCAATACCAAACAAATGTCGTGTTATTGTCATCTATTCGTTGATTAACTTGTTTTGTTTTATGTTTTATGGCATTTTGAGAGATGACTGATCCGCAGCTGTTTGTTTGTGGGCTCAAGAATTCTAGCTAGCTGGTGTTTTCGTTGGGCCTAAGTTCTTGTTTGGATTGCTAGAATAAAAGGATGATTGGCTCTAAGCCCATGGTCTTGAGGTTGGATCTTTGTATGAGAGCTAATAGCATGGTGTGTTAAAATACGAATTCAAAACCGAACCCGAGATTTCAAACCTAAAGTATCTTAAAGTTTGATTTAGGGGTGTTTGTTTTTCCAGAAAAACTCTTCCTGGCCTTTTTTTCCTTTGCGCTGCGCATACATTGAGGTCTGTAGAGTGTTTATTTTTAAAAAAAAAAACTTTATTAAAAAAAGTATGTTCGAAGTTTGTATGGTGTAAACTTACTACAACCACTTTTAAAATCTACTGAAGTCTGCAGATGATTAAACATCATCACCCACCACGATCCACCTATTCTATTGCAGATGTGATCCGTAAAGTGTAGACATTTTGTTAAAAAAAACAAAACAACACCTTTGATTTTAAAAACGAACAATGGAAAACAAATAACAAAAAGAATAGAAAATAGTTCCATAAATGTTAATGACTTCATCTTCCAAAATTCTCTTTATAAAGCAGTCTTTTTCTATAATCGTCTCACCACCTTTTTCTACATTTGTTTTTCCACTTTGAATCTATGATGCAATTATTTGCTCCAGTTTTTTTTAAAATTTCAGTCAAAGAAAAGATAATAAATAAAACTCAATTTTGTATACATCTTCATACGTAATTACTAGTTTTTGTTTTTATTTTGCCGAAAGAGATAAAGTTAACAGCAAACGCGGAGTTGTGTGGGTTTGAATATTCGATATAACCTACTCTTAATTAAATTAATTAATACCGTTTGATTATATTATCCTTAACCATCTGATTACGATGTTTAGATATCCATACCAATTGATTAATAAATAATAATAATAATAATATTTATATTTATTAATCACTAATATTGTTAATTGTATACCACTCGGTCCACCAAACTTCCCATTGTTTTGCATATCTCAATCCCACACGTTGGATTCTCGTTGATTAAAATAGTCAACGGTCTCACCCCCTCTCTTTTGTGACGACCCACCATATTATTCGTCATATATAATCAATTTCACAAAATTCAAACAACAAATATTACCAACAACAGAAGTAATTGATAAGATGAAACTTGTGTGGTCGCCGGAGATGGCTGCAAAAGCTTTCATGGATACCGTTAAATCGGTATGTAATTCATTTGTTTTTCTCTATTATTTCTATGTGTAATCTTTTACGCTTTCGAGCTTATTATCACTAGAGTTGAATTCGATTTTCTTCTCTAAACATAAGAAAATATCAATTTCGGAACAAAAATTTGTATCATTCTTTTTAACTTTACTTTTAAAATTATATCATTTTCTTTCGATATGAATCCAAAAGTTTCATAATTTGAAAGTAAATTGGACTAATAAAAGTTTTGAGCCCAAATCTTTATGTAATTCATCTTTTCTTGAATCTTTCTTTGTGTAATCTTTATGTAATAACAATTTCACTTCATTAGTTTTTACTACTAATTTCATTTTCAGTTTCAAATTTTTATACCATTGTCTTTCAATTTTAATCTAAAATTTTCATCTTTTAAAAGCAAATTGTCAAAAGTTTTTATCATTTATTTCTTTTTTCAGTTTCAAAATTTTATACCAATTTCTTTCAGTTTCAACAAAAAAAGTTCCATCTTTTGAAAGCAAATTGGACTAAAAATTCAAATAACTGATAAACCTTTTGATATGAAATTCAAACAATAATGAAACTTTTGAGGAGAAATCTTTACGTGTAATTCATATTTTCTTGATCGTTCTTCGTGTAATCTTTTACACTTTCAAGTTTATTATTATCATTATTTTCATCTGGGTGTCTGATTTTTTAGATCTTTTTCTTTAAAAGTGTGAGCTTTACCAAGGATCAAGTGTAACGGAGTTAATATCCGCGATGGCCGCGGGTTGGAACGCTAGACTGATCGTCGAAACATGGCACGCCAACGATGCGATAACCACAAGCATCGGGTTGGCGGTGGCCGCCAACCACACGTGCAGCAGGCACGTATGCATCGTCCCGGACGAAAGTTCCAGGACGATGTACATCTCCGCCATGCAAAAAGCGGGGATGTCACCAGAGGTGATAGTTGGAGAGCCGGAGGCTGTCGTTAGTGAGTTGGAGTTAATTGATTTCCTGGTGGTGGATGGTAAAAAAAATGACTTTGGTCGGATTTTGAAGGCGGCGGCATTCGGGCACCGCGGGGCGGTGGTGGTTTGTGACAACGCCACGGCGGCGGCGGTTTTCCGGTGGCGGAGCTTGGTTGAAGACGGTGGTTCACGGCGGATTGTGAGATCGGTGTTTCTGCCGGTGGGAAATGGGTTGCATATTGCCCACGTGGCGGGTACGGAATCCGGGTCGGGTTCGGGTAAGATTACAAATAGAAGGTGGATTAAACGGGTGGATAGGGAATCGGGTGAAGAATTTCTGATACGAAAGTGATAATATGTTGTGATTTTTTTATTGAAGAATGTATTTTGTTTATTATTTGTGTAATTACATTTTATAACAATTTGTTATCATTCTTAATTGTTTTAGTTTAATTTTGTTCTTTTCTACATTTGGTAAAATGAGGATATTTGAAAACTAATCAATTGGTGTAACATTCTTTTCCAAAATTTAAGAAATTCCATATGAAAGATATATATGATGATTATTAATAATAATAATAAAGTAATTTCTTATATGAAATCGTTACTAATGAATAGATTTTCGTGCCTACGATGAATAATAAAAAAAGGTAAGTTGATATAAAGTTGCGTCAAATATGATTTTAGAAGTCAACTAAGGCAAATGGGCATATATTGTCACTCTCTAAATCCTTACACACGCAAACGAGTAAACGTATGAATTAACGATTATAAATGAAGTAAAAGTTCAGATGGTGGGTCTTGAAGCTAACACTAAGGTTAAGAATTGAAATCATAAACCGAATAAAATATAAGAAAAAACTGAATAATTTTTTGAAATCACATTAATAAAAATTAACAATATATATACAAGCCTAATCTCAACTAACCTAGAGGCTAGAGCTAAAGTAAGAATGCAAAATAATTACCAAGATAAACATAATCCTTATACTAAAATACAAATAAATACAATATACAAAAATTGGTTAATAAACTGCGTATATCAAATTATGAAACGATTCCTCCAGACATTATGTAAAACGAAAGATAAATCAAATGTTTGTCAAAGATTTTGAGAATATGATGTTATGTTTGTATCTCGTTACTGAATCAGCTTTTGAAACCCCTTTAAAAATATTAAGATTTTGGTTCCTATTTGCTATGAAAACCTTTCATACTTTCTAGAACGAATTCAAGAAATTTGAAAAAGTAAATCAAATATATATGTTAAGAAGTTTCAAATAGAGAAAAATATACGTCAGATTCAATAAAAACATGTGCCTTACATTACACCAACCAAACGCATGATATGTTCTCCGTTGGATTTAAACTTGTGTTATTAATTCAAAAACATGTCACGTTCTCCGTTGATTAATTCATATTCCATTTCATTCAATTGGTACACAATAGTTATTAGTTCCCAACCCAAATGTTCATTTGAGATCCTTTGTTGACGGAAGTGAAACCTTTAAGTCTTGCATGAAGTATTACGTTTCACAGGTTATAAATTTCTTCAAGCATAAATTCTTCACCTTCAACAATCATTAAATTAGGAAAAATGATATCATATGCATAGTCATACCTTTAAGTGTTAAAATTTATCTCCAAATGGATTTAATATTAATACCCTTGCTATATTTGGCATCGAACTCATTTTGAGGTAAAATCTTTTCTTCATAAACTAAATCGAACTTCGATAACTTGATATTTATATCTATTTCGATTCAATATTATGTGCATTTTCGATTACCATTTTACTTTCATTATATTTAAAGGTAGGCCACATTTGAATAAAGCCCAATAGTACTATTGGGCTTGTAAAGTCCAGTCTCAACGTTTAAAACTACTATCAATAAATGAATTTTGGTACGAGAAGTTATGAACAACAATGTAACCGAGCCCAATGGTATATCCAAAACATGAGACATATATGACGGGTATACTCAAAGCCAGATAGTAACTTGTTGTAACTATTTTAAATGTTAAATTTACCAAATAAAGATGTTATTGTAGTTTTTATTATTCAAAATTTTATAGAGATAAATCATATTTAATATTTAACACAGAGTGCTTAAATATATAAAAAGTTGTATGAATGAACCCGACAGGGAATCCAATGCACTACCCAATACTTATCGGGCTTCGGTATACCCATTCCATACGTCTTGGGTTTCGGGTATACCCACCCGGCTCGGGTTTTTTTTCCTATCCCTAGGTACAACAATTCCGAACCTTAGCACCTACCGAAAAAATGAGTTCTAGTCCTATTTGATCTTAGAAAACATCTAGGTTTAGTCTAAACTAATTTGAGTCACTTTCCACTTTGGGTACACTAAACTATACTTATATAACTTGAAACAGGTATAACTACCCCACGTATACTTGCTAAAATAAACCAAAACCACCCCAATACAAAATAATAATATTATTTCTTGTTTATATCCTCGTGTATTTACCGGTGAATTTCGCTCGCCGGAGAAGACGATTGTTTCATCATTTTCTGGCTTTCCGGCGATCGAATCTCCGTCAATTTGTTGCAAATTCTCCGGCCATTGCTCACTGTATCACTTGTGCCATTTCTTTTGCGCCATATATAATACATCATCGATAATTAATATATTGAAATGTGGGATACGCTTGCATGGCTACTGTTCTTCTTCATCCAAATCGCTGTCCTCGTTATAGTCGTTTATCAGGTGAATTTACGTTATTTGAATCGATAGTTGTTTAATTCTAATGAAGTTTTCAAATCGTAGATTGGTGATTTTGTGTGAATTATGGTATGATAATTGAAATTAGGGTTCTTGAAATTTTGATTGGAGAACTGATATATGCATTTGTAGTTTAATTTGTTTCATTCATGAATTTGTATTATCAGTTAGTTACTTTGTAATTGGTAGTAGAATTATTCACAGTGAACCTTTTTGCACTCTACCACTTTGATTGTGTAAATTTGCTTGATGTCTAATAGTTGTAATTACAGACAATAACAAATCATTAATCTTGAATGCTTTAAACAGTGCATATTGTTTTGTATTATGAAAGTAGGTGATCGCGAATTGTATCATATCGAAACTTATTATCAGTGACATGATTTCGATGTGGTTGTTTACAATGAAAGTTTATGATATGTGATACATTTCTTTTGCAGCTTATATGTTTTGCAGATTTAGAGTTTGATTACATAAATCCTTATGATTCTGCATTTCGTATAAACACTGTGATTGTACCAGAATATATTATACAAGGCGTTTTATGCGCGTTGTATCTAGTAACCGGACATTGGGTGATGTTTATTCTTGCTGTCCCATACCTCTACTACAATATGAGATTGTAAGTCTTTCTTAGTTTCTTTGTTACATTATCTTTACCATCAAAGTTACAACAATCTCCATCTGTGGATTAATTTTCATTTATGGTTAATTAGTTGCCCTGCAAAAAATGACATTGATTTGGGCTCACAAGATTCTTTATTATGTCCCTGATAAAGGATATTTTAGACCTATAACATACACTTGGAACACTTCTGTAGACTTTATATACATATAGCTAGTTATTTTATAAGTGGTGGCGTGTGGTACTGACTAGTGACTCATTTGGATTCATTTTAAGTTAGCAAGTTTCATAAGAGTGATTTGTTGTGACCATTATATAATTTTAATAGACCCGGTTCACAACGTTTAGAATTTTTTTTACTTGAATCAGCGATTCAACTCATTCCTTGACGAATAAGTCATGATTGGCAACCTTGTGGTGTTTGTTTGTTATTACTAGGTATGCTCGGAGACAACACCTTGTTGATGTTACAGAGATCTTTAACCAGCTCAATGATGAAAAACTGCGACGATTTTTAAAATTAGGTCATCTCGTTTTCCTCCTATTCATCACCTTATTTTGGTAAGTTGAGCCTCGAGTGTACTACAAGCAATTTTAATTAACACTTGCAGTTTAAGTATGTAATGCAAGAATATATATGAATTCAATAGTTTGAGTTATGTCATTTATTCTATGGGTCTCACTACCCGTACGATGGTCAGGCGCTCGCTCTCTAATGTATTTGTGCTCATTGTAGGATGATCTATAATGCATTGGAAGATGATGTAATGTAGACCACCAAAGTGCAGCCAGATGCATCAGGGTTCTAAGAAGCTGGTGGTCTTAGTTTTTGGGTGGCTCAAAGAGTTCATTGCTTGTAATATTATATCATATCTATGTGGTCTAACGAGTTCACTTATTTATATAGTTTTTAGATTTTTTTTCAATATTTGTATATGATGCGGTCTATTTCAAGTAATTTTTTTAAGCTAGTATATTACATATCCAAAATATTCATATATCAAGATATTTACGATGATCGAAACATTACTATTCATTTAAATACGATGATAACTTATACATACTTTAACATATTCATATATTCTTATCATGATACAATGTTTACTAGCATTATGCCCATATCCTTCAACAAGTACATGACTTTGTTGTGTTTATTGTTGTGGTTAGGAACTTATGATTGTTATTGACGTTTAACTTTAGGTTTAACTTGTTTGATTTGATTAGGTGATCATATAAGAGGCTTGACCTTTAATATATATTAAAGGTTAAGTCTTTGGTCATGGTGCACTGAGTTTATTAGATTTTTGACTTAAAATACAAGGGTTATTTAAAAAAAATTAGTTTGGCCCTTCATTGTTGTCTGTTTGTAAAAAGATTACAATTACATAAATGGAGTTTAATATAGTACCATGATAGAATTAATTGTTATCCGCCAAACATGTGAAAAAGATTACAGTCTCTAGCCTAGTGACATTTGAATACCGAAATCAAATTCTTGAAAAATAACAAAAACATGGGCAAGATCATGTCAAATTAAGGAATCAAATCCTTCATAAAACAACAAAACACATGGGCAAATGATATAATAACGTCAAATTAAGGAGAGCTTATCCTATAACCCGAGGAAACCATTATATGGTTATCACTCCGTGTGGCTCAAAAGATTGTAATAACACCAACAATGAACAAAGAAGTTACAATAGTACCATAAACTGGATTACACAACTTATTAACTTAAAACGCGTTACAAATCAAATAATAACCAAAGACGTGCTGCTGATTTGTATTTTTCGATGTCGACATGGCTAAATGCATCTGTTAGGATAATAATCTATACAACTTTGAAAATAAACTATTAGAACCATTTGCTCATTCTTAATTTTAAAAAGTACCAACGTATCAATTCTGACAAAAACAAAAAAACAAACGAAAAGTAATCATTAGCATTCCAACGTTTATCTCTTCCATTTAATATTATATCAACAATAACATATTTTATATAAATTATGAAATAAATCAAATTAAACATCCATCAAAGAAAGTTTAAACCAACTTAATTAGAGCAATAAACAACTAAACATACCCAAATTATACGCAACACTTATCAAATTCAACCAAATTCACCAATTCATTAGTTTACACTTTTCCCCTTACATTTCATCATCATCATTATCATCTTCATCTTCACAACCCAATTAAAAACCTAAAAAACAATAAAACCAAACCCTAATTCGAAACTTCCCCCAATCACATCAACATACACCTTCAAACACCAACCCTAATCAACCACCAACATCAAATCTTCAGATCCGATCAACCTTATCGGCCTTAATCACCGGATTAGCTTTAGCAATCGCATCTCTACCAGATTTCTTAAAATCGAACTCACAATCATGCTTCTCAGGGTACCGATGGCTCCCACAGAACGTATCACCACATCTGCACTTGAATCCCATCACACCGACCTTCTTATTGCACGTTAAGCACCGATTCGACACCTTCTCCTTCACCGGAGCCACCGGAGTCGGTTCAGATCCAGATCCAGATCCGGATCCGGATTCAGATCCGGAGGAAGAGGAAGAAGAAGAAGGTGTTTGTGGAGGGAAGCTTACGACGGTGTTGACGAGCTTATCGACGGCGGCTTTAGCCGAAGCCGCTTGCTCCTGTTTGATCTGTACGTCACGGTAGCACTTGGAGCAGAAGCCGTTGGTGGCGGCGGTGCCGAAGAAGCCGCAGCCGGTGGCGCAGGGAGCCGGCTCCGACGGCTGGAAGCTGGTGGCGTCGTTCATCTTGTTGGCATCGGATCCCATCTTGTAGCTGATTGATCTGCAGATTGAAAGGTTGAATGATATGAAAATTGTTGTTTTTGTTGTTGTTGATGAAGGTGAAGTTGTTAATGGTGGATTTATATATATAAAGTGGTGAAGGAGATAAGAGAGAGAATGGGGGTTTGATTGTTTCTTTGGGAATAAGTTATTGTTGTTGTAGTAGCACGGGTTAGGATTCGTGTGAAATGTCTGAAATGCCCTTGGGGTGATTTGTTGTGTTACTAGATGGTTCGGTTGAATGGTTGATGCCTTTCCTGTAACGTACCACTAGTTGGTCTAAAAGACAAATATGCCCTTGCTTATTTCAATATTATTTATGCAAATAAGATTGGAAAAAGTTAAATGTGTTTTGAGGTACTAATATAACACATACACTCATATAAGTCGACGTCTCTTTAAGGTCGCGTATGGTTATACGGCGACATATAAGGTCGAATACAGTAAAAACAAAAAAATTCAGATGGGTTGTTAGAGAGCTATACGCTCCATATAGCTTTATACGACCCCTTTATACGACATATAATGCTATGTGACACCGTATAGTGAATTTCGTCATCGACTACGAGGAAAAATTCAGAGGGTTTTCAAAAGGTTATACAACACATATAAACCCTATACAACACATATGGCACATATACGACCTCCCTTATATGACGAGTATGAGACTACACGACACATATATAAATTTTAGGGTGGTGATTTAAAATCATGAGTTGTCCATTTAACAATTCACGTTTTAAAATGATTTTTTTTAAAATAAATGCAGGTTTTTTGGAGATTCCTTACTTTATGTGAATTGGAATTTCAAGTTAAAGTTTAAAAACTAAACTTAAGACTATGATGTAACGTAATTGCTTGGCTTTGGATTTTGCTTATTTATAAAGTTGATATTAGTTTAAAACCAAATAAAGTAACATAAAATCAAGATATTCTTGAGGTTATGCAGTTAATAAATTCCAAATCACGATTTATTATTTTTTATTCATGTGATTCTTTGCATTCTTAAGTCATAATGATGCTTTGAAATAGTAAACCAGATATTTGATGGTCAGTCGGTCGAAGATATTTTATGGTAAATCGGTCGACTAACTGATGATATTATAATAATATAATATTTTAAAATTGTGAAAATAAATCATATAACTTAAAATAAGATGGTTAAATTCATGCCTCCATCAACTAAGATTTTTTAAGAAAAATTTATTGCCATCATAAAGTCTAACCCATAATAATCTTTCATAAAAAACCTTAAGTCTAAATTTAAATTTAGTGACAAAATAGATCAGGGTACCTTGCTGACAAGCCGTCCAAAAAAAACTATTAATGTATATCAAACATTTTTTCTAAAATTTTTTTGCTATCACTATCTCCCGAAGCCAAACTTAGTACACATAAAATTTATGGAAAGAAATATGCATAATTTTTACTTTTAAGCTAAAAACCGAGGGAAGGGGCCGTGGCCCCACTGACCCCTTATAAACTTCACCCATGCGTATTTCAATATACTAGGTTAGAGATCATGTATTATATGGGTGGAACAAATAAAACATATTAAAATTATTATTCTTATGAATATTTTATTTTCTAGATGTTATTATCTATTGGTGAAATAAAAATATAATGAATATTTAAAAGTAATAACACATAATGAATTAGAAATTATTACTGTATATTTAATATGTATTAATAATTATTAAAATAATTACATTTATATTTTAGATGTTTAATAATTTAGTTTATTTATTTACAATAATTATCATTTAATATGAAAGAGACAAAACATATAAATATAAAAATATATATGTTTAAACATATTTTAGTTAAAAAGAAAAATCAAATTAATTGTTTTTATAATTTTTGTATATATTACGAGAGACAGACGAGAAAATAATTATATTTATATGCTACAATGATAACACGTGTCATTTGATATAATAAAATAATAACACGTGTTTTAGAAAATCTTATTTTAAATTATGTTAGATTAAGACGAGGAAAACCATTAATAACATGATTATGATTTTGACCTATATTTTGGATCGTTTCTCAAAGATTTCTACTTATGACTAACTTTTACCTCGATAGCTCAATTTGGTCAACAAGTTTTTATCTTGAAAAATCGAGAAACTCAATGTTGTCTCTTTTCTTATTTGAGATCAGGGAATTCTAAGAAGACAAGAAACTTCTACTTTTTTACCTGGAATGCTAAAACTTTATTATTAAGGTAGATCATAAAAATTGCCAAATGTCATCTCCAACGTTGTTTTTACATGTCCGATCTAAGTTGGTAGCAAGGTGGAGGGAAGAAAGGGGGTGTTTTGCCTTCGGATATTCGGACACAACAATTAAAAATATGCGGTATGAGAAAAGCGAAAAAAAGAAAAGGAAAAAAAAAAGAAAGTGTGAGATGAAAGCGACAATTTTTGTCCAGCACAAATGCTCTAAATGAAACAAAAAGACCGTCAAGTATTATCCAAAATGAAATCACAAGATTTTCAGCTGTAAAATAGAATTTTTTTTGACATTTATAACGTTACATTCTCATTAGGTTTATTTTAACTTTAAAAACACTCAACACAAGTTTCTTCGATAACTTTGGTCACACTACCACCGATGATCATTCGCCTTCCCAAATCGGTTCCCCATTTCAGTTTGTAGTACCAAAAGATGTTAACCATGGGTGCCTCGGTTACTTTTTAAGGATTTAAGTGCCTTTATCAATTTGGATAGGGTTTTTTTTACGATTTTAAATAAATATAAGCTAACTATCTCTTATTGGTTGTTGACATTTAAGTACGTTAAATACATTGGTTTATGCCACTAATACGCTTCAAATTTCAAAGAGATACAAATATTTATCTCTAGGTTAAATGAGTATTGTGGGAAAGTTTATGCTTGACGTAAGCAGGTGATTTTCCTATATCGAATTGGCATTCTCAAATCTTGAAGAATCAAGGTGGGCTTATGAGACAATACAAGCAAATATGAACATATAGGTTAACCTCACGCAATCCAAACATTGTACACGAAACCTATGACTATTGTCAGAACACCATTAATCGTCGTGTCATTAATGTACTTCCTCTTCTTAAATAAACTTTAAAAATAAGTTTATTATTAGATCCCAATATAGAGACACACTCAGATAAATCAACACTCTCCTATACGTCGTATATAGGCTCATACGCAACAGCGTATATAGTCGAATACACTGAAAACAAAAAAATTCAGCGAGGGCGGCAGAGAGCTATACGCCCATATAGCCCTATACGACCATCCTATACGACACATATAGGGCTATACGACACGTATAACAAATTTTGACAATGACTACAAGAAAAAATTCAGGGGGCTGTCAGGGGGGTTATACGCTCCGTATAAGGCTATACGATCCCCCTGTACGACACATATGAAGCTATACCACCGTATAAAAATTTTGAAGTGTTATATATAATTTTGAGGTGTCTATATATCCTAAGCCTTATTAATACTTAAACTATTGTTATGATTAATTTTCTAATTTTTATATAACAGCTAACGGGACGGTAGCGAAAGAGAAAGTTTACTTGTTTTAGTCTACTAAATATTAAAAAAATTATTAAGTATTTAATAAGAACTTGAATAAAGTTATAGATTCGTTGATGCCAAAAGATAATTCACACACTCCACGTAATTTTCTTTTTGAAATTTCTTTTGATTCGAATTTACGTTTTAATGTGGGGGTAAATGCTAGTTATTGATGAAGAAACACGTACGTGCATTTAAAGAATTTGTAAATTTTGCATCTTATCAAGGCAAAAGGAATCTTGTCTTGTTTGTCCCTTTTCAATAAACAAACATCACTTGTAAATTGTAAATCCTTTTTTGTTCTTTATTCATTTTGATTGTTTTTCTTAAGGAATGGTGACTCACACATCCGAAACTTGATAGCTGTTTTCTAATAGTTCCAAAAATATATCGTTTCCGCCATAACAGTGGAGATTGTTGTGTGATCTAGGGTTTGATTTGAGATCAAGCTTCGGAATCCTAGTATACAAGACTCGGTTGCTTGAGTCGATCCCTAATGGCCCTAACATCACGATGCCTTGATCCCAAAATAGGCCTACATTCAAGCATGAAGATTGATGATGTCAAAGTCGATCAACACATGGTAAAACACCCCTAAAGTTCACCAAGCTTGTTTACTTTTTTTTAAGTCTAAATACATCGTATTAGTAAATTGTTTGCAACCTTTGAGTTCTTTGTTTTTATACAATTTACTTGAGGTGTGGTTAATAAGTTGAAATAAAAACATATATTGAAAACTCAAAATATATGAAAAAAACAATCCTAGTTAGGATAAGACTAGACCAATTAGGCCTTATTATAGGCCTCGAGATAGGCCTTCAAGTAGACCAAGCTGGTTGAGGGACACTGACTACTATAGTCGTGCCAACCAACATTGGTTGAGTAAAAAAATATAAATTTATTTATTGTTTACCGAGTCAAAAACCCTTGCACGATATGACACAAACATTTTCATGTGATCAACAGAGAAGTGCAGATATATAAGAAGGTAAAAGAATGTCTCATGACCGTGTTATATAATATTTGATACTTGATTTTCTTACTGTGTGATATTGTGATATATGTATTCAATACTCTAGTAATACCATATCACATTATCACCCAACATTTTCAAAGATTAACATCATGCCAGTGCCTATACAATTCTCCGAGTTACACTGGTTACTGTCATCACTACCACCACAGTATAGTGATTTATACATATTCTCTACGGAAATTTTTTAAATAAATAATTAAAATCTAAGAAAAAGCATCGTCTTTTACCTATTTTCAACCTCAGAAGCAAAAGGAATATCAACTGATAGGTTCTGAACTCATGAAACTCGCTCTTTCTTCTTAGCCCAAAGCATCACAAGAGAAAAACCCATGAGTGACATGATCACAACCTGCACAAACAGCAAGAAACAAACCGATTACTATGAGTCTCATTTACTTCATGTACAAAAAAATGGGATGGATCCCATAAAGAAAGTTATTAAGGTTATTTCAAGTTAGTTAAGAGTTAACAAACAAGCTTACGGATATTGCAGGAGGTACGCCAACGAGTGGATCTTGGAAGAACTTATTTGCTAGGGCAAGGGCCAACAAACTACTCTGCATACCTATATAAAATACAGTTTTATTTCAAGGGTGAGTGTCACATAATTTAAATAATTTGTAAATCCAGGTAACAATGAATATGATATCTAGCCGATTTTGAATTGTATAAAGAAGAAATGTTGAACCTGTTTCATAAGAAAGTGTTCTTTGAAGAGGTTTGACATCCAGTTCATTGTGGAAAGCAATGCCGGTAAATGCATATCCAAGTATAAATGCACATAAATGAAAGGAGATAACAAGCAATAAAACTGATATCCCAAAAGGCGATAAGACTGAATCTATGTTAATTGCAAGAGGAGCCCCGACGCAGAGAGAAGTCACTAAAACTGATAATGGTGGCAAAAAGGGTCTAATAGCACTTGATATTCTTGGCAAAAACCTGTATATTATGAAAAGAAACGCTTGTAAGAAAAAAGAATTCGGCTTTTAAAGTCAAACTTCTTACTCGTCAAACTTGAAGTTGGTATAACTTTATTAAAGGTTTTAATGAGTTTTAAAGTTTATGGTAGAAATTCAACTATCTACATATTATCCCAAATGGATTGAATGGGTAAAGAAAAAACAACTTGAAAGTTAGCTCAAATGGGAACTTATGAAATGGGTCAAACTGGTGATACTCGCCCAAAGTATTTAATACATACAAAACCTACTAAATAAGAACTTAAAAACTTGAGGAAAAAGTGTAGCCTGACAACCCATTCCTACCTGACCCATACTAAAAATTAAAACCATGTTTCACCATGAACTCATTTTGACCGGTGATCCACCCACCTAGTATATCCTTACCGGTTAAGAAGCAAGCCAGCAGCAACAGGTGAAACTACAATCTGCAAAATATTGGAAATCATTCCTTTTACATCAACAGGCAACCTCTTGCCAATGAGCAATAATGACAATAACGGGGTCACAAAAACAGCAGAAGCAGTAGATATTGATGTCATAACGATGCTTAGTGGGGCCATCGTTGGGTCTGTTAGAAAAGTGGCATAATTCGATAGCTGGGCCCCACTAACACAAGAAGTTAGCATGATCCCAGCACCTGAATCAGATAGTCTTGAAATTAAGCACACATACACAAAGGAATTGCTGAAACCATAAGATCACAGTATCATACTGCCAAATGTATAGCTATACCAGAAACAGAATAATAATACTACATATAATATTACCTAAGGAAGTTGGAAGGCGGAACATCGTCATGGCCATTGTGCCAAACAAATAACCAAGAAACGGTTTAATAACAAATTGGCCAACATAACCAGCAATAATAGCTTTTGGTCTGTTAAATGCTTCAATAAAATCCTTTTCACTTGAATTTAGCCCGACTGCAAACATAAGAAGCCTAAAGCCGGGGCATAATACCTGAAATATTTTTATATTTCATACCAAAACAAATAGGACTAAAGACTAAGATAACTAGGTTCATATTAAAGAAATAGTATATTGGAAATAAGGGAGTATCAGTTAACCTGCTTGTAAACCATGTGAAAGATGGAGGATAAACAAGAGCCAATATAGTACTAGCAAGAACTACTTGAGGCAAGATTGAGT
Source organism: Flaveria trinervia (assembly GCA_025506515.1). Classification (NCBI taxonomy): domain Eukaryota; kingdom Viridiplantae; phylum Streptophyta; class Magnoliopsida; order Asterales; family Asteraceae; genus Flaveria; species Flaveria trinervia. Next base: position 3,259,303 of record CM046448.1, read on the forward strand.
TGGCTTTCGTTAAAACATCCACAAAAGACGCCTTCTTTTCAAGTATCTGCCAAGCATGAATGATACGGTAAAAACACACTTATAATAGGCTTTTATATCTCTAATACATAATAAGAAACCGAAAAGATACATTTGTACAGAAATACAATTCTTCATTCTTTTTTACCAACGTACACAAATTCTCTCTGCTCTACACCTAAAATCACCACACTTACACTCGGTAGAATTTGAATCCACAAACTTTAGTTAAAAAGTACATTAATTTACCACAAGAATGTCTAATGGACTATTTCAGTAACTGTTGACCAAACTTACATGGTGAATACTCTTCAAATAGTAAGGTAGATGATCACGATGAAGATAACATTATATGATTTGTTTTATTATTCTAGGTTATTTACTTCAAAAACAATCAAATCTTTTCTAATGTAAGTTTAAATATAGGATTTGCTCTATACTTTAAGCACTTTAGGTATGGCAAGAAGCATCTTAAGCACCATTAAAATCATAATCCAAATACCTAAAATTAGGTTACTAATCACCAAAATAGTGCTCTAACACATGCAAATTCGATGTGTGATTGCCAATTTTACAGTGCTAACTGTAAGTCTGTAATTAAAACGAAAGAAAATTGAGTAACAAGTTAACACCTGAGGTGAAATTGCTGCATAATCTGAAGATTCATCAGGGTCAACCCATCCAGAAGACTCTCCAGATACACGCCTATGAACAATCAATCTAGACCCCCAACCTGAAAATCGATTAACATAAAACAAGCATCATAAAACTCTAATCTTTATATCGAAATCAAATCGCTCAATGTGAATAGAAACTGAAAACTCCAACACGCAAAACACATCGGAATCGAAAATCGTACACAAAGAGAGGGTGTTGGGACGAATTGGGATTGTGATTGAACTCTTATCTGCAAATTTGATAGGTCATCAAAAGGCTTTTAGAAGGCAAAATCCACAAAAAAGTGATGAGAAATTGGTGGTAAAAGATGGAATTTTTGGGTCACCTGAAGAAAAAATTCGCGGGGGAAAGGTGGATTGTTGATAGTGAAGGTGATATGCAGTGGTTTTGAGGATCATTGTGATGATTGAAGAATCAGTGAATCGTAGATTCGTCAATTGAATAGTGTAGGTCTAGATGTTTGAGTATCTGAAGTCCTCCGGTTTTCAACTCACTCCGTTTTTATTTCCGTCTTTATTTCGATAGATATGTATTATTTTAATCGGATTTAGTTATCTGTTTTCCAGTCGGAACCGCACCCCAACCCTCTCAAGAGAAAACCTAACTCTGAGTATTTTTTGTTTAGAGTAAAACTTGAACCCATAACCCCCCATTTATTTACATGTAATGTGTATTTCATTTTAACTAGTTGGGATAAGAATCATTGATACTCTGCTAATTTTTATAATATCAATTTTAGGTAACTTTGGTTATTCTCGCTAAATAGGGTTAACTTGTTTGTTCCTACAGTTTTATCACGAACCCGTGAGAATGTTTTAAAATCAGTTTTATACTCGAACACATACCGGCTTCAATTTGTTCGTCATGTACATATTCTTTTACCATCCATGGTAAGAGACAGAAAAACACTCGCCCACAAGCTTCAAAATAACACTATGTTTGCTCTAAATCATGAAAAGTTAAAAGGTTATTATTTTATAAACAAATAATGACATATTCCAAACTTATCAATAAATAAATGAGCACAAACAACTTTTTTGGCAAACTAAATTTAGCCGGCTTATTTTGACAGGTGAGCAAGTTAAACATGTTAAGTAACAATTTAATATTGGTATATCTAAATCTAAAAGATAATATTCTAGAAAAGTTTAAATGTTCCGATAGGGACATTTGAAAGTAATAATGTATTCATCTCGTCAAACCGTAACATATGTATATTTGGTGGTGTTAGTTTATAAGAGATTAGTGTTCAAAATAATGAGGTGTTTATATTTGATGATGTTATCTAATAAGAGCAAATTAGGTGTGGCTTAAAAACATGACATTAATATCTTGTAGATAACTAGTAAAAACTTTCATACATCTACTAGAGGTGTTGAGTTAAAAGATATACAAATATTTAGTTTGATAAAAAATAACTCGAACCTGTTAAACCATTGAACCAATTCTACCGTCACCAATTCTATCGTCACCGATCAAAATTGACCGTCAACCAATGCCGACTTATACAACTTAAGTTAAATTTCTATTAAGAAAACCATTTTAATTATTAAAATTTGGACATTAATGGTTGTTTTGGCTTTGCGTCACGTGTTCATGTCTTGCACACACAAAAAAAAGGGTTGACCATCATACATGTCTTGCAATTACATGTCAAGTTTAACTTGTTCTCTTTTAATATATTAAAGTAGAATATGTAACGTTATTTGATCAATTTTCCGAAAAAACGTTTGACAGTTATGCAAATATTGCACTAAATATTTATACAACTAAACACATCACTCAGAAAATTACATTAGTAAATAAACTAGTGCTACATGTTCCTATCTTGCTTCAATGGTTAGGGTTTCATATCTCTATGTTCATTATTTGTGTTTAAAAAATAAAAAAGATTATTTTTGTTTAAGCTAGATAGTTTTTTAATAATGAAATAATATCAATCTATAATATTATAGAAATTTTAATTTCAAATAATTTTTTTAACAGTTTTTAACACCATTTTTACACTACTGGACTTGAATCCCAACTTTATATGAAGAAACATTTTAGATGCGAAAGTGATCCTTTTTGAACTTTATTATTTTCACATTTTGTGACGGTCAAATAATCAAAAGATGATTTATTATGTTTTATCTATGACACTCGAATAACTACAAGTATAATTATCATTTTGATGCAATTGAGTCAAACATGTCATGTATTTGTCATCAATTTTAAGTCAAATTAAGGGAACATATAGCTTCATGTTACATGAGATATTGCCAAAATTAAAGTTACATTATGATATTTTATTTCTAATGTAACCACTATATTTGATATTATGGTATGAAAATAACCATTGCAGTTAACATAGAATGAAAAGGGACAAACTTACAATCACTCAATCAACATATACAATTTGTTATCATTTACTACTTTCATCAACAGGTTCACCACAAACCGCTAACATCCACCACAAGCCGCCACAAAAGAAAGAATCAGCAGACACGAGTCAACATAATTCCGAGTCAACTTCCATCCGTGTGCAGGAATTTACCATCTCGTCCCTCAGATCAGAGTCACCATTTTGTCCACCTTTTCCAAATTGCACACTAAGCTGCTCGTTAACCCAAACGGCTAATGACACAGCTTGATCGCGAATAAAAGAATTAGCAGGCGGGCATTTTAACATATTAATCAAACCTTGATTATACTGCAGTAGGCTCACAGACGGCAATCCCAAACCTTTTTCACGAAAATATTGAATAACCTTACAAACATGCTCACACAAATTACCCTTTTCGCTCCATTCACAGCTGCAGATTGCATATTCTGACCCCGGGTTCCATATAACATGAGCTAAACTGCGATCGTGTTGGTCAACAACTTTGACCCTTTCACCTTCTATGACAATATCAGCGTTGGGAATAGTTCTCGAGTTCCTCCATGCGGTTAAACCACTTGCCCATTCGTCTTTCCAGTAGCGTGAAAAGTCATATTTGCCCTCGTACTCATCAAGCCAGAAGTAGGCTTGTATTTTAGTATCCAATTTATTGATCAACCAATCTGTGCGTTGATATATGTTAGATTCGGTCTCATTTAGAAGTCGTATTTTCAATTGGTTGTGATAGAATTCGAGAGCTGCTGAACTCTCTTGGCTTGCGAGCGGTAGGGTTTTCAAAGCAGTGATCCAAGACCCTGATGAGAAAAGAAATATAAAAAATATAAAAAGATAAGATAAAAGATATAAGCTTTATAATAATTGTTACTAACCCATTCTAGGATACCAAACTGCCTTGAAGTAGTCGATGAAATTTGTACAATTTACAAAATCTTCCATGAATTTATCAAAGGATTCGACTGTTCCACGCCCTTTACAGATGTCTTTGACTATTTGACCAAGCGCTTTTGATAACTTCGCTCGTGTCTCCATAGTTGAGCATCTTTTCATTAAGTTTTTATGCCATGCATGACGTACCCGCCAAAAACAGATCAATACAGAGCACTGAAACACTTCCCTAATAAAACATGCCATTTAATGAATTAAGTATAAACTTGTAACTTATAAGTTCCAGATTGAGTAACAAAAAAGTTAAAATTACCAAAACAAACCACCACCAAAAAATGTATGCTATTTTATACATTTTCATTAGAAATATGCATAACTTTGATTAATAGCAGCTCATACCAAAAAGCACAATATTTGACCCGCTATCCAAACCGCATGACCTGCCCAATATCCACATCTAGCTACTACTTATGTTTAATCTAGGAATCTAGTAAACTGTCACTAGAAGTATTATAGTCATGAGTGAACCTGATAGCGAGGATGTCTAATAAAGGACAGTCGACTATAAAACCAGCTAATTTCCATGTAGGATCTTTAGTGCGAACTCTATTGAAGAGAGCTCTCATCCATCTATGTGTATCACGCGATGTCAAAGAACTGGGTGATATTATCCATGCTACTGGTATTGCTTTGTTCTCTGAGTTGAAAACAACAAGACTTTGGATTGGGTACTGCATAAAGTTCGTAATGTGAAAATAAACAACTTTATATTGTTAAAAAAACACCATGAGAAAGACTAGTAAAATTAAGGAAGTTAGATTAAAGGGTAAAACAAACACCACTAATTCTCAAATGTGACGATTAATTATGACTAATTCAAATAAACAACTTTAAGTAGGTCAAACATACCTTTAGTTTATTTGTTCCAAACCTTGAATCTAAAGCAAGAAGGCGCCCATTGCCAAACCGAATCATTTGCTGCAACTGCCATTCTGTTTGAATACCTAACAAAAACGGATCATTTTCACTAAAATCCTCATAAAAGAGCACGTGATTCTGATGGATTTCAACCCACAAACCGATGCTGACATCATCATCCTCATCAAGTTCACAAATAGACCGCCGAATATTCCTTTCTTGTATCCTCACATACCTATGAGTTAAAAGATCATCTCTATTAGATACACCTCCTTGCTTCTCAACTGATTCATTGTGTCTTTGCATAATGGTTTCAACTGGTATTCCAACATGTAATAAAGACAAGACACGTAGGCGTAGATCCTCTGATATAAACGGTGCATACATGGCACGTGTTCCTATAGCCTTCTTGTCTTGTGGGCCATGACATGGCAATCCCTTTTTATCCACGTGTTTATCTTGATTATATATGACTAATGCCACAGATGGTTCGGCTATTAAGCGTTTGACTATGAAGTGGCAAGTGCACCCTCTTTTTGTGTTCGGTCTACCAGCAGTTTTTTTCTTGGGTACATAAGTATTCCTACTCGGTCTAACTACACCACCTTTTCTATGATCATCTGGACCGAATGAACACCAATACCTACACAACCAACAAATATCAGCATTCTTGACTCCAAAAGTCAAACCTATTATTCTTTAAATCTAACAAACATGCATGTTTTTTGGAAAAATATCATGTTTTTGTTATATGAAGTTGTAATGATCAGATGTTTATCTGTTTGGCTAATCCAACAGTTTGAGGAAATAATAGATAAAATGACAAAAACTGACATAAGATGGGAGTAAAAGTCACTCAAATTAGTTCCAAAAGGGGGACAAATGTAGAAAATATTATTTACCTTTAAATAAATTATGCAAATAATCATCCAAAACAAATTGTTGGACATCTAAATAATCAGATAATCAGAAACTTACAAGATATATTCAAGAATACCATCAACTTTAGGTTTGCAATCTGGCTTTGGAGAGCGGCGTCTCCTAGCTTCTACATGAAATCTAGTGGGGCAATCTTTATTATTCGATTCACCACGAACAAAATCATCAACTCTAGCAAAAGGAACCAATGCAAGTCTATCCATATTGTCACGATAACCTTCTACCTTCGACCAAACAAGATCACACGCCGAGAATTCCAACGTTGGAGGGTTCTGTACAGGGAGTGACAGTATCTCATCCCACCTAGCCATCTATGTCAACAAAAAAAACCACAAATTAAATCACTTTTGTAAACCTTAGGCTTCAAATGACAAAAGGGATGAACAAATAGCAATTATAATTTCAAGAATCACCTAAACACATAGGCTTCTTGTTAATGATGATTATGTCTAAATTGCAGCCAAATTTATGAACAAGAATAAAATAATAATGACAACCCATCTACAGTAAAACTTAACACAAAAGCTAAAGCACAAATTCATGAATATGAGTGAAAGAAATTGAATACTGATGCTAAAAGATCAAGAAAGCAGTTATGAGCAAGATGAATACTTCACGTGCACGAATTACGTTCATAACAGTAAAATTTAACATAATATTATGAAAATTGATAACATTAATCTTACTTAATCAAATGGAAACGAAGATGTGGGGATTGAATACCTGATTTTATGGGTGCAATTCTGAAAGCTTTGTTTCTGATTGTACTCGGGTTTAGTTAGTGTTCATCTTTTAACTATTGAATTAGCTAATGAGATGCTTAAACCGACATCATTCGAACAAAATCAAAGGAATTAGCAACACCCAAATCGTATGAACATTATGAAATGGAGAATTTAAAATCACAAGTGAAGGAAAAAAAATCCCCAAATGGACAGTAGGTTCTTGAAGCTTTCTGCCCTACTGAACTTGGGCTGCTTCATCTTATATATGGGCTTTTCTTCGGAGATCGTCGAGTACAAGCCCAAATCAGAATAACCAGACCCGGCCCAGTATCCAGAGGTCAGAGAGGAAAAAACGAGTGGAGACCGAAACCGGTTTCGAATGTCGACCCGGCTCAATATAATACTCTTAAAATATATTGCTTTTAAAATATAGGATGTAATTTTATAAAATAATAGTCAAGTTTTAGAATGATTCTAATCAAGATACTCATAAAGATTTCTATTCTAATTAGGTCATTTGTAAAATTTTTGTCTCAATCAAATCATTAAAGTTTGAGAATTATTCTATTTAGATTATTCATAAGTTGCAAAAAAATTAACATATTTTATAAAAAGACTGAATTATTTTAAATTTTTTGTGAATTAATTAAAACAATTAAAAAATATATGAGTGATCTAATTATAACATTCTTAAAACTTTAATTACCTGATTGAAACAAATAAAAGTAGTAGTAACTCAATTGGAACAAATGACCTGATTAGAACAAATAATTTGAGTGACATATTTAAAACGATGTTAAAACTTGTTTACTATTCTATGAAGTTTTCCTAACGAGTGCTTATTCTTTTATGTTTTAATATAAATATAATTTTATTTAAAGTCTAGTTGAGTAAGGTATAATATATATTATGTACTTTCTATTGTCAATTTTCTTAGGTTTTTCTTTTATAACTTTAGAATATATAATTCTGACAAGTATATATTTATATATGTTTTCGTAAAAATTTTATTGAAAACGGAATCGTGTCACATACTAAGTTTTTGATATGAATTTGATCCCATTATTTAACTTTCTTATATTTAGCCAGTCAACTTGCTAAACTTTTTTGGACTTCTAATAAGGTTACAAATAAACTAAACGTTCAATGAACAGTTTGTAAAGTGTTCAGTGGGAGTTTGTTTATGTTAGTTTGTTTAATAAATGAACGAATACAAACATGAAATTTTTGTTCGTTAAGTTTAACGAACGAACATGAACACAAGCTGTGTTCGTATATATATTTTCGTGAACGTTCGCTAATGTGTTCGTTTATTTTCGTTAATATCAGTTTGTGAACGTTTGATAATGTGTTCGTTTATGTTTTTAGTGTGTTGTTTATATTCTTATTTTTTTGTTAGTTGTTTTTATGACTATTATATCAAGTATTTTTTTTAATATTTATGTTAACTATTTATTTATTTTTAATTGATTTTGTGTGATTTTTGTAAGAAAAATGTAACTTTTATTCTAAAAAAATCTATAATCACTTGTATTAGTTTGTATTTATAAGCTTATGTGTACACTTCATATTCATGAAATTCATGAACAATTGTTGTGTTCATTTGTTTTTGTTTTTGTTCATTTGCATTCTGTAAATGTTTGTGAACAGTTAATGGACGAGTTTATTTTTTAACGAACGAACACAAAAAAGATTTTGTTTGTCTTCATTCGATTCGTTTGCAGCCATGGCTATTAACATTTAGATGATAACATGACAACCGATAAAGAAAAAGTTTCATATCTTTTTAAATATTTTTGTTACTTTTATTTTGTTTTCATTAGAAAATTATAAAATAAATTACATATATCCCCACTTCACAATAAAAATTATATATTTTCATGAAACTACGTTTTTCAATTTCAATACAGAAATACAACACTCATTAAATATGATTTATGGAAATTATATAATTTTGCAAGTAAAAAAACATATGTAATTGCCTCAAAATTATAGACAAAACCTAAACAAAAGCAAACATTCTTTTAAAAACCAAAAAATCTTTGAAAATAAACATCTTTCATTCTACGTTTCCTTCATTTCCCCCCACCATAACATATTCCATCTGATTCTTCCAATCGACGTATATCAAAACCCTTTGATTTAGGGTTCCATTTGATATTGATATTGATTTTGATTTTGAATTCAATCTCATATCATTATCAATCATAATGACGATCGAAAAGAATGCTGGAATTACGAGATTGAAGATTGGGTTTGAAGACTCCAAGCCTGATTACGTAATTATGACGTCGCCGGAAGGACTGGCTGACGACGGAAGCCGCGGCGGCGGTGGCGGTGATGGTTTGGCTTTGTCATCATCTTCTTCTTCTTCTCCGGCGTCGGGGAATGTATCAATATCTGGTGGTCGTTTTGGTGGTGGGGGAAACTTGTGTTTTTGATCGTATTTTGGCTATTTTAGCGTTTTGTTTCTTCGTATGGATCGGACCCTTTCTAATGGATAAGGTATGCTGCTTATTGCGATTGCAGTTGATTTCGTTTGTTTGAATTTGTGAATTATGTTGTTGCAGAAGGCTCATTTCGTATAATCGTATATGATCGTTAGTTTTGAGTTTGTTTATTGTCACTGATCATGTGATTGTTAGTTTGTGGTCATTGTGGCTATAATTCTACGTTTATTTTTCGATTCATGCCTAAAATGTGTAAAATTTGTACATTCTGGTTTACACCAAATGCATACCTTTCGAATTGAACAGTGGTTGTGGAACGGAAAAGGAATCTTATGAAGCTTATTAGTTTGGTGAATAATTTGTTTTGTTTGTTATCTATATGCATTATTTAGGGAGGATGATTAATCATTTGAGATAACCATAGGAAAAGATTAGCTGCAAGCCAGGTAGTGGGAGGCGCCCGAGGCTCAAAATGTGAGCCTTGAGCCCAGGTGCGTAAAAAGCGAGTGCCTAAGACAAGCATTTTGTGCCTTACTTAAAAAGCAAGGCGTGCAGTTAAAAAACATTAACTTTCAGCTGTTTTATGCTGGTTTAGACGGATTAAGGCTAGTTTAGAGTGTTTTTGGTTTGTTTAAACTGTTTTAGATTAGGGTAGGCTTGTTCAGACCTTGTTTTCAAGGTATTTATGTTACATACATCACCCCCTATAAACTACAGTTTATAAATTGGTAAGCTGTGAAGTGGTTAAGCTTGTCTGGAGCACATGCTAGATCGTGGCAATGTGATGGGTTTCTTTTATTTAATTGTTTTAGTGGGGTTAAACTTATTATTAATTAATTCGGAGTTAGTGGGTCGTAATTGTAGGAGTAGTTTCCCATTCAGTTTCTGCAAGTTTTCTTTTGTTTAAGTATTGTACGTTTTAAGCTTCTGAAAGTAAGAGTGAGAAACCTTGAGTCTAGTTATTGTTATCTTGAGTTACTCGTTGTTCTTTGCAGAACCCAGATTACATTTTTGTTTGTTGCGCTGTCATTTTTAAACGCTGTAAACAGTCATTTACTTTATAAACTGCAGTTTACTTCTTTGTAAACGACAGTTTACCTTTGTCAGATTTATACATGGTGTATGAATATAGAACCCCTTTTTCAAACTTCAAGCTTGTTTTTTTTGAAGGTTTTGCCGCTTTCCTTGCGCCTCACCTCACCTGGGTGTGCACCTGGAGCCTTTGACCACATAGGCTGCACAATTTAGGGGTCATATGGGAACACTAACTAAAAATTGATTTATCTGCTTATGCTAATTGTACTTTGTTAAATTAGCAGTTTCAACTCGCAAGTGTTTGGATAGAATCCTTTGATAATAACAGCCAAACACTGACCGATTGTTGTGTTTGTTACAGTAGAAGCAAATCAAAACACCATCTCCCATGTTTTCTTGTGATTATCCGCTTCTTCTTGTTTCAAGAAGTTCTAATAGCTATGTTAATCAATCCAAACACCCCCTTAGTAATTGTAGTAGCTTCTCAAAATCCAATTCTTTTTGATGATCACTTGATCCAATCTAATAATCCCATGTGTTTTTCAGGAGGTTATTCCTATATTAAACTGGGAGACTGAGGCATTTAGCAAACCAACCTTAGCAGTTCTTATATTTTCATCAGTGGCAATATTCCCTAGCATCTTTGTACCCTCTACACCCTCCATGTGGGTTGCAGGCATGAGTTTTGGCTACGGTTTGGGATTTTTACTTATAATTTGTGGCGTTACCATCGGTGTATCACTTCCTTACTTCTTTGGCTCCCTATTCTACCATAAAATTCAAGTGAGTATCAATATCCCCATATTCCTACAAGTTTTTTTTCATAAATGATCATTTAAGGTGATTTTTTTGTATGTTATGCAGCGGTGGTTAGATAAATATCCAAAAAAAGCTTCAATTTTAAGATTAGCAGGCGAAGGAGATTGGTATGATCAGTTTAGAGCTGTGACATTATTAAGAATATCCCCATTTCCGTATATTGTATACAATTATTGTGCTGTTGCTACTAATGTTAAATTGTTCCATATCTGTTTGGAACACTAGTTGGAATAGTGCCAGAAGTTTTTGTTGCGATTTACACGTAAGATTTTCTTCATATATTATGTGGGGAAAAAGATTGTCTACAAGTAAACAAAATATTTACAGTTTACTTGTTTTCCAGGGGTATAATGATACGAACATTGGCGGATGCTTCAAAAGATCAACGGTCACTTGGACCACTTCAGATTGCAGTCACGATTTTTGGGTTTGTTTTAACAATTCTTACCACAGTAATAGTCACAGTTTATGCAAAAAAACGGCTTAGTGAGTTGCAGGCAGTTGAAGAAGAACTGTTATTGTTAAAGTAACATTACGTGAGAACATGTTAGGGAAAATTACATGTTGATCATCACTTAACTTGACAAATGACCTTCAAGCGGTTGAAGTAACATTACATGTTGATCATCACTTAACTTGATTCCCTTTGAGACGTTAGTTTTTTTTTTCAACCAAGTTAGTGTTTTGCAAGCGATGGTTTGGGGGGAACAATGGCAAGTTTAGGCAGGTACTAACAAAAACATTAGTATATGGAAAGAAATTAGTAATCTTTGTTTTTCTTCAGTGCGTTAGTAAATTGTTTGTATATAATTGTTTGTATATAATTGATTTCTCATCTGCAGATCTCTTGAAAGATCTATATTCGTGTAACCAATGACTAGAAATTTGAGTAAAAATTTGGTTTACGAAAATGTTGAACAAAGGCGGCAAAATGAGCGGGTCGTAACTTTTAAAAGTAAGTTAATGTCAAAAGTCAAAACATGTATTTTTTATGTGTCAAAACTGGAGGGCCGAGTTGAGATGTCCTATTGGAATTGAAAGAAACAGGTACAATATTAGTGTTGAAAATGAGCCGAGCCTAGGTCAAGTTTGCCTAGGCTTGAGCTGAGCTCGTTTTGATTTCTATAAAGCTTGATGTCAACGTACTCGTGAATAACTTTAAGCTTGAGCTACACTTGTTTATGATCTACTAATATTTTGTTAGTTTTTTACTGTAATTTTAATAATAGTATTTATTATGCTTTCTATATTTACTATCCTGAATAAAAGTTATTATGTTTATATAAACGGACTCCTTTTGAGCCTACTCAAAATTGGTGCATGATGTTGGGTTTGAACACACTAATAACATAAATTCTTATCTTGATTCGAACTCATTTAAACTTAAATCGGTTAGAATTCTTGATAAGTCATTCGTGAGTAGTTCACAAGCGGCATTTACGTGCTATTTGACTATAGAAATCATCAATTTATTATCACAAAACCCTTATTAAGAATAAATTCATACTCGGTAATAAATCGGTCTCCAAATCAGTACAACAATTGAAAAGCCACACATACGAAGAAAATAAAACAACCAAGATGTTTTAAACCAAAAACAACACAAGGGCGCTAAACAACGCAGCCGCAAACCCATACATCGTGGATACCAGCAATGTGGTTGATGTAGATGGGCTTGGAGCGGGAGCCATCGTCTGCGATAGAACGTTGATGACAAGCTTCATGTTTCTCAGTTCGCAATGTTTACCGACACCACAAATATACCATTTCCTTCCCGGGGTTTGAAGGGGGATGACGTCTCGTCCACTTGTCAACATTTCATTGGAAGATGAAGTGTTACATTGTTGGAAACTTGGGCCGTCAACTTTCATCACACTGTGGGTGCCAGCCGCATAATTAAATACTACATAATCAAAATCAATACGTTTGTTTAGTTCATTAGCATTCAATACATTTGTTTAATTTATAAGCTAAGATTAAGTAAATACGTGAAAATTACATTAAAGTAGTTACATGTACAACATACCGAGTCTATCTCCAACATAGAAAACTTTATCCTTGGCCCAAGTTTGATAATCAAAGTCGAGACTCCAACCGCTATCATCACCAACGATGTAATCAGTGGCAGAAATTGAAGTTGCAAGAACGAGAATCGTTGCGATGAAGAAGGAGATTGAACTAGATGCAACCATTTTCGAGGTATTTTCAAGGTTTTTAATCGATATATCTTTTAAAAACCTTATGCTCGAGATGGGTTCTAGTTTGTTTAGGTGAGTGAGAAGACTAGATGGATGATACATTATATATATGGTTTTGTAATGAATGTAAAATGGCTAGTAGTTAGGGAACCGGCTATGGACGGCATTATTAATATGATTGTCACAATATTAACGAAAAATCTTTTAGTTTTTGGAGAAATGATATATATATATATATATTTTAAAAATACACATCTATTTAATCCTACTTTTAAATATATATCAATGTACATTATTGACATTTTTATGAGGCTTTTTTTAACCTTTAAACCCACTTTACTTCTAAGTTATTAATTTATTACTCAACATAGTAACATTTTTAGTTCTCGTTTAAGAATTAAATTTCTATCATTTTATTAAAGCCATGATAGCCTATTATTATTATATTATTATATTATTATTATTATATTATATATTATTATTATTATTATTATTGTTATTATTATTATTATTATTATTATTATTATTAAAATGTGTACACATTTGATATTATGAAGAGAAAGATGATTGTCACAAAGTTGCCGACTTGGCGAAATGTTGTTCGGCTGACGAATCTTTGTACAATACAACAGTTCTCCTTGTGCTCACTTTTTTGTTTACGTATTTATTATTTCTACTTAAGATTATAAAAATAATTAGAAGAGGTCACAGTTCACCATCAATTTCATGGTATTCGGCATTTTGTTTCTATTATTAACAACATCATCCCGCCAATAAAAAAATAATTAACAAAATCAACCGAGTTTAAGAAAAAAATATTGACCTGCTAAACTTTAAGTATTTCAACTAGAAGTGAAAAAAGAAACTGGTTTGTCAAGAAAGTTTTACGCTAAATCCGGTTTGAAATGAGTCAAACGCGAACCGAACTAGATAAAACCTGGTTTGAAACCTAAATTGGTTGCAGACCAAACCGCTCATTTTCCTCTTTAACGCTATTTCCCGAGTCTCATTGAAGAAGAGAAACGGAAGGAAATGAATAGAAAGTGAAAAATAATTGTGTTCCTGAGTTTCAACCAGTTTTTTAAAGAAATAAAATGTAAAGAAAAGAAATGAAATGATGAAAATTTTCAATAATTTTTCTTTCTAACTTTTCTTAAAAAATGAAAGGAAATAAAAAGATTAGAAATGAAAATATAAAATTCTTAATTTTTTTTTCATTTCATTTGAATTCTGAAACACAAAAAATTAAAATATCTTTTCCTTTCTCTTCATTTCTTTTCTCTTCATAATTTCATTTCTTTTTATTTTTTCTCTCTCGCTAATTTCCTTTCACTTCTTTTTTCTTTTCTTTTGTTTATTAAATTCGGAACGCAACGTAAAAACCAAATATACCGGAATTGAAACCAGTCTTATCCGAACCAGTTTGAACATCAACACGATTTGTACACCTCTAGTTCCAGGAGGGACACATAGCCATGTCATCGATGCCTCCAACACCCTTGACCGTCAATCTCTAACACTTTAAAAGTTATATTTACATGACAACTTAAAAGAAATGTTTTATATACGCAGTAATTTATTTAATAAAATTAAAAAAATAATAAGAGCATTACATTTTAAAACTTTTCTTCAAGTTTTATTGAATCTATTATAGTCCATGTATCCACCATGGGCACCCTAGCATACATGCAAGTAAAAGAAATTGATATCAAAATTATAGGTACATCGATCTCATACTAATTAAAGGAGTAATGATATTATATATGGTCAATTCCAAACTTCCGAACAAGGTGTTCACAAGACTATAAAAACAAACTGAACCGTTTAAACTTTAAACAGAATCAAGTTGGAAGATTTTATCGGTATGTTAAGCATATGGTTTTGTTTCGACTGTTTAATGGTTTGTTACTTTGTTTCATAGTATTGGACTTGAAACTGGTTGTATGTACTAAACCGCTTCATTTAAAATATGTTATTTGTTTTTATTTTTAGAAATATACAATTATATATATGTATTATATTCATGAATCATCTATACTTATTAATAAAATAATATCTTTATTGTCACGTATCGTTTTTTTAGGCATTTATTATTTTAATTTCCCCTCTAAAAATATTTCTATCCTTATTATTAGTCATAATTCATTTGAATAAAATTAACTATTACTATAATTACAAAGTGAGTTTTTTTTTTCATTAAATAGTGTATAGAATATTTATTTTCCATAATATGTGTTTAAGGAAATATATTTCTCAATACAATGTTATTGATTAAATTTAATTCACTTTAAAATAACACTATTTAAAAATAGTTAAGTACAAAGGTTAATAAAATTATAAAATCATTCAGTTTATATGTCGTAATTAAGAACATAAAATTTTTCTAAAACATTTTGGTTTATTTTAATTCACTCAGACTTAATTTTAAATCGATTTTTACATAGAAAAATTGAATTTTTCACTATAATTTTGTTTCAATTTCACACAAAGGTAGGCACATTTGTTTTTTATTCTTTTAACAATATGTATTATTTGAAAATATTTTTAAGTAGCTTAAAAGATATAATAAGAAAACTATTTTTAATAAAAAATGCATTCTTTTAGAATGTTTTATATAAATATCATGGTGAAACAAAAAAAGTTAATAGTTTATTTTTTTACGAATTATAGTGTAATCCTCAATTATCGATAACATGTATGTTGCTAATAAACTTTCAGCAACAATTAGGGGAGAAACGAGTCATGTCGTCTCTTGAGCCACTAGAGACCGACTCGCTAAAAACTCTAATTAAGTTGAGCTTAAATAAGCTCAAACTCATTTTACGACTCATTTAATAATTGGTTTTGAGCCCGAGCTTCATATGTCGAGATCGAGCCGACTCGCAAGGTGAAACTAACGTTGTATGTATATAATGTTTATTTTTACTTTTTATGTATATAGTTGTATGTATATAATGTTTATTTTTATCTTTTATGTATATACTTATATAAAGGACTATTACCATATATAAATTTATGTTAAAACAATTATCTAATATATATCGTTATTTAAAAAAAGACTACATAAACCATTTAGTTTCATAAAAAATATTTTTTATATAAGAACAAATATTCTATAAATATACGTTAAAACATACTGATGAAAAAAGTATTAATATTTTTGTATGAGAAAACGTTATTGAAAAAGAAAACCTTCATAAAAACAATTATAAAATATTTTTTAAAATCATGAGAAATGTTAAATTGGTTTTTATTTTATTAAAACTTTATCTTTTTAATTTTACTTAAATGACATTAGTAAAAAAAGACATATTTTTATCCAATCATATTGTGTATAAGAAAATTTAACTTTTTAATAAAAAACCATTTTGGTAAATATTTTTTAAAACATTCATTTTGTTAAATTATTTTTCTACCAATCTTACTATGAAAAAACTCATTACAAAGGAAATTGTGACGATTTCAAAATAAAACCCTAAAAAGATTGCAAGTTATAGTTGACTGTTTTTTTCTAATCAAGAATAAATGACTCTATCACAACAAACAAATAATATAATAAGTTTTTACAGGTTGTATTATACTAAAGTTGTAAATTGAAACATGTTGAATTTTTGCTTATTCAAACAAGTAATTAAAGGTTTCCTAATTCACTTGTCCTATGCAAATGAGAAGAAACCCCATACACGTCTTCTATCCCGAAATGATTTTATATGTATTATCAAATCAAGGGCCTCAAATGATCAATTCAAGGTTTCGATTTCCCCAAATCATGATATCAACTTTAAAATGGAAAGATAATCATTTCATATCCTTTTCAATTTACAAGCATATCATGGTTTCGATTGACCCCAAATCACGTTATGTTTCAAGTTCAACTCACCTATCTTTTTATGCCTTCATTAATTTATTTAATATCATTAACACCCAAAGTTTTAAATAACAACAGTTCTTCTGTAAAGTCTTAATTCAATGCTCATATATACAAATATCAATTGCAACAATAATAATAGTTGTACAATTTAAGGATTTGATTTTGATTTCAATATAAACTTTAAGGTATTTTGGTTCTTTAACATCAATTTGACTATTTATACTTTTGTTTATAAATGCATGAAACTTTGATTTAGTTTTAATTGATATAAGCATGAAATTGATTTATGTTTTTGTTAACAAAAAAAGAAAATGTATACATGGTCCCTGTGGTATAATCAAATTGCATGTTTGATCCTCAAACTTTAAAAATAATAAAGATAGTCCAAAATCTTTATTAATCATTACATGTTTGGTCCCTGATATCGATTCAAGCTTTATGTTGCATTATCGAGTTACAAGTAGACATAAATTAACATTAGTAATATTAGACAATGATGGTAAAATTACAAATAGAACATTAAATTTTATATATAAAGAAGTTTTTGGATGCTTATAGATATTCTCATGTTCAATGCAATTTGATTATTACCTAAAGTTCTTCTTTATAAGTTAATTTCATTTCAGATTATACATTATTTAGACTTATAAGCATTTATAAAGAAAACCTACTAATGTTAGATATAAATAATTTTAAAAAATTAAATATAAAAATCGATAGACAAAGTATTAACAATAATATTATGACTTACGGACTTTTTAATTAAAAGTTATTTTTAGTGATTACACGGGTCTTTAGTCTACTATTTAATATATCAAAGAAAATTAATACAAAAGCATGTTTATAAAAACAAAAAAAAAACGTGTTTTGGTTCTTAAAATTGTCAAAACTAGCCAGTGTGGCTGAATCCAAACAACTCGTCCAGTTTAGGGTTTGTCGAGTTTCAAAACCATATTAGCAGTTCAGCTCAAAATTCTCATCAAAACCAGTTATACGGGACCGTAAACACCCACAATTCCGGTAACCAAATATTGTAAAAAATTTGGAAGTTAATAGCTTAAAAAATTAATATTACCCAAAATATATCATGGGTCATGAAAATGTGTTCTTTCTTAAGTTATTAGTTTACAACATAAAAAATAGTAATCAAAACAAAACATTTGTATTGTTTGTGTTTGGCAATCAAACTCACAATAAAGACCAAATCCACAACACCATTGCCGTCTACAGCCGGTACCCTACGACCTTGCACTTCTATGTTATATAACTCCAATATTGTATAAATAGTCGGAAATCATGTAGTTATTAATTCATCTTCTTAACGAATTCATTAATTTTCTTTGAGTTCTTAGAAAAAATATTATTTAAAACCGAAAATATATTTCAAAATGGCCACATCCCGTTTGAACATCGTCTTCGTGGCTACACTTTTTGTTCTTGCTACTTCAATCGCCGCAAAGGAATATATCGTCGGTGATGAAAAGGGTTGGGCACTCGACTTTGATTATCAAACTTGGGCCAAAGATAAAACTTTCTATGTTGGAGATACACTAGGTATGTTAATTATATATCTCCGTCATTTTATCTTATTATGATCGTTTAAATTGTAACAATACCTTAAAATGGAAAAGTATATAAAAATCACCAATATCAGGTTTTATAGGAGCAAATTTGTTTAATAGCATTCCCTACTTAATTTCTTGTTTACAAAACGTTTAAAATATTCAATGCTTATAATTCTTTTGATGTAGTGTTTAACTATGCTGCTGGTACCCACACTGTGGTGAAAGTCAATGGCACCGGTTTTCAACAATGTATCACTTCACCATCCAATGGGATCTTGACAAGCGGACGCGACATCGTCCCACTTGAAACCCCGGGAAGAAAATGGTACATTTGTGGTGTCGGAAAGCATTGCGAGTTGAGAAATATGAAGCTTGTTATCACGGTTCTGCCTCAAACATTGGCTCCGGCTCCAAGCCCTATCGCAACATCTGCATCAGTCAAATTGGCGGTACCAACAATCTACGGATTCGTAGTTGCATTATTCGGCAGTCTTTTATTGCTCTTGGTTTGAAAGATTGATTGTGTTATATTTTCCAGTATTAATATGTTGTTTTTTGAGATATATGTATGTTTGTTTGTTCAAATATTATATTGTATCTGCTTGAATATAGTTGATAATATGAATTCTTTCTTATTTGATTATTTGGTTCCTATCCTACAAAACCATACAAATTGCAACCTTGTTTGAGAAGTATGTGGAGTGCTTCATAAATTGGTAGTTTAGGTGATGGGAGAAAAATATCAAGTGTAACCTAACACATCAAACAAAAGACATACACCTTTACCACTAATTTATAACAGAGTAAAAACAATGTTTAAAACGGAGAAAAAAGGATAACAGACTAACGGTCCATCATACGCCATCATACGCCATCATTCATTAACCGAAACAATTTTTAAAATTAGTTATCATTTTATAAAATTACCCCTTATTCATTAGGGGAAATCTTTGTGTTGTGTAGCTTTTGGTTTTAAATAGTTTTGATGTCGGCCCACCACAGAAGGGCCCATAGCCCACTTATCTTGACAGTTTTCTTTATTGGTATGCAATCGTTTAAAAACACTTCATTGGCTCATTGCTCAAAACTTTCAATTGAACGATCAAATGATAAATGATATTTTTTTGTTCAAATTTTGCATCTTTTTTTCCTCTTTAAATCGGAACGATCAAACTTTTAAAACCTGCTTCTTGAGCCGACTCAACTAGATTGTCTAGTTTGATTTGTTGCCTTTTAGAACCATAGTTAATTAGTGCACAACTCAAACTTTTCAGTAAATTAGCTCAACCACCTTAAACATCCTTAATAACACTAACCTAATGAAGTAAAGAAATGTGGTTTTTATATGTTTTTGTTATTTAGATCGTGTGAATAACTTTCTTATTAATTTTTTTAATGTAATCCAAAATATTTATATGGATAAAACAAAAGAAACTAGAAGTCTAGAACTGCAAGTTTAGTTTGAAAACACATACCTTTGCAATTCCTTATATAGGTGGTAAACCAATACAATGGAACTTTGCAATTCCTAGCTAGTGAAAAAGTATGACAGTTGGTGGTTATAAATGATCATAATTACAAACTTTTATCACTAGAAGCTCCATCAGTAGTAACAAAGGTATTTTACTACAAAATCAAAACTGAGGATATGCCGTTGTTGTTGATCACACTCGCTTCTTATGATCGTACTATGACCATTTTGTACCAGTCACTTGTTGTTGATGAATCACGTTGCTAATAATCTCAATAATTTGTTGTTTCTGATGATAAATATCATGTAACTTTTCACCAATAATATAAAATCCCTTGTAATTTTCAGTGTATAATCAACAAGCCAAACTCATAATTTTCACGTTGACCGGGCAGCATGACCCCACTAAGGGCGTTACCCCTTGGACCCCATCAGAGAGGCGTCCTCTTGAAATTCTCATAGTCTAGTAGGCTTCTCCACTATAAGCTTCAAGTTTTTCAAATGACCGAAATCATAAGTCTCAAATAAATGTTTACTCCTGACCTCTTTACTCACTTGTATATTAATGTTTATTGTAATTTTTATTTTATTTTTAAGTGTAACCATCTAAACAAAAATTGCTTTAGTTACACTATAACATCCATAATAATTTGAAAATTAGTAGCCATAAAAACTAAAACTACCATAAATAAATTATGTAATGAAAGTTTGCCTTTTCTTAAGTAATTAGTTTAAAACATACAAAACACTAACTAAAACAAAAAGAACCTTTTTTATCGTTTATGTGTCATTTAAACATACAAATTAAAACCAACTCCAACATACCAATATTGCCGTCTACAGCCGGTACCCTACCACGTTGCACTTTTATGTTAAATCAGAAAATTGTATAAATAGTCAGCAACCGTTGTAGCAATTATTTCATCTAGCTTCTTAAAGATCTTGTTTAATTTCCTCTGAGTTTTAAAAAAAGATAATATTTAGAACCCAAATTATTTCAAAAATGACCACATCCCGTTTGAACATCGTCTTCGTGACAACACTTTTTGTTCTTGCGACGTCAATCTGTGCAAAGGAATACATTGTTGGGGATGAAAATGGTTGGGCACTCGACTTTGATTATCAAACTTGGGCAAAGGATAAAGTTTTCTTCGTTGGAGATACCCTTGGTATGTTAAGTATATATCTCCATCATTTTATTTAGATTCATCACTTTACGCTAAGTATTTAAATCAGTCAGTTTGGTCGCTAAAAGACTTATGCAATTAACTTGCGGCTAAAACGTGAGGTATATCTCACGTACCTCACGTCTTTTATTTGTTTTGTGAGCATTTTTAGCTAGCAAGTAAAATAATTGTCTATATACTTGTCACATGTACTCGCCCTCTTTTACGACCCTCTTAATTTGCCATCGACTTGGATGTTGTACAACTTTAATTCAGTTGCAATATGGTCGCTAAACTCGCGGCATTTTCTACATTGTTGATATCCATTTTTGTAATAGTAGATTCGTTTAATATCACTTGTAAGGTTTCCTATTTTCAACACGTTAAATAAAAATACAATTCTCTTGATGCAGTATTCAACTATGCGGCTGGTGCACACACTGTGGTGAAAGTTAATGGCACAGGTTTCCAACAATGTATCACTTCACCATCCAATGGGATCTTGACAAGTGGACGCGACATCGTCCCACTTGAAACCCGGGAAGAAAATGGTACATTTGTGGTGTTGGAAAACATTGCGAGTCGAGAAATATGAAGCTTGTCATCACGGTTCTACCTCAAACATTGGCTCTGGCTCCAAGCCCTATCGCGACATCCACATCGGTTAAATTGTCAGCACCAACAATCTATGGATTCGTAGTTTCACTGTTTGGCACTCTTTTACTTCACTTCGTTTGAAACAACTACAACTTATACTTCCCATATTTTTTGTTATTTATTGAGATATACATATGTTTGTAATCCGTTTGATGATGGTTGATATATACCTAATATGAGTTTTTCTTAATTTATTATCCTACAAAACTATATAAATTGTACCCTTGTTTTGTTGTTATTATATACGTATGCTTGAAGATGGAGATTTGTAGCAACAACGGTCAGTCGTAAACCAATCTACAAATTTTTCCATCACAATTGTCACTAAATCTTTTACAATTGTGGTTGGTCACAAATCATTCGCTAAATCGATGAGTCGCAATACATCTCTAAATTGACCCCTTGCAAT
This sequence comes from Flaveria trinervia, assembly GCA_025506515.1. NCBI lineage: Eukaryota > Viridiplantae > Streptophyta > Magnoliopsida > Asterales > Asteraceae > Flaveria > Flaveria trinervia. Next base: position 3,281,490 of record CM046448.1, read on the forward strand.
AATGATCGGTTACTCGGTTGAGAATTGAGGGCAAAAAGGATCCGTCACAAGTATGTCGTGTTTAGCGAACAAACTTATTTGGTCGTAAATTCATCGCTAAGTTATTATTATATGACGTATGAACATCCGTCACTGGTTAGTAAGTTATTTAATTAGTCGTTATAGTTGGTAGCAAACACATCGCTAATTGGCACTCACAAAAATTGTTAGCCGCAACTCGCAAATCTGTCGCTCGTAGTATCCGTCCCAATCAGTCATGTTTTAGTATCTGTCCCAATCAGTCATGTTTGAGCGACAACTTATTCAATGTGTGTCGCTAATAGGCGGTTGCTAATCCATCGCTAAATTGGTCGTTGCAACAATAATGATCAGTCATAAATCCATTGAACATAGGATATGTCACAAATTTGTTGTGTTTTAGCGATCACTTATTCGGTTGTTACATCTGTCACAAACTTAGCATTACCAAAATGAACGTTCGAACAGTAAATGAACATTTGATTTTTAGAACGCTTTTATCCACTTTCATTTGATATGATTCCTTAATGTTCCATTTGCAACTCGTGTAAACAAAAAACAATAAGCCCCTAATTGAGTAATTTCCAATCTCTGAAAAATGCGAAAAGTTAAAAAAATTTAAGAGCTAAATTTGCAATCTAAACACACAGGTCGCGTTAATCTATTAACGGGTTCTTGTGTGTTCTTTCTGAATTTGCTAATTAACATGTTAATACAATTTTAAAAATGTACTTTTAGTAACTTAACTGTCTTATCTTCTAGTAACATAATTTAAAGTTATTAGCAATTACTGTTTTGATACAATTTAAAAAAGTTTTGTTCTCAGAGACCTAGTCTAACCCAAAGCTATTCCCATTGCCAATTTTTAAATATGAAACATAGTTTTAACAGAGAAAACAATCATTAATAATGTGACATTTTCAAACTTTCAGTAAGCATTGATACCTTGATAATACTTTCAACAAATACGTTGAACACACTAAACTCCGGCCAGCGATCAGAACATCGAGTCATGATTCACATAATTTAACCGGCCGGCCGGCAAGTTTCCGACTGCCCGATCGACCTATATAAACACATTCGAATGAACATTCAACATACCCACTAAGACCATTAGCTACAATGGCTTCTATAATAATATTGCTTCTCATTCTAACTACCATTTTAACCATCACATCCACCACTGCTGCTGAACATCAAACCTACATTGTCCACTTAGCCGCACCCAAGGGTGATCAACAGTTCATTCTAAAACAAGACCGTGAAAACTGGTACCACTCATTTCTACCACGAACCACTACCGGTTCAAGTGAGGACCAACCGGCCATGGTTTTCGCGTACCATAACGTGCTAAATGGGTTCGCAGCGAAGCTATCCGCGGAACATGTGAAGGCGATGGAAGACATGGAAGGGGTCTTATCCGCGAGGCCACAAAGAGTGTATTCGATGCACACGACTCATACTCCAAACTTCTTGGGGTTGCACCAAAATGTAGGTCTTTGGAGTGATTCAAACTACGGAAAGGGTGTCATAATCGGGGTTCTAGACACCGGAACGACTCCGAGCCATCCATCATTCAATGATGACGGCATGCCTCCGCCACCCGCAAAATGGAAAGGGAAGTGTGAAGTTGAAGGGTGCAATAATAAACTCGTCGGGTTGAGAGACCTTACTACGGGTGGAAATGACACGCGGTACGATCAAAACGGGCATGGTACGCACACTTCTAGTACCGCTGGTGGGAACTTTGTTAATGATGCGAGTTTTTATGGAAATGCCAAAGGGACCGCAGTTGGGATGGCGCCACTGGCACATGTGGCTATGTATAAAGTGTGCACATTGATGGATTGTTTTGAGAGCGCGGTCATAGCTGCGTTAGATGTAGCGGTTGAAGATGGTGTAGATGTCCTTTCGATATCGCTTGGTGATGATCCTGTTCCATTTTATCAGGATGGTATCGCGGTAGGTGCATTTACAGCGATACAAAAAGGTATATTTGTGGCTTGTTCTGCGGGTAATTCTGGTCCTGTTAATTCGACATTGTCGAATGAGGCACCATGGCTTCTTACGGTAGGTGCTAGTACCATTGATAGGAAAATAGTGGCATCTGTTTCTCTAGGAAACAAGGAATCATTTGATGGAGAATCGTTATTTCAACCTAAAGATTTCCCACAAGCATATCTACCGTTGGTGTACCCCGGAGCAAACGGGGTTCAAAACACATCATTGTGCTTGGAAGGATCATTAGACAATGTCAACGTACAAGGGAAGATAGTGGTGTGTGATAAAGGTGTTTCAGCGAGAGTCGATAAAGGGAAAGTTGTAAAGAATGCTGGCGGTGCAGCGATGGTTCTGTTGAACCAAGCTACCGATGGCGATCGAATTCATGAGGATGCTCATGTTCTTCCGGCATCACATGTTGGTTACAAAGCTGGACTTGCAATCAAGAAATATATTAACTCAACCACTTCGCCTATCGCCACTTTGTTATTTAAAGGGACTGTAGTCGGAGTAGATTCAGCTCCTAGTGTTGCTTTTTTCTCGTCAAGGGGGCCAAGCTTGGAAAGCCCTGGAATTTTGAAACCGGATATTATCGGCCCCGGTGTTAACATTCTAGCAGCATGGCCAATTTCCATTGATAATAACACACAAACAAGCTCTACATTCAATATGATTTCTGGTACTTCAATGTCTTGCCCACATCTAGCAGGCATAGCAGCATTATTGAAAGCTACTCACCTCGATTGGTCCCCTGCGGCCATCAAATCCGCGATCATGACTACTGCTGATCAAGTTAGCCTAAACGGCAATCCCATTGAGGATGAAAGAGAGCTCCGTGCAGATGTATTGCCATAGGTTCGGGCCATGTAAATCCATCAAAAGCTAATGATCCTGGGCTAGTCTTCGACATCGAACCAGATGACTACATTCCTTACTTGTGCGGGCTTGGGTACACAAGCCAACAGGTCGGAATCATTGTAACGAAAATAGTTTCATGCTCAAAAACCATTCCTGAAGGACAACTTAACTATCCTTCCTTCACGATGACATTAGCCAGTGGGGAAAACAAAACATTCTCGAGGACAGTGACAAACGTTGGTGAGGCTAACTCCACTTACGTTTTATCAGACCCCGATATCGTTATTCCACCCGGTATAGCTCTTATTGTTCACAACCTCACATTGAAATTCACCGAGGTGAACCAAAAGTTAACGTATGAGATAACATTTTCACGTTCTAGTACGAAGGAAGTTAATGTTCCTTATGGTGAAGGAGCCATGGCTTGGCGTTCGGGTAAATATCTGGTTAGAACCCCTTTCGCTATCAAGTTTACGTAAGGAACAACACCGATCTAGCTATCTTTGTAACACCTTATGGTTTTGTGTGTACTTGTTTCTTGCTTTCCATTTAACATTATAAGATCACACACAATGCACTACCCTTAGAAATTATCTATAACATCATACTATCAAAGATGAACAATTTATTTCTCTTTCTCTTGCGTATATTTTGCAACCTTCAAACTAATTAAAGTGCCTTTGCTACTGTTTGAAGCCGTTTGCTTTATAGGAAAGAATTTGCAAGGTGTTTTTATTTTAAGAGTAATGTAACTTGTGGTTGACGCAGTTGATTTTGCTTCGAAATTGAGCTTCAAAGCATCACTAATCTTGCTTATTTAGTGTTTTTTGCTTACCTTTGAACCTAAATTTTCAGATGTCGTATGCTTTAGGATGATCTTGTTTCTTTATTTGTTTATTTTACTAGTTATTTAGATATCACTAATTATCAACTTAATGTTCCATCAATTGTTGTAAACATAAAAAGATATACACATTCTTTATTTTTGTTCTTTATTTCAAAACTTTATTTTAAACTCATTAGTTTTACGTCTTTTATAATTTAACCCTCAAAATTTTCACTTTTAACTTTGGCCCTTATATTTTTCATCTTACAAATGTTTCGTTTTACATTTCGCTCTAAATTTTAAAAGTTAACATATCGTAACGTACATGTGTCATTCAACGTTGTTCTGCCTATTTTTCCTTTCTAATGGCCCCGTTGCAAAGTGAATGCTCTAGACCGACTTAGTTGCTTGTTTTAATGTTTACGTTTTATGTACGTGGTTCAACATTTTAACATCTAATTTTCATTCGGTTTTATTTTTTTTTAATTTGAGCTTTTTTGATATTGGTGGTTGCTGACGACGGTGTAATACTGGTGCTACTTGACACAGTTTTACGCCACCGGATGCAACACGAAGGTCTTAGTATTAGTGCTTAGCATACGGATGCGACGATGGTAAGCAAGGGAGGACAATTTGGATTTGGTTGCTAGCGCGTTTGTAGGTGGATTGTTGATTTGCGTCTTTACATCATATTATTTGTTCGTGTTATTGCTTATTATGTTCTACGAATCCTAGGGCTTTGTTTGATTGCATATGGTTATTTTCAACTTCAATTGCAGCTTTGGCGCTGTTTAATTAGGGCTTTTTCCTAGATTTCTTATCATTTTTTTGTCGACTTTCAATTGCCGTTGTTTCTTTTTTTATTGAACCAAAAGATGTTACCTCTTTTCTTCTTTTATTTCCTGATCATGAATTAATTTTTATGCAAGGTTATTCAGTTGTGAACACAAAATGGTTTTTGAGGTTTAAAATAACTTCCTTTTTTCTAAGAAGAGCTATGGTCTAGGTATTGACATCAACATAACTATATTTTTAGATTTGACTTTGAAATGAGACTTTTATTTTATTTTAAAGTGATTTAGTCTATTAGCTTTCCAACAAATAGTTGAAAATTGCTTAAGTTCTAAAATACAGTTTGAACCATATTTATTTCAGTAATTTGTGGAATTTGATTGTAAAGTGTAGTAGAAAGACTCATGGCTGAAGTTCTTGAAATGGTTAGACATTTAATGAAAATCAATTTCTGAATATTTTTAATAATGGTACTGATATATATAAGTATATAACTTGAATATTTGAATCCTAACTATTTTCTTAACAAACATACCGAATTGGATGAGGTAGCGTTTTGCGACCACTTTTAGTTAAGTCGCAATTTAATCGCTTAACTTGTGACATTGTCTACGACGGCAAAATCTAGTTGCTAGTATTCCGTTTTTAGAAGGAAATTCGTTTATCATTTCCTACATTTTCTATTTCCAACGCGTTTAGTAAATATAATCCTTACAATGCTATTTCGTGATGTATTCAACTATGTGACTAGCATTATCCAGCAGTATTTTATTGCTATTCGCTTAGAATGTTTATTGTTTAATATTTTCTAACACTAATGTGTTATTTTTTATATCTTTGTATGGACATACATGAGCTATGAATAAGCATAGACTTTGGTCTCAAATTATCGCACATAATATTGTCCTAACATATTATGTTTTAGCAGCAACTTATTCGGTCATTAACGTATAGGCAGTTCTAAATACAAATTGGTCCGTTGCAACAATATGGTCACAAATCCATTTCACATTGATCATTTACAAATTTATTGAATTTTAGTGACAATTTATCTGGGTCTTATTTCCTTGGCAAATCATCTTCTCGCAAAAAAAAATAATGTTGCAAAAACTAGTAACAAGCTACTAACATTATTACTCCCTATTTTAACCTCTTTTGGCTGCGAAAATTGACAGTGTTAAAATGCTTAATTTGCAATCTCATAGGGGTTATTAAGGTTGTTGCATACTTGTATTGTGAATAGAGGTCATGCGTTTGAAATTAAATGTGAGAAAAACCCTTCTGTATAAATGGTTAGGTGATATTGCGTACATTAGACCGAAAAACAATCTGGCTTATCCCCAAACCTTACGCAAAGCAAGAGCGAGTCAAGCACCAGATATACCCTGTGACACTCGGTCTAATCAGGTCAACATCAGCTCAGCTCTGTCTAATAATAATAAACGTTTAATTATTACCTCTGACTCATCTGACTTTCTGAGACCTTGACCACTAATTTAACGTGAACTCCCATTGCCAATTAACCGGTCGAGACATATGATTCATATAATATAACAACAACAATAATAATAATAATAATAATAATAATAATAATTCTATAAATAATAATAATGATGATTAAGTATAATAACTATTAAGTAAATTTTAAATATATATATATATATATATACTAGTGGGAATGCCCGCGCGTTGCGGCGGGTGCGGTTGTTTGTTGTCTCGTAGTTTTTGTTGGGTTTTGTGATGTGTATGATGCTAGTGGGTTTATTCAATATGATGAGATGAAAAAACAATGTACTTTCTTATTCTACCTTTGACAAATTCATCTATCTTTACACAATCTAGGAGCAGCAACAGCTAATGTTAGTAATTGATATTCAATTTACTAAGGCATCATCAATATAGTTCAATATAAGAATACCAACAATTGATGAAACAAAATTGAATATGAAGTCTATAAATTTGTTCGAAAAGATCAAAATTAGCACTTGTGTTTTCTTCTTGAAATCCCAACATGAGTAAAGTTAGTTATATTTAAGTTATGACTCATATCGAACAGAAACATTCTCACACACCAATTCATTCAATAAATAATATATACCAGCAATGAGCTATTTTAAAATGTAGTAATTATGCAGATTCCACTAATCTTCATCAAAAAATCAACTTTATCAAATTAAGGTTAAAATAAGAGGAAGGCAACACACATTCAATAACAAAATCATCACACACACATTAACCCTAAATAGAAGTAATAGAAAAATCAACAACAAAAACATATTCACACGAGCAACAAAGTAGTTGTAGCGGGTTTCTTATATAATCAATATCTTTTTTTGTAATGAGCTTCACAAATGGCTGCAAACTTATGGCCCATTCTATTTAGTCCAAATAAGTTTGTAACATCAAACATTAATCTAAGACTGAATGATAAGTATCTAATATGTAGGTCAAATAAAGTGTTTATACCCAAAAAAAAATGAAGTTGAACAAACATAGATGCACATATTTTGGTTTTGGTGGTAGACTACACTCACTCTTTAATAGGTGGTGTGTTTACCCAGTTATATAGAAGCTTTCCATTGCATTCCTACAACATCAATTCACAAACAAATCAAGTTGTGCAAGTAAAAATATTAAGTTTTCAAATTAAATATGTCCATAGATTACAATATCATGTGATGGTTAAATAATAATTAAGTTGAAGGAAATCACTACCAAACACTATTTCTATTGCATTTAAAACCTTCAACAGAGAATATATATTACATATAAATAAAAATGAGAAAAGCACATAGCATCTGTCAACTAAATTTAATAACATATGGTCAACAAAAATCATACCTTGTTGAGAGGTGTCCTATATGCATCTCTAAGTGCTTCATGTGCATCACACATAGTAAAGCTTATAAGCCTCGCCGTTTTATCATTTTGCAATTAGAGCCACCCAAACATCCATTACAAGATTATATATATTTTTAAAAGAATCAAAACACTAAGTTCAATCTCCAGCAACATTACAACTTTTAATTATTTCTATGTATTTCAATGAGATATCCTCTTAATTACTTGATAATTGAATATACATCCACAAAATTAGCATTGCTTATCTACTTATTACAACACAATCGCTTGAGAGTGTTTGTGATTACTTATCAAAAATGCTTATATGATTCATAGAGTGAGACAAGCAGATTTGAATCAACAGTTTGGAGTGGCTTATTTCAAAAACCATTAAACAAGTATGTTACATGACAAAATTATAAAAATAAGCATCTATATCTAATTTAAAAAATTTGGATGAAAATTAAACCATCAAAGATTACCTTGACAAACATCAGGAACTCAACTTTGAATTTCATTTGTCCCCGACTACCGTTTAAGAAAGTTATTGGAAGGAAAAGCCAAGATTTCAAAATCTGCCACAAAAAGAAAGTCACATAAATTAAAATCATCAAAATATACAAATATAAAGATATAAAAGAATTACTGTCATGCACAATAATAATGAATGTACCTTGATCTTTGTATTTTTGGTACAATATAAGCAATGCTTTATAGGTAGACTCTGTTAATACACTACTGAAATAAACAAAAGATTACATATTATATAGCTTACAGATTCCATGATTAAAGGGCCAGAAACATAGTTAACTTAAAAATCCCATGATTGAAATTCACTTTCTAATTTTGAAAACTAAATGGTTAACATTGTTGAATTTTTCCGATTTTAATTAACTGTAAAGTTAGTTTTTAGTGTCCATTCTTTGTTATAAAATAGTTTTAACAATCTTAAAGTTAATAAGTCAATTCATTTTGATCATTAAAGGCCAGAACTCGACTGGAACTCAACTCTAAATGTGTGATCAAGGTTGTGATGATAGTATTCTTGTAGTTGAGCTACATACATATATATACATAATAAATATATTAAGAATATATGGATGGCATTCAAAATTAAGAATATATACTAAAAGATGACTATTTGGCATATTTGATTCTTGAGGAATCCAAAACGATCAACGTAACACAATAGTAATAGAGCACCTTGTTTATATTAGATTTTGCTAGACAAATGTTCTTAGAAATCCATCAAGAATGAAGCCTTTAAGGCATTAAGGCTTATTAAGTATCCATAACTTCTTTTGCTTTGATTCCAAGAGAAGTTTAGCAGCAGCAACAACTCTTAGCAAAGATTAAAAGCATATTCGATAAACCAAACACAAAGCCATCCTCAAAAGAGTGAAATACAAATTAATAAAAAAACATACAATCAAGTAACAATGGCAATTGAGAAGAAATCCAACCAAAGGCTACCAAAGCAAAAAAAAACAATAAATAAAAAACAAAACAATAGGCAAGAAAATCTGCATATAATATATGGAGTTCCTGCACCTCACCTCACCTCTCATAACCAAATTCTCTAATAAATAATAATATTAATACTAATAGTTAGTTATACACATTTATAAGTAAATAAAACTCCACATGAGTCCTGAAAATGATTTTGTTCATGATTTGTTTCAACAATTCTTCTATCAAAATCAAGAACACCTTCTATCCAAATGAACAAAACTTATCATTTTTATATTGTAGATGCAGCCCGTGCTGAGCCTAATGCACAATCATTATAAAAAATAATAGTACAAATACATTTTGATTGCAAAAATAGGTTGGAGAAAGATTAATCTATAGTGTGAACACAACAATCATGCACTCATAAACCATATCATAGATATCAAACTAATTGGTATACACTTATATTCTACTACAAGGTTACATACCTTGATTTAGCTGGAACAAACTGATACGGTTGTTTGAAAGAGTCAAAAGTAGAATATTTATACGTTGCTTTAATTTGAATAAAATAATAAAAAATATTAACATAGGAATATTAAAAAGCCAAACAATTTGTATTGAAGTTTATATTGCTACCTTTACAGGATTTCTTAGGCAAGCTCTCTGCAGCTTTTTTATCTCCAATGTGAAACTCCATTACCAGCTTTTCTATCATTTTCTCTTTGTAACATATAATTGTATTAGTTTAAGCTTATAACACATAAAGAAGTAGTGAAGATAAGCATTTTAAGCAAAATTAGAACATAAATCATTACTCCCTCCGGCTAATTAACGTAGAAATATAATGAGGCTAACAAGATTATAGTTTTGCCCGGTTACAATCATTAAGTAGACATTGTTGTTGTCACACCCCAACTTTGACAGCGGAAACATCGAGATGTGAGGGTTAAGATTGTTCACAACCACATAACGCTATATTTAAATGTAAATATTAAAATTATAAGTTTCAAAAGGCATAACAAACATAAGTCTCAAACATGAAATAAGTTCCAAACAAAACAAAAAATTACATAAACATTTTATTTATTTAACTAGGTCCAAATCCTAGTTTTATTGCAAGCTTCAAAAGTTCACTTTAAACTTAGGGATTTCCTGAAACATGATAAAAATAAAAGGTCAACTAAAAATAGTTGGTGAGTTTTCAAGGTTTTCATACATAATATAACAAGGTTACAAGTAGCAATTCATGTCATAGGTTATAAGTTAGTAAGGTTATAGAACACATATCGTTACAACCAAACCTCGACTTGATTACAAGTATACAAGATTGGTATCAGAGCCCATAACTATAGGGATTTAGGTTATTAGAATTGGTGACCTAGACTATAGCTTATGCATGAACCTCATAGAATAATATTTATATTTTTAGAATTATATATATTGTTTGCATGCTACATAATGCTATGCCATACTTATGTGCAACTTGATGCCTTAGCATAGGTTTGCCTTGTAATTGTTTAAACTTTGTTACTTGTCTCCCTAAACTTATTTTTGACACTTTGACCCTCCCCGACAAATGAAACTTCTTAATCTTATTCTCGACGACACTTGGAATCGTATACTTATGCTTAAGACTTTAATCTTTAAGACTTATGTCTAATCTATGTAAATCTCATCAAGGTTCTGATTTCATGAACATGAGAAATTTATGTGACACATGGACACCTGTATTCTGGATTTCCTGGCAAAAGGCCCTCGGGCTAAGGCAAGCGTATCGCATAAATCCTACGGGACTAGTTATGCTTACCTGGGGATTTCCGGGATGAGTGATAAACCATGGTCAACATACACAAATTCCTAAGGAGAATGGATCAACTTAACTTGACGTGTCAACGTTTCCAAATGGTAATGCGTTACCAAATGGAACCATTCCATGTGCCTTACAACTCTTGCCTTATCCTTGTTGAATTATAATCCTTGTTATTCTCTTTCTCGTGTCTAACTCATTTTGCATATTCCAGCATGTCTCGTCATCATGGAAAGCATGGAAGTTCCGATCGTAAGCTAGCCGCCATGATTGCCCGACAAATGGCTGATGTCATCCCGACCATGGTTGCTGAACTCAATAGCACCTTAATGACCAACTCTAGCAACAATGGTCATGGGGAGAATAGTGCTAACCAAGGGCGCAACAACCAAACTTGCACTTTCAAGCACTTTAGCTCCTGCAAACCTACTAGTTTTAGTGGCAAGGAAGGAGCCACTGGTCTTCTTGAGTGGTTCGAGAGCATGGAGAACACTTTTTTCAACTATGAGTGTCCCGAGGCTCTCAAAGTTCGTTATGCCACTAGCATGCTCCAACAAAGGGCTCCCACCTGGTGGAATAACGAGAAGAGGAATCGTGGAGTTGATGCTATATTGGCACTGTCTTGGGATGAGTTCAAGAACATCGCCATCGCGAAGTTCTGCCCGAGAAGTGAATTACAAAAGTTGAAAGAAAAATTCTGGAACTTGAAGCAAAATGATGATGATTATTTGGCCTACTCAACTAGGCATCATGAGTTGAGTATATTGCCGCCTCACATGGTCAACACTGTCCCCCGTAACATCAAGAAGTTTATTAAGGGTGTACCACCCTAAATTCAAGATGCTGTGGTGGGTAGTCGACCCATAACTTAAAAGAAGTCATCACTATCACTGCTCAACTCACCGAGAACCATATACGAGCGAGCACCATGTCTGTGAAGGGTGCAAAGAAGGTGGAAAAGACGGCTACCGAGGCCGTTAAGGAGACTAAAGCTAAACCGTCTCACAACAATAACAACAAGAAGCGCAAGTTTACACCGACACGCAACTATGCCGTGGCTGCCCCCAAACAACCCCAAAGACAACTTGTACCTGCGACTACACCTGTGGCACAAGTGCCTGGGGCTAGGGCCTATGCTGGTCCTCAGCCTATGTGCAACACTTGTAGGTATCATCATCCAGGGAATCAACCATGCCGTATCTGCACCTTATGCGGTAAATATGGTCATTTGGTAGCGACTTGCCACCGTGCACCTAACAATGCCGTCGTGGTCACAAACCGTGTTTGCTACAACTGTGGGGAACCTGGTCATTTTCGCCCACAATGCCCTTGTCTTGTGGGTAATATTCCACAAGCCCGAGGATATGCTTTCAACATCAACGCGAATCAAGCACAAGCAAACAACGATGTGGTAAATGGTATGTTAACTTACCTTTGACTTGTGTGACCTAATTCTTTCCATGCGTTAACTGTATCGTTAAATACTTTTAAAATTGAGCTAGTATGTTCCTTATTAATAAAACTTATGCCTATGTCCTATTTGATTCTGGAGCCGATAAGAGTTTTGTCTCGTTAGAGTTTGAACCCATACTTGCTAAGCCACATACGAAACTAGAAAGACCTTTTACCGTTGAAGTTGCCGATGGAGAACCGATCACCGTTGAGGTCATTATTCGTGATTGTATCTTAAGTCTTGACACACATGATTTTCTTATCAATCTTGACCCTATGAAACTTGGAAGCTTCGACGTCATTAGTGGTATGGATTGGTTAGCCAAACACCATGCCGAGATCATTTGTTTCGTGAAGTGCATCCGCATACCATTACCTTCTGGGGATACTTTGAAGATGTTCGGTGAAAAATCTTCCAAAGGACTTAAACTCATGTCTTGCACTCAAGCCCAAAAATGCTTAAGCAAGAAGTATATGGCTTTCTTGGCTTACGTGGTCAACACAAAAGTCGAAGGGAAAGAACTTAAGGATGTCCCTATCGTACGAGACTTTCCTGAAGTATTTCCCGATGAACTTAGTGGTTTACCTCCCGTGCGTGAAGTTGAGTTTAAAATTGACTTGATACCGGGAACAAACCCCGTGGCTAAGTCACCATATCGACTTGTATCATCTAAAATGATGGTCAAACCGAGCGAACGATCCAAACCTTGGAGGATTTGTTACGCCTTTGTGTTCTTGACTTTGGTGGTGATTGGGATACGTATCTACCGCTCGCGGAATTTTCGTATAACAATAGTTATCACTCGAGTATCAAGATGGCACCGTTTGAAGCACTTTATGGTCGTAAATGTCGTTCATCGATCTGTTAGACTGACATTGGTGAAAACTTCATCACTGGCCCTGAACTTATACAAGAGACGACCGATAAAGTTTCTATTATCCGCAAGAACCTTAAAGTGGCAAGAAGTCGTCAAAAGAGCTATGCTGACAAGCGACGTAAGGCATTGGAATTCCAAGTTGGGGAGATGGTTCTTCTAAAGGTCTCACCGTGGAAAGGTGTTGTTCGCTTTGGAAAGAAGGGCAAATTGGCTCCAAGATTTGTAGGACCTTTCAAAATCCTAAAAAGGATTGGGAAAGTGGCTTATAAACTGAAGTTACCTTCCGACCTTAGTGGAGTTCATCCTGTGTTCCACGTTTCAAACTTGAGGAAATGCTTGGCCGACGAAAGTCTGTATGTTCCACTGGAAGACATCCAGATCGACGAGTCCTTGCATTTTGTTGAGAAGCCTGTTGAGATCATGGACCGCATTATGAAGAAGATTAGAACCACAAAAACCCCAATCGTCAAGGTTCGTTGGGAGAATAAGCGTGGCGCTGAATTCACTTGGGAGCGTGAAGAACATATGAAGAAGAAGTACCCGTTCTTATTTGTATAGTTTCATTTTTCTTAATTTCGGAACGAAATTCTTTTAAGTTGGGGAGACTGTAACATCTCGTATTTTTGTTAAATTAGGCGTTAACCTTGTTAAGTTCTTGTATGGACCATTTATGTCATTTATGAAACTTTGAGGGCTTGTTATGCATGTTGAGTTAAATTGGGAGTTAATAAGTTAATTTGCTTAACATTGATAATAATGATAATAATATTGTTATAATAATAATAATAATACTAATAATAATAATAATAATTAAAGTAATAGTAATAATAATAATAATAATAACAACTGTCAATTATAATGTTAACAGAAATAATAATTATTATACTAATAATAATAATAATTAAAGTAATAGTAATAATAATAATAATAATAACAACTGTCAATTATAATGTTAACAGAAATAATAATTATTATACTAATAATAATTAATAATAGTAATAATGATAATTTTAATAGCTTAAAATTTATAAATTAGTTAAACTATAAACCTAAATTAAGTTGAGGGGTTGTTTTGATAATTTATAAACTTGAAATGAATGTTTTGTGCATAAAATAATAAAAACAAAACTACAGGGGCTAAATGCGTAAATTATTAAAAACCCAAAACCCCACCCTTATTTTTCCCCGATTTTCCGGCCAATCGCCGGCCAACTCTCCGGCGACGCTCCGGCCGCCGTAACCCCTCAAAATCCGACGATTCTACAACCTGAAACCGGTCCCAAAACCTTCGACAACCGTTTCGATCATGTAAGCATTAAATAAACACATTTAAATGCCGGTTATGAAGCCAAAACGAGAGGGTAACCGTAGCCTTGAACTCGCTAGCCGTTCGAGCATTAAACAATAATTATAATCTAATTAAACGAACCTACACAATCATCCATCTATTCCTAAGTGATTATTGTTTCCAGTTTCACCTGAAACTAACTCAATCTCCCCTTCGATTGCTCCCTTTTATCGCGACCTGCTACACGCTCGATCACTACCTTCGGGACTTCGGAACCTAAAATTAGTAGAGGGTTTTTAGTCTTGAACATCATTTGAAACTATCCTCAAGTTTAATTTGAGTTTTGTCATCATTTACATATCAAACGAATCAAGGGTTGGGCCGCGACCTGTTCTATAATCTAAGGTCGACCATTTTAACTTGAACACGTAAGTATCATACATCAATACATTTGTTTTTTCATGAGGATCAAAAGCCCTAACTTTTCGATCGATTACAATGTTCATATAGGGTTCAATTTGATCGAATACGTTTCTAGGGTTCATGTGAAATTTGGGGGTTTGTTTGACTTTGTATTTAATAACTAAAACCTGAATCCTAACGCGGCTGAGAGCCTTGGTCTACCGGTTCCTTGCACACATATCATCTTAGAGGTCCCGGGTTCAAACCCGGCGATCTCCATGTTTTAAAAAAAAGGTTATTTTGTGGTTTTAAAAATATATAAAAATATATACAAATTTCTAAAAATTATAAAAATCACTTTATAAACTTTGTGCACTCTAAAACCATTAAATTATTTTTTTATAAGTTATTTATAAAAATACCCTTACATTTTATTTAATATTTTTTTAAATATTTTTTTAAACTAATGATTTTTTAATAATTTAGATGGTAACCACTAGATTAATTGATACAAATTATTAGTCCAAACATTGCCTTTAAATTATTGTTTAAATCGTGTTTATTTTAGTTAGTTATAAAGCTTTATTTAAACTTTATAAATATTACAAAATTATTATAAATGTTATTCTTATTTCACTTCTTTATATAAAAAAATAAATCTATTGTTCCTAAGAAAACATAATTGATATCTATTTGTTAAATATAAGCCCCAAACATCATTTTGAATTCTAGTTCACGTTAAATTGTTAAACTTAAATCTTGTAAATATGTATATATTTAGGTGTTTTGTGACGATTTATCTTGGAACGACCTATATTATTCTTGTTATTAATCTTCATCATATAATTATTTGACATGTGAGTTTCCTTGCCTCTTTTAACTTTATTTCATACTATTTTGGGGTGAAACATGATACTCATACATCATACACTTATAAACGTTTGAGACTTGTAATGCACTTGCAATTCATCTTTATATTTTGTCATGGTTATTTGTGTGTTGTAAGTGATTATATGAGATACATATTTTGTTTATGATCATTAACTATTGCTAGCCTGGCGACGTCTTAGATCTTTGGGCCTGACAAGCCTATTTGGTGCTAAAGTCGATGTATTTCCGACTCCTAATGACGTATGCTTGTTCATCATGGAACCAAATACACTTAGCCAATCTTATATACTTGTAATCAAGTCGAGGTTTGGTTGTAACGATATGTGTTCTATAACTTTACTAACTTATAACCTATGACATGAATTGCTACTTGTAACCTTGTTATATTATGTATGAAAACCTTGGAAACTCTCTAATAATTTTTAGTTGACCTTTTATTTTTATCATGTTTCAGGAAATCCCCAAGTTTAAAGTGGATTTTTGAAGCTTGCAATAAAACTAGAATTTGGACCTAGTTAAATAAATAAAATGTTTATGTAATGTTTTGTTTTGTTTGGAACTTATTTCATGTTTGAGACTTATGTTTGTTATGCCTTTTGAAACTTATAATTTTAATATTTACATTTAAATATAACGTTATGTGGTTGTGAACAATCTGAACCCTCACATCTTGATGTTTTCGCCGTCAAGGTTGGGGTGTGACAGATTGATATCAGAGCATGGAGAACACTTTTGTCAACTATGCCCTCAAACTCCCAATTTAACTCAACATGAATAACAAGCCCTCAAAGTTTCATAAATGACATAAATGGTCCTTACAAGAGCTTAACAAGGTTAACGCCTAATTTAACAAAAATACGAGATGTTACAGTCTCCCCAACTTAAAAGAATTTCGTCCCGAAATTAAGAAAAATGAAACTATAAACCTAAATTAAGTTGAGGGGTTGTTTTGACAATTTATAAACTTGAAATGAATGTTTTGTGCATAAAATAATAAAAACAAATCTACAGGGGCTAAATGTGTAAATTATTAAAAACCCAAACCCCCACCCTTATTTTTCCCCTGCAGTTTTGTTTTTATTATTTTATGTACAAAACATTCATTTCAAGTTTATAAATTGTCAAAAAAACCCCTCAACTTAATTTAGGTTTATAGTTTAACTAATTTATAAATTTTAAGCTATTAAAATTATCATTATTACTATTATTAATTATTATTAGTATAATTATTATTATTGTTATTAACATTATAATTGATAGTTATTATTATTATTATTATTATTACTATTACTTTAATTATTATTATTAGTATTATTATTATTATAACAATATTATTATCATTATTATCAATGTTAAGCAAATTAATTTATTAACTCCCAATTTAACTCAACATGCATAACAAGCCCTCAAAGTTTCATAAATGACATAAATGGTCCTTACAAGAACTTAAGAAGCTTAACGCCTAATTTAACAAAAATACGAGATGTTACAGTTGTGATGAATGAACATATGAGAGACACCATTATCAAACAATACAAGACCTTGATCGTGTATATCCTCCTGACATAGATCATAAATAAACAAAATAATATTTACCCCCAAATCAGCATGAAGTTGAATCACAAGTTCACACCCTCCCTCTAATAAATAATCTGATGCATACAAACGTTTAGTTATAACTACAAAAATAACTACCATATAGTGTTAGCCTATTGTAAAGCGAATCTAAATCATGGTTGCATACTCTTAAATCAGAACCCTAATTAATGTAATTAAATAGAAACGGGTGCACAACATAACAATCATTTATGCATAGTCATAACTACATAATCACACACACATACCTGGACTTCAAGTAACAATTGAAGATGGTGGTGAGATGAAAATTGGATTGAACACATGTGTTTATAAACTGTAGTGGAGTTGGAATGCAGCAGCGATTGAGGCAGAGAAACCATCCCGGTGAAGGCCACTGATTGCAGCGACGATTGACTTGTACTTGAAACCCTGTCTGTGCAGCAACAACGGTGGCGTTTTGCTAAGCCGCTTCGCTTGCTCGCTTCATCCGCTCCGATGATTTAATCGATGCACTTGCTCATATGTTTACTCAAACATTGAATGCGAATGCATTTATGATTGTATGCAGTCAACCATAATGATGGTTTATTATGCCAAACCGCCGTATGAAGGAAGACTGGAGGTCACAGGGAGCCGATCGAAAACCGCAGGAGGAGGGGGATTGAACGGGCGCGTCTTACAAAGATATATGAAATTCCAATTGTGCCCATGTGTTTTGTTTTATATAGTAGTGTATATATATATATATATATAATTATGTGTGTAGGATGCATGGATGACACCTAACTCATCCAATCCCTACATAATCTCTACACACCACTCCACACACACTCACCACCCTTTCATTTTCCCCATCCCCTCTACTCACACACACACCCCCACCACCACCACCCCAATCGGCCCCCTTACCGCCGCACCTCCACCGCCGCCTGCCCGCCGCCGTCCGCCACAACACCATCAACCACCGCGACCACCATCCTCATCACCATCTACCATCGCCATCACCACCCTTAACACCATCAACCATCGCGACCACCACCCTCATCACCATCTCCACCGAACACAACCATCACCACCTCCATCATATTATTTAGGAGAACTAAAAGGTAAGAATGTATATCTATGTATATGGTGCGTATATATGAATCTATGGACATAAAAGTTGGATAATTGGTGGATTATGGCTTTGTTAAGAACATTAGGTGATAATATGGATGAAGGATTGTTATTGGTATGATGATTTAGGATAATAACTAGGTTGAAGACTTTGGGTGACAATGATAATACAAGAAAATAATATAAAGAACGACTAAGTTGAAATGGTAAAATAGAAGTATGATACTTGGACATATTGAAATATTTCACTTGATAGAAGTTAGATTTATAAGACAAAAAAACCATGATCTAATGTAAGACCAAAAGGACGTTATGACCAAGGAACTCGACTAAGACGCCAAATAAGACTCCAAGACCTTATAAAATGTATTTATAAAAAACTAAAAATTATACATAGTTGGACAACTCACGACTAATAGAAATTATAGTATATATATTTACATTTAAATATCAACTTCAAATTAATGGATTTTATATATTATGAAAATAATATATGTTTTAGTAATTAAATAATTTTAAAAATAACAAAAAAGAATTATTTCATAAAAGCATATTATTTAATAAAATTATTAATTAAAAAATAATATATATATTATATATATATATAAAGTTTGGGGAGATTTTAATCTTGTAAAATAAATCATTTAGATAAGAAAGTACTAGTTAAACGTAAGTTATAAAAGCAAGATTCACGAGTAGAATAATAATAACATAAGATATCTAGAATATGAACAAGAAATAGATATTAGTCAAAAGAGTATATGACGCCTAAGGAAAATGGTAGACTTTACTAAAAATTTACAAAAGTATACATTTTTAAATAATAAAAACATGTTATTTTAAAACGACAAAATAAATGGGTGAAAAGCATTCGTAAGCATAAATCATCATATATTGACCATAATGCACATGATTAGGGTTTTATTATCAAAGGCCTGGCACGTTGGTTCCTTTCGTTAAACACATTCAAGGTGAGTCCTTCGGCCCCATTTTAAATATTATTTTAACTATTTTGGGAGGAAAAACATGAAACAATATTTTAAAATATATGATGGGTTAAACGTGATAATATATTATGAGGGTATAAGTTGGGTCAGTGGTATGGATATATACCATTGAGCCCCTAAATCCCCCTATAATCATTAACCTCAGGGGTGAGGCCACAAAGTATATTGGTAGATCTATCAGGTTAGAATGGCTTGCTCTCACGACCAGTCGCACTGATCAGGTTGTGGCGAGGGAGTTTATATGTCTGGATTGTTGTGGGGCAACAACATGTTTCTTGGTTTGATTATGGACTTATGACCTGAATTTATCATAATATCTAGCTAGTCTATGTGAAATATATTATGCCTTGTTTCATCATATTATTTTCAAAATGAAAAAAACCCCGAAAGCTCACCAACTTGATGTTGACTTTATTACCCTTAATGCTTTTCAGGGTTATAGATGAGCTCTAAGTGGAATTTCTTGGAAGTCTTTGGAGGGTCAAACGTGTAATTATCTTTTATTAAATAAAAGACAATGTATTTCCAATCAATAAGAATTTACACGATGTTAAGATCATTGATAATTAGTATGAATTTAGACTGACTAATGTATGGTTTACATAAGTGACGTTATTGTTGAACACGTTTGACTATAAAAGTTGGATCAACTCCAACTTCCGTTACCACCACATCACGTGACCTTCCGCTGCGATTTTCGGGGTGTGACATACCCCTCTTTTACGGGTTGTTAACTTTAGTTGAAAACACAGTCAGAGTAATCTATTAACATATTATTTTTTCTAATTTATCTAAAATATTCTACTTAATATGTTGAATACAATTATAAAAATTATCTTGGTGTTAGAATACGATTAATATGTAAAGTTTCACTAGGCTTTTACCCCGCCGCGCGTTGTGGTGGCATCATACACGACATGATAAAGTATAGACTACGATCGACCCGTCTTTTTTTCGATCTGTATTTGCGTAAGTATTCTAGTTGTTTTCAATTACGTACAACCGTAGATTGACACAATTACAAAAATATGAATGGAAGAAAGCTTCTGTTTTAGGTTGATTTTTCGACGTCAAATCCCTTAAACAGTGACGCATGTCAAGCTCCACATTAAAAAAAAGTTTTAAAAACCGGCATTAAATACCATTAAAATGTTTTTTCTTTATTATTTCTCACTAAAGACACACAAAACCCCTTGTTTTTATCACCACCACACCACCGCCATGACTTCAGGCCACCACAACACCGCCGGCACTTCCAACCACACACAACAACACGGCTACCATGACATCTCCCTCTCTATCTCTTTGCCTGTCTCTCACACACATCGAAAATGCACACAAAAATCCCGTTTTTTGCCACAGTCGCGGCCACCGCCGGCCCCACACCACCACCGCCACTTCCTACTACCGCTGCTTGATATGGTCAAGATTAAATATATATGTTACACAAATATTTTCTACAATTTTAAATAACTTTTGGTTTGCTTTTATTAAAATTACTCGTTATTAGCTCATATTCATATTTTATAGGTTTTAAGGAATTGCGAGCAGTGGCGGATCTAGAACAAAAGTTCAGAGGTAACGTAATTTTTTTACGGTACATGTATATTAATAAAAGAAAAAAAAACATAAAGGGGTCCGAAGAAAGATCATTTTAATCAAATCCATTTAAAACCATGAGAATTAAACTTGAAAAAGTTGTTGACCCAATATTAATATTATTATTAGAACTAATATCTTACTCTTAAAATTTCTTTTTAAGAAATTGTAAAAAATAACATCCGCCATTTTCAAAGTTTAAAACCCAAAACCCATTTCATTTTGAATTTTCATGATTAAATTATTTTAATAATTATAATGGATCATATGCAATAAAGATGACTTAACCATATTATGAATGAATTGTCTAAATATCATGCATCAAATCATCTAAACAATTTATAATAACTTTATAAATAATTTTTTTATATAGTTATAAAGTTTTATTTATCATTTATGGTCCTAATTATTAAAGTAAAGTATATAATTAAAATAGAGAGTTATTTCTAGATTTATAAAAATTATGAAGTTTATAATAAGTGATATTTAAATTAAAATAGGGTTTAATAAATTATAAGGCTTATTCTAATTATGAGTTTTAATTATAAAGTTATAATATATAAATAAATTGTAAAGTTTTTTTAAAGGTTCATAAAGATGTTCCAAAAATAAAGTTGATGGATGTTCCAAAAATAAAGTTGATTAGTTAATTCAATATGAGTTTACAAACTTTAGAGTTTGAATTGAAAATTTTAAAACTCAAATTAAAGAGTTTTTACATAAATAATAACTTACTGAAATTTGAGGGGCCAAAGTGTAATTTTATTTCAAAACACAACCCACCCCGTCGACTTCCCCCTGTCGTCGGCCATACCTCCGATCAAGTCTCCGGCGACACCCAAGTAGCCAAAAACGGGCCGTTACACTCTAATAAACCATCCATTTAGCTTCTTGCATCGGTTTCAAACCTAATCCCACTTATAATTTGAGTTAATGATGGCTGAAACAGTTACAAATGAAACCGAAATCGGTATTCAAAGCATGAACTCGATCGAACTAAAACAACCAAAATTAACACCATATAATTATGGGAAAACATTGCATTCGATCTCGTTACACCATTCGAACCCTCAATTACACCTGAAACACACAGAATCATCATGTTCGAACACCACCTTCATCGCGACCTGCAACTTGGTTGATAACCATATTCGAAGCATCTTAACTTAAAATTGAGCGAGGGCTTTGAATCATAAGCACTCTCTGAAGCTTCACATGAAAGGAATTTGATTATGATCAACTCTATCATCACAAACCCACCTCCACTTGTCGCGACGCGTTCTTAAACCCATGATTAACAATTAGAACTTGATATTGTAAGTTACGCATATCATTGTACTCGGTTTAACATGGGGAAACAAAGCCCTAATGTTAACTTGGTTAACATATCCGAATTGTTGTTCAATTGACACAATTCCATTCTAGGGTTCTTGAGTAATTTGGGGTTTTATTTAATTAATAGATTTATAAAATTATTTTGAAGCTTAAGCAGATATGGGCTATAGCCCAACTGGTAACTCATGAACCCAATAGGCAAGAGGTCCCGAGTTCGAACCGGGCCTCTACCATTTTTGTTTTTAATTAGGCTTTTTTGTATAATTTATAATTCAGAAAATTAATATTATATTAATAAATTACAATTAAAATTATTTTGTTAATTAATATATTTCAGAAAATATCAAGTTAATTATTAGAGGTTTAAACACTTGTAATTCTAAGATTTAATTAATATTTTTTTATAAAAAGTTATAAAAAATATTACTAAGTCATTTATGTTATAAATATATTATGGTTCAATGATTATTTAAATAATTAATTATTCAATGATTTATTTAACCATGTTAAATCATAAATAGTTAATAAATTTACTCGTTAACTTTTATTTACTTTATTCTTATTTTTTTAGGGTTTTGTATTATTAAACCTTTATGGTTAATCATTTTAAAAGCCCAAAACGTTATAAAATGATTTTAAATAATTTTAACGTTATTTAAATAAGTATTTAATTAATTCTCCTTAACAAGCTTTAAATAATTAATTATTAAATTAATTAGTTCTTTTCACATATTATATTTAAATTTTATCAAATCAATAACTTAAATTGTGGAGACGTTTTTTTAACTATTCTTAACTTAATTAAATTATTTTATTTTTACTAAACCAAAAACGATTCATTATTTTTCTTAATTAATTAAACCCCCAAATTTCCAATTGAAACCCTAGTTCACGTTTATTCGCTAATCTTACATTTAAACTTAATCTTGGAATATATACGTTAGGTATCTTGTAAAAAGAAATCGTTGGAGAATCGTTAATTTCTTACTATCATCTTATTTATTTTATGTGAGTTTCTCATGCCCCCTTTTTACTTTATTTCAAACCTTTTGGGGTGAAACATGTTAACTTATTAAATTTACACTTGTAAACATCTTGATAACTTGTAAATTGTAACACCCGAATATTTATTTTTGAAGCCGGTGACGAAAGAAAAGAAAATAAAGTCCAAAAGTCTAGGGACCAAACTCGCCAACGAAGAAAAGTTGGGAAATGTGGTGATATATGTAGGGAGAGGGCAGCGCACTCTCCCCACACCCACATTTCAGTTTCATAAAGAGAAGAAGAGAGAAAGAAGAGAAAAAGAGGAAAAGTGCCGGTTCGGGTCGCCAAAATCGTCGTGAAGCAAGCCAAATCGAAGCTCTTGTCGTTGTGCTCGTTTAGGTGAGTTCTAGGACCCCTCTTTTACATGTTTTTGAATGATTTTGGGGCTGGAACACATCTGAAAACCCTTTTTCGCGTTTTTGGGTGAAAACCCGTATGTATGCGTAGGATCCGTTTGGGGCTTGATTTCTTGCTTGGTTGTGCTTGAATAATGTTATGGTATGCATCCCTAAGGTTTAGGATGGTCGATTTAGGCTTAAAATAGGTTTAGATGAGTTTGGAGGCCGAAAACCCTCAGCTGCAGTCGGGTTGAACTGCATTCTGCATCAGTTAGGGCTAGGCGACCGACTGGAGGCCGAATGGAGGCCATACGGCCGATTAGGGTGCGATTGGGGTTCATTCGCACGATTGGAGGGCCAGTCGCATGGGGTCATGCGACTGAGGGTCCATTCGCACGACTGAAGGACCAGTCGCATAGGTGTTCATCCGCATTGTCTATTCGCACGACTGGATGTTCATTCGCATAGGTGTTCATCCGTATTAGTTCAATCGCATGATGTTCAGTCGCATGGAGGCCATGCGACTGAAGGGTGTCCATACGCCCGAATAGGGCTGTTGAACCCGAGGAAGGTATAGGTTGACTTCTGACTTTCGGGGGAAAGTGCAGATGTAAGTTTTGATGTAAAGGTTCCCATAAGAGTTTGTAAGATGACGATCGAGGTCTTAGAAAGCATGTTGGACATGATGAGGGTGATGATGTTGTATGATATGTATGTATGATGTTGCCCTGTATGGTGTGATGTTGATGTGTGTTAATGTTCCTTTGTGTGACGTATAATATCTTTCATATGGCTTTACCTATTATGATGAACGAACGAAGTATTATGTAACGTAAAGTGAAAGATAAAGAAAGAGGAACATGATGAATGAATGCATGTATTAATGAACGAATGAAACGTCTTGCACACATCGGATAACGGGTCCTTCTTGGTGATTGACCCCGAATGTAGAACCTCTACCGCTCACCCCTAGTACTGTGGCATACGTTTAGCTGTTCATTTGTTGACTTCGGCCTAGTAGCTAAGACTGATGGTTACTCCTAGTACCGTGGCATACGTTTAGCTGTTCATTTGTTGACTTCGGCCCGGTAGCTACGACTAACCGGGTTGTAGCACATGGTATTGGTATGGATGATGTCCGATGCGCAAGTAAGTAATGAAAGAACGAATGAACGAATGAAGAAGATAATAATGATATTATCTATGTGTACGTACGATGGGTGATCATGTAAAAGTAACGAACGGTTTTATATGAAAGTAAAGTATGTTTTATTTATAAAACTAGAACTCACTCAGCAATGTTGACTTTGATGTGTTTCCAGTTAGCAGGTAATGGTTGCTGAGGATGGCACGGGCGACTACTCAGCTCTTTTGGGGATGCCATTCTTTTGATTAATGTTTTTGTATTGTAATGCGAACAAGCTATTTTATAATGAATGTCGTATTAACTTGCAAAAACTTTTACATGGAAATGAAAGATTGTTTTAGTTTTCCGCTGCGATTTTATGAAACACAAATGTAATTATACGTTTTATGTGCGATGAGAACCCAGCTGTAAGCGTCCCGGGAACGGGGCCTTACAAGTTGGTATCAGAGCCAAAGTTTAAGTGAAATGGGTAAATTTTAAAAATAAACCTAATATTAAACTGAGAATGGGACGGAAAGGGAATGGGATGCCAATCTGAGTAGCTGCGTGCCATCAAGTATTTTCGTAAAGTTAACCGGTTTTATGTGCGCATGGTATGTGTTATGTGTTGTATGTAGATTTAAATACTGATGTAGTCAGGACAGGTAATACTTGGGGTATGAAGAGTAAAGTAAGTGGCTAATCACAACTGGCCACTGTAATTAGGGACTTACTATACTTGACATAAACTCAGCTGTTCCCTTGAATGACTGTGTTGGTGTTTGAATCTTTCAGTGTGCGTGTGATGGCCGGAGGTAGATCTTCGAAAGCTTCTAGGGGTGGAGGTCACGGTGTTGAACCGCGACCCAAGAGAGGGAGACCCAGAGTTGAGAGGGTGGTTCATGAAGAACCAGAGACCCCTCATCCGGAGGGTGGCGACGAAAGCGCCAATCTGAGAGCCTCAGTAAAGGAGGCTGTTGTAGAAGAAGTCCATCAGGTCATGCAGACAATCTTACCGTCTGTGGTGACTGAAGTTATTAAGGCTGTACGAGAAGGGGAAAGAAAAGAAAGAACAGATCCTCTAGAGGACGGGAACAACTAGAGCCGGAAACGGTTCTGTCTGATGATGAAGGGGAAGAAGAAGAGCCTGTGCCAGAGGTAGTGTGAGGATGTAACTACGGGGAATTTATGAGATGCAAGCCCCCTACTTTTGATGGAAACGGCACCGCTGCAGCTGCTCACCGGTGGTGAGGGAAATGGAGGCTGTTCTCGATATCAGCGAGTGCCGAGAGGACCAAAAGGTGAAGTTTGCTACCCACTCTTTTGTGGATTCAGCTCTGTGTTGGTGGGACAACATTGTCCAAGCTGAGGGTAGTAGGGCCATTGGGAAAATGAAATGGCCTGAGCTGAGAAGGTTGGTGATTGAGGAATTTTGTCCTCATCGGGAAATGGATAAGTTGGAAAGGGAGTTTCTGCAGTTGGAGGCTGGAACCATGACACACCAGCAGTATACCACCAAGTTTAATGAAATGGCACGGCTTGTGCCTGATCAGGTGGCGCCTCTGTCTCGGAAAATCAAGAGGTATATTCAGGGTTTACCGGTGGATGTTCGCCGGCATATGATCGCCGCCCGGCCAAGCACGTTTAGGTCGGCGGTTGATTTGGCAGGGAGGCTGTATGATGAGCGGGAGGTGGTGGTGACTGAAGCAAGTAAGAAGGGTGGTGGTGATCGGAACTGGAACGGGAAACGGTTCGGTCGGGGTGATGCCCCGATGGGTAACAAAAAGGCACGGGTGGATGAACGCCGTGTGGTCACATCAAGTGCGGGGTCGAAAAGGTGTGGCAAGTGTGGAAGGGAGCACAGCGGGGAATGTAGGTTTGGGTCAAACATGTGCTTCAAGTGTGGGAAGACAGGGCATATGGCGAAGGATTGCTTGTTGGGCAAATGTTTTAACTGTGGGGAAACTGGTCACATGAGCAGAGATTGTAAGAAGTCGAGGACTGAGGGTCCAGGGGTGAAGAAGATGGGAAGTGATGGATCGAGGGCGAGCGCCAGGGCGTTCACCATGACACAGGAGGAGGCTAGGACGGACCCTGACGTTGTGTCCGGTACGTTTCTAGTGAACCAGACTTTAGCTTATGTGTTATTTGATTCGGGTGCTAGTAGGAGTTTTATTTCTGCTGCTTTCTGTGCTAAGCTGCCTGTTAGTAGTAGACGTGTTGATGCGCCCTTTGATGTAGAAACTGCCATAGGTAAGTCTACCAGGATATCTGAGATGATAGAGAATTGTGAAGTGGAACTTGAGGGTCATAAGTTTCCTGTTAGACCGTTTGTGATGACCTTGGGTGGTTTCGATTTGGTTCTTGGGATGGATTGGTTGGCGGACTTCGAGGCGAACATTGTGTGTCGCAAGAAAATGGTTCGGTTGACAGCGCCTGACGGAAGTTCGGTAACGGTTTATGGTGATCGGGTTACTACAATCCCGAAGGTGATCTCAATGGCGGTGGCGGGAAAGTGTATGAGGCGTGGATGTAGTGCTTACTTGGCCTATGTAAAAGATGTGGATACACCAACACCACAACTAGCCGATGTACCGGTTGTGTGTGACTTTCCAGACGTGTTCCCAGAAGACTTATCAGGAGTGCCACCTGACAGAGAGATTGAATTTCAGATTGATCTGATACCGGGTGCCCAACCTGTTGCCAAGGCACCGTATCGGTTGGCTCCAACCGAGATGAAAGAGTTGATGGAGCAGTTACGAGAGCTGCTTGATAAGGGGTTCATTAGACCGAGTATCTCTCCTTGGGGTGCTCCGGTCCTATTTGAAAAGAAGAAGGATGGTAGTATGAGGATGTGCATTGACTACCGCGAACTGAACAAGTTGACAGTGAAGAACCGCTACCCCTTACCGAGGATAGATGATTTGTTCGATCAGCTTCAGGGTGCCAGCTGGTTCTCGAGAATAGATCTTCGATCTGGTTATCATCAGTTGAAGGTGAAGGAGCAAGATATCCCTAAAACAGCTTTCCGTACGCGCTATGGCCATTACGAGTTTCTTGTCATGTCCTTTGGTTTGACCAACGCGCCAACTGCTTTTATGGATCTGATGAACCGTGTGTCGGCCTATGTTGGATAAATCAGTGATTGTGTTTATTGATGATATTCTGATTTATTCGAAGAGCGATATTGAGCATGCCGGTCACATTCGGGAGGTTCTAGAGACGTTGAGAAGGGAGAAATTGTATGCTAAATTCTCCAAGTGCGCATTCTACTTGCACGAAGTTCAGTTTTTGGGTCATGTGGTGAATCCTGACGGGATTATGGTTGACCCGGCGAAGGTGGAGGCGGTTATGCAATGGAGGTCACCAAAGACGCCATCCGAGATCCGTAGTTTCTTGGGCTTGGCGGGCTACTATAGAAGATTCATCCAAGACTTCTCTAAGATTGCTTCTCCACTAACTAAGTTGACCCAAAAGGATGTGAAGTTTGTATGGGGTCAAGCTCAAGAGAAGGCGTTCGAAGAGCTGAAAGCAAGACTGACTCAAGCTCCTGTTCTGTCATTACCCGATGGAAGCGAAGATCTGGTGGTTTATTCTGTTGCTTCCTACTCAGGGTTGGGGTGTGTGTAGCCTATGCATCCCGACAATTGAAAGTCCATGAGGTTAATTATCCCACTCATGACTTGGAGCTAGCAGCCGTGGTCTTTGCACTAAAGATTTGGAGGCACTATCTCTACGGGACGAAGTGCACCATATTCACCGATCATAAGAGCTTGAAGTACTTCCTCGAGCAAAAGGATCTGAACATGAGGCAGAGGAGATGGATGGAACTTATATTGCGAGATCCATTACCATCCAGGCAAAGCTAATGTGGTGGCGGATGCCCTTAGCCGGAAGGAAACGCCCGAACCGATTCGGGTGAAAGCTTATCAATTAATCATGACCTCCGATGTGATGAAGCAAGTTAAGGAGTTTCAAGATGAGGCATTGAAAGAAGATCACCTTAACTCGGAAAGAATGAGAGGTCTGGTTGGGGAATTGGGTGAAAACACACTCGGTGTTAGAACTCGATTCGGTCGTGTGTGGATTCCTCGTTTTGGGGATCTACGGGTGAAGATAATGGATGAAGCCCACAAGACTCGATACTCCATTCATCCTGGTGCCACGAAAATGTACCATGACATGAAGAAAGATTATTGGTGGCCGGGTATGAAGCGTGACGTGGTGGAGTATGTGAGTAAGTGCCTTACTTGCTTACAGGTGAAGGAAGAGCATCAAAAGCCGTATGGGAAGATACAACCTTTGGATATACCGGAATGGAAGTGGGAGCACATCACCATGGACTTCATTACGAAGCTGCCACGTACTCCGAAAGGGTACGATGCCATATGGGTGATAGTTGATCGTCTGACGAAGAGCGCTCATTTTCTACCGATCCGCGAGACGTATTCATCTGAGAGGTTGGCTGATCTGTTCATCAAGTAAATTGTAGCTCGTCATGGTGTGTCGGTGTCTATTGTGTCTGATCGTGACACTCGGTTTACATCTAAGTTTTGGAAGAAATTCCACGACGCTATGGGGACGAGGTTACATATTAGCACGGCTTATCATCCCCAAACTGATGGACAGTTAGAAAGGACCATTCAGACACTGGAAGACATGCTCCGGGCGTGTGTGATCGATTTTGGTGGAAGTTGGGATGACCACCTACCGTTAGCCGAATTCTCATACAACAACAGCTATCATGCCAGTCTTGGTATGCCACCATATGAGATGCTATACGGTAGGAGATGCAGAACACCCGTTTGTTGGGGTGATATTGGTCAGAAGGAATTGGGGAGCGTCGAGGTAATCGAGGCTACGACAGAGAAGCTTGAAAAGATTAAAGCCTTCGTGAAGGCAGCCAAAGATAGACAGAAGTCGTATGCCGATAAGCGATGTAGGCCAATTGAGTTCCAGATGGGTGACCGGGTTATGTTGAAGGTCTCACCTTGGAAGGGCATTATCAGATTCAGAAAGCGGGGCAAGTTGGGCCCAAGATATATAGGCCCTTTTCGAATCATTGCTCGAGTAGGGGAGGTGGCCTATAGATTGGAGTTGCCAGATGAGTTAAGTGGGATTCACCCGACATTCCATGTATCTCATCTGAGAAAGTGTATAGTTGATGAAGACATGATTGTCCCACTGGAGAACATTGAAATAGATGAAAGGCTCAATTATGTGGAGCAACCGGTGGCAATCATCGATCGTAAAGAAAAGAGGTTAGGAATAAAGTGGTTCCTCTTGTGCGTGTACAGTGGAAGCACAGGAAGGGATCCGAGTCAACGTGGGAGACTGAGGAAGAAATGAGACAGCATTATCCACGATTGTTCGACGAATAACAGGTTTCGGGGCGAAACCTATTTAAGGGGGGGTGGACTTGTAACACCCGGATATTTATTATTTTGAAGCCGGTGACGAAAGAAAAGAAAATAAAGTCCAAAAGTCGAGGGACCAAACTCGCCAACGAATAAAAGTTGGGAAATGTGGTGATATATGTAGGGAGAGGGCAGCCCACTCTCCCCACGCCCACATTTCAGTTTCATAAAGAGAAGAAGAGAGAAAGAAGAGAAAAAGAGGAAAAGTGCCGGTTCGGGTCGCCAAAATCGTCGTGAAGCAAGCCAAATCGAAGCTCTTGTCGTTGTGCTCGTTTAGGTGAGTTCTAGGACCCCTCTTTTACATGTTTTTGAATGATTTTGGGGCTGGAACACATCTGAAAACCCTTTTTCGCATTTTTGGGTGAAAACCCGTATGTATGTGTGTATGTATGCGTAGGACCCGTTTGGGGCTTGATTTCTTGCTTGGTTGTGCTTGAATAATGTTATGGTATGCATCCTAAGGTTTAGGATGGTTGATTTAGGCTTAAAATGGGTTTAGATGAGTTTGGTGGCCGAAAACCCTCGGCTGCAGTCAGGTTGAACTGCATTCTGCATCAGTTAGGGCTAGGAGACCGACTGGAGGCCGAATGGAGGCCATACGGCCGATTAGGGTGCGATTGGGGTTCATTCGCACGATTGGAGGGCCAGTCGCATGGGGGTCATGCGACTGAGGGTCCATTCGCACGACTGAAGGACCAGTCGCATAGGTGTTCATCCGCATTGTCTATTCGCACGACTGGATGTTCATTCGCATAGGTGTTCATCCGCATTGTCTATTCGCACGACTGGATGTTCATTCGCATAGGTGTTCATCCGTATTAGTTCAATCGCATGATGTTCAGTCGCATGGAGGCCATGCGACTGAAGGGTGTCCATACGCCCGAATAGGGCTGGTGAACCCGAGGAAGGTATAGGTTGACTTCTGACTTTCGGGGGAAAGTGCAGATGTAAGTTTTGATGTAAAGGTTCCCATAAGAGTTTGTAAGATGACGATCGAGGTCTTAGAAAGCATGTTGGACATGATGAGGGTGATGATGTTGTATGATATGTATGTATGATGTTGCCCTGTATGGTGTGATGTTGATGCGTGTTAATGTTCCTTTGTGTGACGTATAATATCTTTCCTATGGCTTTACCTATTATGATGAACGAACGAAGTATTATGTAACGTAAAGTGAAAGATAAAGAAAGAGGAACATGATGAATGAATGCATGTATTAATGAACGAATGAAACGTCTTGCACACATCGGATAACGGGTCCTTCTTGGTGATTGACCCCGAATGTAGAACCTCTACCACTCACCCCTAGTACTGTGGCATACGTTTAGCTGTTCATTTGTTGACTTCGGCCTAGTAGCTAAGACTGATGGTTACTCCTAGTACCGTGGCATACGTTTAGCTGTTCATTTGTTGACTTCGGCCCGGTAGCTACGACTAACCGGGGTGTAGCACATGGTATTGGTATGGATGATGTCCGATGCGCAAGTAAGGTAATGAAAGAACGAATGAACGAATGAAGAAGATAATAATAATATTATCTATGTGTACGTACGATGGGTGATCATGTAAAAGTAACGAACGGTTTTATATGAAAGTAAAGTATGTTTTATTTATAAAAGTAGAAGTCACTCAGGAACGCTGACTTTGATGTGTTTCCAGTTGGCAGGTAATGGTTGCTGAGAATGGCACGGGCGACTACTCAGCTCTTTTGGGGATGGCATTCTTTTGATTAATGTTTTTGCATTGTAATGCGAACAAGCTATTTTATAATGAATGTCGTATTAACTTGCAAAAACTTTTACATGGAAATGAAAGATTGTTTTAGTTTTCCGCTGCGATTTTATGAACACAAATGTAATTATACGTTTTATGTGCGATGAGAACCCAGCTGTAAGCGTCCCGGGAATGGGGCCTTACATAAATACACATGCAATTCATCTTTACCTTTTTGTCATGGTTATTTGTGTTATTGTAAGTCTTATATGAGATACATATTTTGTTTACAATCATTAACTATTGCTAGCCTGGCGACGTCTTAGATCTTTGGGCATGACAAGCCTACTTGGTGCTAAAGTCGATGTATTACCGACTCCTGATGACGTATGCTTGTTCATCATGGGAACCAAGTACACTTAGCCAATCTTATATACTTGTAATCAAGTCGAGGTTTGGTTGTAACTGTATGTGTTCTATGAGCTTGCTAACTCATAACCATGGACATGAATTGTTACTTGTAACCCTTTTACATATATATACTTATGCGTGTGTTTAAACCATGGGAACTCACCAACTTTATAGTTGACCTTTTATTTTAACATGTTTCAGGTTTGATACTTGAAGATTTTCTTGTGCTCATATAGGCCTTGGACTTAGAATAATTGAAAGTCTTATGTTTCTGTTGTATCTTGATTATTTTGTATTTACTTATTTGTCTTGTAATGTTTAATGAATAAAGACATTTAGTTTCATATGCTATGAGCAATCGTCTTCCATTCATCCGCCCCGATGATTCTGCCGTCGGTTGGGGTGTGACAAAAAAAACTTGTTTTTTCATCTTTCAAATCCCTATTTTAATAACAAATAACACAATAAAATTACAACTTACAATAAAAAAACACAATTAAAATCCTTAATTTCAATATCAAATCTCTAACTCATCTTTCAAATCTCTACTTCATATACCAATTGCACAAACCCTAAATATTAGAACAAGTAACTAATATCATCATCTTGAAATCTTTCAAATCACTAATTATTATAACAAATAACACTTGATTATTAGAATTTATCAATATAAACCCTAAATCCCTAAATTCATAGTGTAAAAGAGAAAAAAAACCTAGCAAATTTACCTTGAACTCTTGATTTGGTGAAACAAAAAGATTAGATGAGTAGTATCATGCAGCCCACGTCAGTGGTGGCATGGCTGAATGGGACGGGGGTAAACAACTGGGTGATTGGCGGACGGTGGATGTCGGTGGTCAGTTGGTCGACAACTGGGTGATTGACTACAGTAGGACGGTCGAATGGGACAAGGGTGAACGGCGATAGTTGGGATTGAGGAATACCCGGTTATTTTTATAAGTTATTTGTGTTATGAGTATTTGGGCTCGTAAGTTTGTTAGGCTATTTAAGGTGTTTAAATTTTGGGCTTGTTT
The DNA here is from genome assembly GCA_025506515.1 of Flaveria trinervia. NCBI lineage: Eukaryota > Viridiplantae > Streptophyta > Magnoliopsida > Asterales > Asteraceae > Flaveria > Flaveria trinervia. The sequence goes on from CM046448.1 coordinate 3,314,718, forward strand.
TAAATTTGGGCTTATTATTGAGAATTTTAACCTAATTTGTTATTAATGTTTTTATAAAATGTAATGTTTTTTATTAAATACAAGAGTATTTTTATAAAATTTAAAACTTTCTATGAAGTGTTTGAGTTTAAAAAAATTAGGGGTAACGTAATTTTTTCTCAGGGGTAACATAAAACCGTATTTTTTTTATTTTTTGTATAAAAACGTAATTTTTCTTTTTTTTACACTATACGTGAAACGTTGAGGGGTAGTGGAGGCTACCCTTAAACATAACTTATGTCCGCCAGTGATTGCGAGCGAAAATGATGAATTTTAACTGAACTTTAGACATGCAAGTGTACATCAAACCAATTTTAAATATTAGAATTATCAATTTTCTTAGAGTGAGTTTTGTATAACAAAACTATTTAATTTAAAAAAATAAAGAAACATTCACTTTAACACATGAACGATGGCATGTTGAAATATATTATTATATATTGAAATCAAAATTTGACTTTTGAATGTTCATTGGAGGAGGTCATGTGAAATAAAGAAAGAAATAAAAAGAAGTCATTTAATGGATCTGGATGTGCACTTAAGTGAAGTCCACGTCAAACAAAATTTTAAGGTCTGTAAATAAAATGCATCCAGTTTATTATTTCAAAAAAAAAGAAAATCTATAATGGGAGCCCAAGCATTAGATTAAAAAGGGAGTAGACCTAATATAAAAGAAAAAAGACGGCAGGAACAAGAGGAGGGCAGAAAAAAAAGAAAACAAACATTATTCTATTATTATTAAACTTTGAAACTTCTAAGTATGTTTAGAGAACAATTTAAAAGCAAAGAATAAGACGGAGAAGCAACGATTGAAGCATTTAAACATTGAAAATCATTTGGTTTCGTTTTGTTTTTTATTATTTTCTTTTGTTTTATGCTTCTTTTATTAATGTCTCTAAAGTTTATAACTTTATTATTGTTCTTAATATTTTTGAACATTATAAGGAGCTAACCTTTTAGTATTATCAAGGTTTGGTTGAAACTATTCATGTTTTGATTAAATATTTGGTTTTGATTTCGTATATTCGTTTATTAATCTTAGAACTTGATTATTATCTTAATTAAATATGGCCATGTGTATTGTTTTATGCTTGGAAGTTACTGTCATGTTCGTGTATATTTGATCTTGATTGATTGTGTGACATGTAGATTATTAATTACTTTGTGTTTTTAATTTTAGACTTTGATTAGAGATAATCTTAGAAGCATTAGTTGTGATTTGATAGTATTTTTCAATGTGTCATCTTATCTACAACCTAGGGGTGATAGATATTGTTTAAAATCTCCTACTCATTGTTTGTTAGGTTTAGATTTCGTGAGAACGTGTTTTGCCTTTTATTTATGGTGTTAATGTTTTAGGGTATTTAATTGGATTTAATTAAGTTGTCCTTTGTCTTAGAGTTGAAAAATATAATCTTAAAGACATTGTGGTAGAAAACCTAGGGGCGATCTTCCATTGGACATTTTAATAAACATATCTAGTGTTTTACACGTGTTTTTGGTTTTCTTAGGGAGTAACAACATACCAAGTTAACCTTAGATCCGTATTTTTAGATATAGGCATACGCGTCATTACCTTAGGTCATCACATGTTAGTTGGTTTCCTACCTAGGTAGTTATTTTACGTATTTGATCGTATTCAAGTTTCCAAGTTTGAACTAATCTTTATTTTTTTTTCTTTCGTCGTGTTTTGATTAATTAATTTTAGTTAAATTGTTTATTTTGTTTATTATTAATTATTTAAAATAATTAAATTAATCAGGTAAGAAGTCAATAGAAGTTTACTAACGAAAGCCGCCAAACGTACCTCTAGGGTTCGATATCCGGATTTACCTAAACTTTACTATATCACATCCCATACACTTGCATTTGTGTGAAGTTTTAGTCAGGAATTTTCTTTTTAAAACTCGTTTGTGAAAATCATTTTTATAATAAATTAATATATATATTTTTCACACATCACTGCTACCACGACATCTCTTTCCTTATCTCCTTCTCTCACACACACGTCAAAAACGCATACAAAAAAACCCTTTTTTGGCCACCGCCACACCATCATAGTAACCCCCGAACACCACGCCACCGCTGTCACTTCCGGCCATTTACAACACCATTGCTACCACGACACTGTCGTCCATAAACAACGACAACCACATCATCGCAGATCCGAAATGGAGCTGACGCATCCGGTACCCTTTGCATAACCCAAGGTCAAATATGTATTCTGCCCGGTGGGGGAGATAACGAACTCGACGGTGGCGGTGGTGGTGGCGTTTGCGACAACAAACAGAGGCTCATGGTCTCTTTGTTGGCACCTATTTCAAAAAAAAAAGATGGCATGTAGGAGTTGTACCAAAGGCAAAGAAGAATGCATTATCAGTTATTGTAGTTACGTTAGGAAAGTTACTGTTTAATATAATTTAAATATGTTATGGTTTTAAAAGTAAAATAAATATAGAATAGTCTACCATAAAAAGCTGATTTTTTTAAAATAGAACTTTTTTGAAGAGAAAGTTGACAAAGGGGGAAAATCTTGTTTATGTTTGACGTTAGGGGTACCCGCCCCTGCCAGGGGCGGGTTCTGCTGCTTTGACCACGCCATGTGATTATGTGACCTTGTTATCGATTTGACTAGTCTTGGTTTCTGTGAAATCGCCCTTGGCAAGGGCGGGTTCTCAAATGCATAAATCCCCACCACACATTTACCTGACATCATGCAATTTTTTGAGAACTCGCCCTTGGCAAGGGCGGGTTCTCAAATAAACACTACCATCCACACATTTAACCTACTTTCATATATATATAATGCTGGTGTTAATCCAGGATCTTACGGGGAGGTGAACTATTCTGAAGATCCTCAGGAGTTAAGAGATTATGAAGCTGCTGATTTTGACGATGAAGACCATATGGATATATGGAATGAAGAGTCAAAAGAAATTCATGTTGGAATGTATTTTAAATCGAAAGATGAAGTGATGCATGCAGTGCGGTTATGGAATCTTCCACGTAACAGAGAGGCTGTTGTAGTTGAAAGTAAACGTACAAGATGGAGAGCAAAGTGCTACAGCACCAGCTCTAATTACAACAATAATCTTCATAGTGGTCCTCCATTTTCATGGTATGTTTATGCTTCCAAGAACCATGATCATCACATGTGGAGAATTTCAAGATGGGTGAATTCCCACAACTGCTTTGGTACTGTTGTTGGTAACAACAATAGAAGTTTCAAATGCAGAGATATTGTTACCCGTATCATCCATTTTATTCGTCAAGATATTGCTTTTCCCATCAAGCTGTAAGGCCCCGTTCCCGGGACGCTTACAGCTGGGTTCTCATCGCACATAAAACATATAATTACATTTGTATTTAATAAATCGCAGCGGAAAACTAAAACAAACTTTCATTTTCATGTAAAAGTTTTTGCAAGTTAATACGACATTCATTACAAAATAGCTTGTTCGCATTACAATGCAAAAACATTAATCAAAAGAATGCCATCCCCAAAAGAGCTGAGTAGTCGCCCGTGCCATCCTCAGCAACCATTACCTGCCAACTGGAAACACATCAAAGTCAGCGTTGCTGAGTGAGTTCTAGTTTTATAAATAAAACATACTTTACTTTCACATAAAACCGTTCGTTACTTTTACACGATCACACATCGTACGTACACATAGATAATATCATTATTATCTTCTTCATTCGTTCATTCGTTCTTTCATTACTTTACTTGCGCATCGGACATCATCCTTACCAATACCATGTGCTACACCCCGATTAGTCGTAGCTACCGGGCCGAAGTCAACAAATGAACAGCTAAACGTATGCCACGGTACTAGGAGTAACCATCAGTCTTAGCTACTGGGCCGAAGTCAACAAATGAACAGCTAAACGTATGCCACAGTACTAGGGGTGAGCGGTAGAGGTTCTACATTCAGGGTCAATCACAAAGAAGGACCCGTTATCCGATGCGTGCAAGACGTTTCATTCGTTCATTAATACATGCATTCATTCATCATGTTCCTCTTTCTTTCTCTTTCACTTTACGTTACATAATACTTCGTTCATTCATCATAATAGGTAAAGCCATAGGAAAGATATCAAACATCATATTAAGGGAACATTAACATGCATCAACATCACATCATACAGGGCAACATCATACATACATAACATACAACATCATCACCCTCATCATGCCCAACATGCTTTCTAAGACCTCGATCGTCATCTTAAAAACTCTTATGGGAACCTTTACGTCAAAACTTGCATCTGCACTTTCCCCCCGAAAGTCAGAAGTCAATCTACACCTTCCTCGGGTACAACAGCCCTATTCGGGCGTATGGACACCCTTCAGTCGCATTGCCTCCATGCGACTGAACATCATGCGAATGAACTAATACGGATGAACACCTATGCGAATGAACATCCAGTCATGCGAATGGACAATGCGGATGAACACCTATGCGACTGGACCTTCAGTCGTGCGAATGGACCTTCAGTCGTACGAATGGACCTTCAGTCGCACCCTAATCGGTCGTATGGCCTCCATTCGGCCTCCAGTCGGTCACCTAGCTCTAACTGATGCAGAATGCAGTTCATCCCGACTGCAGCCGAGGGTTTTCGGCCTCCAAACTCATCTAAACCCATTTTAAGCCTAAATCAACCATCCTAAACCTTAGGGATGCATACCATAACATTATTCAAGCACAACCAAGCAAGAAATCAAGCCCCAAACGGGTCCTACGCATACATACACGCATACATACGGGTTTTCACCCAAAAACGCGAAAAAGGGTTTTCAGATGTGTTCCAGCCCCAAAATCATTCAAAAACATGTAAAAGAGGGGTCCTAGAACTCACATAAACGAGCACAACGACAAGAGCTTCGATTCGGCTTGCTTCACGACAATTTTGGCGACCCGAACCGACTGGAACCAACACTTTTCCTCTTTTTCTCCCTTTTCCTCTCTAAGAACCTGAAATGTGGGGTGTGTGGGGAGAGTGGGCTGCCCTCTCCCTACTAATGTCACCACATTTCCCAACTTTTCTTCGTTGGCGAGTTTGGTCCCTCGACTTTTGGACTTTATTTTCTTTTCTTTCTTCACCGACTTCAAAATAATAAATATTCGGGTGTTACACAAGCAAATACAAGCGCATTTGAAAGACACGTTGAACGTTGATGTTTCATATAATAAAACCTGGTGAGCTAGAAAAGCTGCTATTGAGAATATTTATGGTAGTTGGGACAGTAATTTTGAGGAATTACCCACGTACATCAACGCATTACAAGAGAAGAACCATGTTATTGTGGAATGGTTATATCATCCGACCGGTACATCTGCTTATTACACATTTAAATATGTGTTTTGGGCATTCGGTCCAATAATTAAAGCGTTCAGCTATTGTCAGCCTGTGATATATATTGACGGTACTTTCTTAAAAGGTTCTTACCGTGGTAAAATGTTAATTGCAGTTGCAAAAAGGCAAACAACTACGTAATGCCGATAGCTTATGCAATTGTAGACGAAGAGACGGTAGAAAGTTGGAGTTGGTATTTCCACCAATTCTGGTCACACATTGCAGTTCACCATAATTATATTGGTTCGGGAAAAAAGTTATGTGTTATTTCCGATAGGCACAAAGGAATTATTTATGCAATGAATACTCTTGAAGAGTGGAAAAATAATGCTGTGCATCGATTTTGTCTCCGACATGTTCGAAGTAACCTCATGCAAAAGTTCAAGGTTTCTAGCTTAAAAAGGCTATGTTGGTCTATCGGAAGCACCACCCAACAAAGGAAGTATAACTAATGTGTAAGTCAAATGACAAGCATCAATCTAGAAGCGTGGGAATATTTAAAAACTATTAAAGAGAGTAAATGGACGCTTCTACATGATAAAAATCATCGTCGGTGGGGTAACCTGACGACGAACATTTCAGAAAGCTTCAACAATACGTTGCGAGGTGTCAGGCTTATGCCAATAAAAGCTATTATTAATTGTACGTTTGAGAAAACAGTCGAACAGTTCAGAAAGCACACTGACATCGCAACCAAATGTAACACCGCGTTACCCCCTCGCATATGGCGTTTATTTAACACACGTGATATTAACTCGCAAGAGCATATTATAACAGAGTTTGATTACAGAGAAGCTAGGTATAGAGTTCTGTCAAAGATACAAACAAATGAAGCTCGTGGAAATGATTATACCGTGGAATACACAAACAGACTTGCACGTGTGGTAAATGGTAAATGCAAAGATTTCCATGCTCACATGCAATTGCAGTTTGCCACCATAGAGGTGAATCACCTCATAACATTTTTCATCAGGTCTATAGTACTGTTGTTTATCAAGAACAGTATAACGGATATTTTCACCCGCTAAGTCACATTGATTATTGGAAGAACCCGGGTTGGAAGATAAGAGCCGATCCCTCAAAAATAACCATGTCACGAGGTAGGAGACGCACGAGAAGGATACACAACGAGATGGATGTTCATCATCGAGATGCACCTGTCATACGTAGATGTTCAATATGTAGACAAACATGTCATAACATGAACACTTGTCCAAACTCATATTCATGAGGAGATTGTTGTATCATAATTTTATTTGATGTGTACTAGTTATTATTGTTTAATATTATAATATTAGTTTTATATTATAAAATATAAATATTAATTTTATTCTAAAAAAACTCCTTGTAACATCTTGCATTTCTGGTTATCTAATAGTTAACCTCGTTTATTCTTGTATGGATTATTAATGCTTTTCATGAAACCTTTGGGCTATTTGTGTTAATCTCTTAGTTAGTCTTTAATTCTTTAATGTAAAAACTTTATAGCTTATTTATTAAATTGAACATAATAACATTTCTAATAGATTTTAAAATGAATAACAATCATAATAACTATGATAATAATAATAATAATAATAATAATAATAATAATAATAATAATAATATTTTTGTAGAAATAATAATTATGTTATTAATAATAATAATAATAATAGAAATAATAACTAATAAAACTTATATAAGTAATAAGTTGTAAATGAGTTCAAACTTAAATCAAGGAAGTTAAGGGGAATGTTTTGTCAAATTAATAAACTTTAATTGTAGTGTTGAGCTAAAATAATAAAAACGAAACTGAAGGGGCTGAATGTGTAAATTGTTAAATTCCAAACCCCACCCCTCTTTCCCTTCGCGTTTTCCGGCCGGCCCTCCGGCCACCGCCGGCTGTGGCTCCGGCAAACTTTAAAACGCCAAAACTACACGATTTCGAAGCCCAAAACCATTTCAAAATGTTTCTTGTGCGTGATTCGAACCTTAATGCGGCTAATAATTGAGGATTAAACGTCGGCTACCACCCAATCGAGTTCGGTAACCTAAAGCTTTTAATCTCGAACCGTTGAGCCATAAAGAATCAATAATAACTCAATTAATCAATCATAGTGAATCGTTTAACAATCCCTGATCTAACTACACACTCAATTCCACCTGAAACCCACACAAACATCTCCTTCGATTACTCTTTTCATCGCGATTTGCTACGCACTCAAACACCACTTTCGGGACTTCAAAACTTGAAATTTTTAGAGGGCTTTTAATCCTTATCACCATACGAAACCACCCATGAGTTTAATTTGATTTCCATCATCGTTTTCATACTTGTTGGGTTCTGACGTAGTCGCGGTTGTTCATCGTAGTGTTCGTCATTCATCCATCTTCAAATCGGGTAAGTTAACATATGTATATACTCGAAATTACATTGGGAATCAAAGCCCCATGTTAATTTTGGTAATCGTTATCAGATTGATGATCAATTTGATCCAAAAACATTCTAGGGTTCATTGGATTTGAGGGTTCCTTATTAAATGTGTTTTTAAGATTTTAAAACCAAACAAAACCAAGGCAACTACCCTTGGTTCACTGGTAAAACGCATGACACCTAAACAAGGGGTCCCCGGTTCGAATCCGGGGAACCTCGTATATTTTTTTAGGCTTTTCTAGCCTTTACATTAAATACTAAAATTTATAAAAAATTAGGAAAAATCATTTTATAAACCTTGTTAATTTTAGAATCACGAGATTATATTCTGGAAATTTATTTCCTAGGATATCTTAATATTTCTTTTTAATAAATTATTATAATTAGGCTATATCATATATTTGCTCAAATGGTATATTTAAATTATTTACCTAAAATAAATTAGACCTTAAACACTAGTTTCATTTACACAAATTATTTCAAACAATACCTATAAATTATTGTCCAAATGGTGTTTTAACTAGTTATAAAATTTTGTTTAAACTTTATAAATCTACAAATCATTATAAATGTTATTTTAAACCATAAGTGTTCTTTCTTTTCACATCTTAAATATATATTTTTTCAAGAAACATGAATGATTTTAGTTTGTTGTTTGACAAGCCTCAAAATCCACTTGAAACCCTAGTTCTCATTCAAATGGTAAACTTACATAATTAAACTTTAATCTTGTAAATATGTATTTATATTTAGGTGTCTTGTGACGATTATGTGGAAACGACGTTTATTATTATTTCTTATTACTCATTTAATATATACTTATTGATCAAGTGAGTATTTCTATACCCCTTTTATATTTTTACACTTTTGGGATGAAACATGTTACATTATAAACTTTGCACTTGTAAACACGTTTGATTCTTGTAAACTTATGGCATTTCACCTGTATGTTGTAGTTAGTTGAACTTTGTAGCTACCATGTAATGTCGAATATATGTACAATCATTAACTATTGCTAGCCTAGCGAAGTCATAGATCTATGGGCCAGTGATGTACGGGGTTTGGAATGAGGTTTATCATGGTTAATTGGTTATCTTTAATGTATTTAATATGGTTAATTGTAAGAGATTGTGTTGAACAAGTTAACTACGATGATTTGATGTTTTGTAGGTTAAACGCAATCATTTGAGGGTTTTTGAAGAATATATATGAATGATAATTGAAGATCATGATATATGAGATGAAAGAGGATTTAATTACGAGAACGTGGCCGCAAACGGGGAGGAAAACGGAATTCGAACGAAGAAGTTATGAAGAAAACAAGAATCAGACAAATCTGACTGAATATGACCTACGGTGGAAACATGACCTACGGTGCAACAGTTCAAAAGAAAGCAGAATGGCCCTAACGTAACTTACGGCAGAAACATGACCTACGGTACAGGACGCGCTGAAATCACTTATAAGTCGCGAAAATTAGGTTTTTGGGGATATCTTTTATTCTAAGTCGTCCCCAAGGGGGAGATTCGTCCCCAAGGCTTCCCGAAGGCTTCCGGAGGCGATTTCAAGGCTTCCCAAGTGTTTCTAATCATTCGGTTTGATTCTTTAATTTTAGATGCGATGTTTACTTTTGTTTCTGATTTGTTTTTCGTTGCCATGTCCGGCTAATCCACCGTGATCTTCTCCGGGTGATTAGGGTTTATACTATGATTTGTTCTTGATGGTTTTTGGTTGAGTTAATGTTTGAACATGGCAAGTTAAGCCGAGTAACATTATTTATTATTTAAGGATTCTAAAATACGTGTGTTGCCTTCAATTCAATTGTTCTGGTGTTGATTGTTTTAGATTTCTTTTCATCTGTAAACGTCAATTTTGGATGAGATTGGGTAATACAAACGTAGGATATGATTCGAGTAGTTATTTAACAATGGTCTCATTCAATCTATTGTCGTTAATCAAATCAACCCGGTTATGTCTATGTAACTGTTTTAACTATCGAAGCAAATCTAAGTTGTAAACATGAATCCGGAGAGGATTACCTTTTCACATTATTATTTGCAACTCAATTATTCATAAAGTTTGTTACTTTTTGCAATTAGTCATTTTAGTTAAGTTTTTACAATCAAGCTTCAAACTTTTGGATTTAAACTACACTTTCCACATATTTCCTGTGGATCGACCCGACTTACCCTAGCTATCTTAGGTGAGTTTGGAACCTTATATATCGTTTTTGATTAGGCTTGACAAACCGATATCAGCCAGACAAGCCTGCTTGGTTGATCCAAGTACACTTAGCTAATCGTATATACTTTTAAACGTTTGAGACTTGTAAAACTTTGTCGAGGTTTGATTGTGCATTTCTGTCTTACATCCCTAGTTTACTTTGTTCTCTAACTTACAACATGATTTGCCATCTTTTATATACTTATGTATCGAAAACTATAGAAATCTCACCAACATTATTGTTGACATTTTATTTTTAACATGTTTCAGGAAATACTCAAGCTTGATTTCTACTCTTTGAAGCTTTCACATCTAGGAATGGACCTAGTTAAATAAAGGAAATAAAATGGCTTGTTACATCTTATGTTATGCTTTTAATTTCTTTGAGACTTATGATTGTAATGGTTCAATTGGAACTTATGTTTAATATATATTTGGGTTATTAATAGCGTTATGTGGCTGTGAACGATCTTAACCCTCATATCTCGACGTTTCCGCCGTCAAGGTTGGAGTGTGACACTCCTATAAATACCACCAACCTTATCATCATAAATCACCACATTTCAAACACCACCACACTTCCAAAAAATCACTACATAAACCATAAAAATGGCACACCGCCCCGGTAAAGAACTAGTTCATGAACTCCGATCGACGAGTTCAATTCTACAAAGATTGAGGCGGCCTAAGAAGCAACATGAATCGTCTTCGTCAGAAAACAACCCGATGCATATACCATTTTTAGTTGCAGATGAAGAAGAATCAAAAAACTAGTCAAAAGATGCTATTGACTTCTATAACAATGGGGATGCGCCATATTGTGTTTCAATTCTATTTGATGGTAATTGGCTTGGGAAGGATTTCTGGGGTGTTTTATTAGGGTACAAACGCGACGGTCGTCTTTCTCCATTGGTAAAAATATTATATATTTTTTAGTTAAATAAATTAGTTTTATATAATATTTATTAGATGATAATATTTTATATCACAGCATATAGAAGGTTGGGTAAAACGGATGATGCGGATGAGACGTGAAAAGCTTGCGAAATTTGGACCATCAGGGTTGAATTGGATAATTTTACCACCTCAGTTTCGGGATGAATTATGTGTGTGGGAAGATGTCAAGCCTGTCAAATATGCCAACGGAACTGATGAGTTGTACCCTCCATTTTGGGAGGTGCAATATGTTTATATTCCAATTCTTATAAAAGCAGTAGAAGATTGGTTACTTATCCGAATCAACTTGCATACAATGGAGATCCTTTAGTATCGGTCAAATAACTTATATCGTGAACTCTATCATGAGTTAGTTCTTCCTATTTTAGATTTTATTCCATGTAATTTTTATTGTCTGATGGAACAGATTTGTTACTGGAAAAAAATTATACTGGACTATTTATTCATCTTGATAAAAGGGATAAGATGTCCTTCATAACTACTGAGGAGTACTTGCCTAAAGGTGGGGGTGACCTTGGTGGTGATTCAGGGGTTTTTATTTGTATGTTAATGCAAAAGCTAGTTCAAGGAAAAACTTTAACTATGAAGGGAGATTTTAAAGACACTTGTGCAAGATATCGGCGCTATATAGCAAAAGAGTTTTATCAGTATCGTTATACATATAGTCACCCTGAATGGGTCACAGAAAAGACAGTCAAACGCAAGACCCGCAAGTGACATTTTTTGTTGTATTACCGCTTTCCTTGTTACTTTTATTGTACTACTTGTTCGTTTTTGGATACTTATTCTAATAATATTGTAGCTTAAGTTTGTATTTTATAATAAAATTGCATTATATAATTAATAGATAAAAGTATAAAAAATTACATAATTAAAAAGGTAAATTACATCACTAAAAATATAAAAGAAATAATATCTAACGAGTGTCATCATTATCGTCTGTTGCTTCATCATTTAAGTCGAACAGGCAAGGAGATGTATTAAAAAAACCGGTCAACTAATTGAGTCGTATTTTGAAATTGAGGGTAATAAGGTAACGGGGAAGAATGGTGAAATGATTGTTGATAACTATTATCAGGGCTTTGATAAGGATTTGACGGCCCCCTTCTTCGAAATTCTGGGTCCCCATTTGACTAAAATGTGGAAACTGAGTACTTGAGGTACCACCATAAAAAAAATCTTGGTTGCCCATTTGGCTAAAAAAAGGGGAGTCAAGCTATTGTTCCTTGAAATCCATTTGTCCTGTCATATTCTGTTGCACAACAACATTATCATCACCAACCTGTCTACCAACCCGCCCTCGTTCTCTACCCCTTCTGGGTAAACGTTGTGGGACAAGAGGAAGTTGAGTATCATCAACATTCTGTGTCACATGCGTTGGTAGATAACTTATATGGTTTGCATGTGCCAAAACCATATAACGGCTCGCCATATTCCTCCCCGTTTCATCTCCTGGTCTTTGATAAAACTGACTTATCCCATCCATCTATAAATAACATTATGAAAGATTAATTTTAAAAAATAATAATAACAGTAACAATAATAATAATTAAATTATTAATAATAATACCATCATTCTCAATCTTTGTCCATCATTTTGGAAGCCATGAGGTTCGTGTCTTGATGAGCCGGGTTTGTTGTATACACAACAGAACGCTCTAGATACCACCTCATGTATGCTTTAGAAGCAATTGGCGAATCAGTATACGCTTCATTAGCAACTGAACAAAGATATTATGATGTTGTAACCAGTTTTTATTTCTACCACCTTTACGAGCAGTCGAATGTAGATTTGTATGTTGCTCCCGGGTTAGTAACACACTTGTAGGGATTAGTTGAAACATTCCAAATTGTCTTAAAACCCTACTTGGAATGTGAGGCTTAACAACTTTCCAACATATAAGGTATGTGTCACTTCTCCAGCTTTGATGTCCATTTGTGCAGATATCATGTAGAAGGTGGATAATATTATCATAAGGCCTCCAATTAAACTGATATAAAAATATGAATTAATATGTTTACAAAATGTTAATATATACAAAATAATATCAGATTAATATTAATACCGTGGCCTCGCTTAATGAATGCAGCTGAGATCGATACGCACTCAAACAGTGCAGAGTGGTGTTTACATAACTAAGTTCACCATTCCATCTGTAATCAAGTTTTTAAATATACCAGGTTAACTAAAAAATATAAGATTACAGATAAATAGTTAATACATAAGTTTTTTAACATACCGTGCACCATATGGTAACCTGAAATCAATAGATCTCGTATTCTTGGGACACATAGAAGGTAATCTTTCCCATGCCCATAATTGCAACAAGAATAAAGGTCCACCAATTTCTCAATTTGTGACACTCGTTGCCTTACATAACTGTCTATATAAAAATACTGAAACTGCACTTCCCTAACTAAGTCTACCACAATTATTTAAGTTTCCAATATGACTTAAATAATTTATGTGCACCCAGTTGCTAGAAGTATCAGGAAATAAAGTGGCACCAATCATAAAAAATAATATTAATCTAGCTCGTTGAATACATTGAAAATCAGTGGCATTATCAGAAAATGGTTTTATTATTTCATTTAAAATAAACCTTAGGTTTAACTTATAACCACTTACAGCGCTTGTAGCGAGTGTACAACCGGTTAAATACTCAAACCTTATTATAATTTCGGATGCACTTATAGCATAATCAATGCCAGAAACAACATCATCTTCAACCGCCAAACCCCATAAAACTTGAACATCTTGAAGGGTTATTGTGGTTTCTCCAACCGGTAAATGAAATGTGTGTGTCTCTGGCCTCCATCTCTCCACTAAAGCTGAAATAAGAGCACGATCAAGTTTTCGATAACCACACTCGATCACACCCGCAAAACCAGCCAACCTTATATATCTCATAACATTTTCAGGGATAGGCACTTCATCAATGTAATCCCAAAAAGCTTTATCACCTCGTCTAGCACGTAAAATTCCTTCATCGCTTTCTAGATCTCGAAAAATAATAATCAGCTCTATGTTGACCACTTAAAAATAACAAATCGTTATTTAATGGACCGGGTGTAATTCTCCAACTCATTTTTGATTTTTGAAATGAAATATAAAATTCTAGAAAGATTAGGTTTAAATAGTGAGAATTTGGATTTTGAAACGAATTGTGAGAAATGGAATAACAAAGCTAAATAAATAGATGAAGGTAGGTAAAATTTTGGACCGGTCAAAAAGTCAGAAGCCGCCCTTCCTAAGGGTGTGTTCTTCTGCATTTTCTCAACCGTAGATCTTAAGTGTGTTGGTAGATCGGACGGATCGTATTTAATGGAGAACCCGCCCTTCCCAAGGGCGTGGTCTCTCCTATCTGCACACACCTGCACACAACTACACACACAAAAACAAAATGACACGGAATTCGAGTGGCAGAACCCGCCCCTGCCAAGGGCGGGAGCCCTCAATGTCAACTCCCGATAAGATTTAACCCTCTTGTCAACATCAACTCTGAAAAACCTATTTTAAAAAAAATCTAAAAAGCTATTATCTTTTTCTTCTAGAAACATAATTTAAAATACTAGTAATAATATACCAAACAAACCCAAAGATACTCCCATTTCAACATTGTAAAAGATAAAACAAAAATTATATGACATGTTCAGTAATCATTGAAGCTTGAAAACGATAAAAAGAAAAGGATTAGAAATAGAACAAATAAACATCACTTTCACACCAATCAAATCAGACCTTCATATATATTTTTGCCAAATACGTCGGACAAACTAAAATCATAGTGACTAAACGGCATAATATCGTGATTGCCCCAATTCACCTATAAAAAGACTTTCGCATGAACATTAAACATGCCCACTAAGACCACTAGTTGCAATGGATTCTATAATAATATCCATTCTCATTATATCCATCATTTTAACCATCAAATCCACAACTGTTGCTGAACATGAGACCTACATTGTCCATTAGCCGCACCAAAGGGTCAACAGTTTACTCAAAAACAAGACCGTGAAACTGGTACCATCATTTCTACCACGGACCACAACCGGTTCGGCCGAAGACCAACCGACCATGGTTTTCGCGTATCATAACGTGCTAAACGGGTTTGCGGCGAAACTATCTGCAGAACACATTAAGGCGATGGAAAATATGGAGGGGTTCATGTTTGCAAGGCCACAAAGAGTGTACTCGATGCACACAACTCGTACTCCGAACTTCTTGGGGTTGCACCCGAATGTAGGTTTTTGGAATGAGTCGAACTACGGGAAGGGGGTCATAATCGGGGTTTTAGACTCTGGAACGACCCCAAGCCATCCCTCGTTCAATGACGATGGAGTCCCTCCACCGCCCGTAAAATGGAAAGGGAAGTGTGAATTTGAAGGGTGCAATAATAAACTGATTGGGCTACGTGATCTTACTATGTTTAGAAATGATACACGGTATGATGTAGTTGGTCATGGTACGCACACCTCTAGTACCGCGGCAGGGAATTTTGTTAATGATGCTAGTGTGTTTGGACATGCTAAAGGGACCGCGGTTGGGATGGCGCCCCTCGCGCATGTGGCAATGTATAAAGTGTGCACAATAGGGGATTGTCCGGAGAGCGCAATGATAGCTGGGGTTGATCTAGCGGTTGAAGATGGAGTAGATGTGCTTTCAATATCATTTGGTGAAGATCCCGTTCCATTTTATCTGGATGGTATCGCAATAGGTGCATTTACCGCGATACAAAAAGGTATATTTGTGGCTTGTTCCGCGAGTAATACGGGTCCTTCTAGTTCTACGTTGCAGAATGAGGCTCCATGGGTTCTTACAGTAGGGGCTAGTACTATTGATAGAAAAATAGTTGCATCTGTTTCTCTAGGAAACAAGAAAATATTTGATGGGGAATCATTATTTAAACCTAAAGATTTGCCACTCACACATCTGCCATTAGTGTATCCCGGAGCAAATGGAGTACAAAACACATCATTGTGCATAGAAGGATCGTTAAACAACATGGACGTGAAAGGGAAAATAGTGGTTTGTGATGGAGGTATTACATCAAAGTTCGAAAAGGGCAAGCCGTAAAGGATGCCGGAGGTGCTGCAACGATCATAGTGAACTCGGTAGCCCGGGGTGATAGTACTGACGTGAATGCTAACTTTCTTCCTGAGTTACATGTTGGTTACAAAGAAGGACTCGCAATCAAGAACTATATCAAGTCAACCACTTCACCTATAGCCACTTTGTTGTTCAAAGGAACTGTAGTCGGTGTAGATTCAGCTCCTGCCGTGATGGATTTCTCATCGAGAGGGCCAAGCTTGGAGAGTCCCGGAATCTTGAAACCAGATATAATAGGACCTGGTGTTAGCATTTTAGCGTCATGGTCTGTTTCTGTTGATGATAACACAAAAAAGAGGTCTACATTCAATATGAGATCCGGTACTTCAATGTCTTGCTCACATCTAGCTGGAATAGCATCATTATTGAAAGCTGCTCACCACAATTGGTCACCCGCGGCCATCAAATCCGCAATCATGACAACTGCTTATCAAGTTAGCCTAAATGGCAATCCTATAGAGGATGAAAGAGAGATCCGTGCTGACGTATTTGCTATAGGTTCGGGCCATGTGAATCCATCAAAAGCTAATGATCCCGGGCTAGTCTTTGACATCGAACCAGATGATTACATTCCATACTTGTGTGGGCTCGGCTACACAAGCCAACAAGTTGGAATCATTGTATCAAAATTTGTATCATGCTCGAAAACCATTTCCGAAGGACAACTTAACTATCCTTCCTTTGCTATGACATTAGCAAGGGGCGAAAATAAAACATACTCGAGGACAGTCACAAACGTTGGTGAGCCTAACTCTACTTACACTTTATCAGTTTTGGATCTCTTTATTCCAAATGGTATAGATCTTTTTGTTCACAGTCCTACATTAAAATTCACCGAGTTGAACCAAAAGTTAAAGTATGAGATAACGTTTTCACGTTCTAGTAGCGAGGAAGTTAATGCTCCTTATGGCGAAGGCGCGATGGCTTGGCGTTCTGGTAAATATTTGGTCAGAACCCCTTTCGTTATCAAGTTCGTGTAAACGACAATGTTGATCTAACTTTCTTGTAAAACCGTATGGTTTCACCGGTACTTGTGTCTTGCTTCCCATGTAACATTTTAAGATCACCCACAATGCATTATCCTTGAAATTATCTATAACATTGTCATATCATACATTTATTTTAACATATTACTAACAATGGTGAACAATTTATTTCTCTTTGCTATTACTCAAACAATATATATCTATAAATATCAATTTTCGATGGCTATAGTGACACCGTACCTGCACCTAAAGTAGTCATACAACCTTGCAATGCAGACTCACTATAAATCCACGTACATGCCAAATCAAGAGAGAAGGCGAGAAGAGAGAGATCAAAGACGAGAGAGGAAATAGAGAGAGAGAGAGACTGGTAGAGGCGGTGGTGGTTATGAAGATCGCTTCCATGGAGACGGTCTTGATGATGACAAGTGTCAAGTGTGATGATACCATGGAGACTAGCATCGCTACTACGTCGGCCATTCCATCAGCAGTGGTTCTCAAACCTATGGGCGTTTGTATGTTCTACACTCAACTACATCATGTACAACTATCTATACACTCTCATCGCAGATCCTTCATTCACTCTAAGGTTTGTGTTATTAATCTAGGATTTAGTGTGTTGAATTCTATTTATAACTTAACTAAAAGATATACTTTCATGAAAGGGTCCCTTCAATTAAGTTCTATCGCGACAACATCAATTTTTGTTAATCCAAACTTACGCAAGCTAAATCGTGTCATTCACGGGTAGCAGCCACTGACATCCAAATTTTGGGTTTTCTATACGTTTTTCTGCACTACAAGAATCTTGCATTCATACATTCTCAATGGAAATGTTTAATGAGTTTATTTGTTGCTTTTTAACATTTGATTTGATACATATACGTAGACCATTTGCTTTGGGGTTCATGGCTACCTTTGTTTCACCAAATCTGGCTTCTTGTGGGTAACCAGGACCCTTTATCCTTATTATTTATAGTGTGTGGTTAAACAAATTTTTTTTTTATTTTCGTTCAAGTTATTGTCATTTTATAACTACTGATCTCCACAAGCTTGATCACGACATCTAATTTTTTCTTAATTTCTAATTTGGATTGGAAATGGTACATTTCTGGTGTCGAAAGCTGAGAAAAATGAAGCTTGCTATCACGTTCTACCTTAAACATTCGTTGTGGCTCCAAGCTCGATCACGACATCTACACTGGTTAAATTGGCACTACCAACAATTTATGGATTAATAGTTGAATTATTTAGCAATCTTTATTGTTCTTGGCTTAAAATGTCATATTGTTTTATATTTTCTAACATAATGCGTTATAATAGAATATTTTCATTCATCCCAAATAAAACATTTACGATAAAGTGGCAGGTAAACGAGCAACAATTTGTGTTGCAACCCCCTTTTGGATAACAAACTTAGTTCTACTAAAACTAAACTTTGAGACTCAGAGGCTAAAAATTATTATGTATGACCCGCTGGACCCTATGCAAAAGGTCCACCACCTGATGGGCGAGAAAACTAAACGTATCAAAGGCAAAAGAATTAACACGTGTTGATTCTTTAAGCAAGTTTTCTCTTGTGCGTATGTTTGTTCAAATGTTGTATCCGTTAAGTTTGAAGATGGTTTATATACCTAATATGAATTCATTCTTAATTGATTATTTGGCTCATATCCTACAAAACCATAAAAACTGCAACAATGTTTAGTTGTTAATCTTAGGAGTATACAGAGTGCTTTGTAGAGATGTATTTTTAATGTGTGTAAGAATTTTGGTTATGTTGCAAAGAGGTCACGAAGTTTGTAGCAACAATGAGTGGTCGCAAATCACTCATTAAATATACCCTTCACAATAATGGTTGGTTGCAAATCCGTGGCAAACGTATCCGTCGCAAATCTATCATGTTTAAGTGACAAACTTGTTTTGTCCAGTCCAATATATACTTTCTTTAAGCAGCCTTTGCTAATTCAGTAAGTTGTTAAATTAGTCGATACAGTTGGTTGCGAACCCATCGCTAGTTGGTCCTCAAAACAGTCGCTAATCTGAAGTCGTCGCACATAGTATCGTCCCTAATGTGTTATGTTTTAGCAACAAATTATTTGGTCCTAGTGTATAGTATAGGCAATTGCAACATATCGGATCATTCACAAATCTATCGAATTTTAGTGACAACTTATCCGACCCTTATTTCCTTCAGAAACTCATCTTCTCGCAAAAAAAAGTTGCAAAAATTTAGTAACACGCTATTGCAATATACCCCCCCCCCCCCCAACAATGGTTATAGTTGTGTTATAATGATTTTGAGATAGAGCTAAATGATAAGTAACTAACGTTACAATCATTTAAAGTTGCGACATATCCTTAACTACTTCTTGCGTTTAGACTTGCCTATATATGGAGGCATATGGTTACTTAATAACCCATTTACTTGTGTAAACAAGAACATTATTACTCCCTATTTTCACTATCTCTTTTGGTTGTAAAAATTAACAATGTTAAAATGCTTAACTTGAAATCTCTCAGGGATGGTTAGGGTTGCTAATAAGGTTGTTTCTTACTTGTACTGTAGACTTGAGGCCACAAGTTCAAAACGTGAAAACGAACCTTCTGCATTAATTACAAGGTAAGATTGTGTACATCAGATCGTGAAGTAATCCAGCTTCTCCCCGGACACTACGTAAAACAGGATTGAGTCACGCACCAGGTACACCTCTTTGTCATAAGGTGTTACTTTAGTCGAAAACATAGTTAAGGTAATCTAGTAACATGGTTTTTTATTTTTCTGAAATATTCTAATTAATATGTTGAGTGCAATTTTAAAAAATTATCTTGATGGTAAAATAATGTTAATATTGTGGAGTTTCATACGTAATATTTGAAGTAAAATAAATATAGAATGGTTGAAAAAACTATTTTATCTTCTAGAAACATAATTTAAAATAATAGTAATTATTTCCGTACATGTTAAAAAGGTATTAATAACCCCACAAACCCAAAGATACTTCCATTTCAACCTTGTAAAAGATAAAACAAACATCATATTACATTTTCAGTACTCATCGAAGCTTGAAAATGATAAAAAAAAAAAAAAAAAAAAAAAAAAAAAAAAAAAAAAACGAATTAAAATAGAACATATAAACATCACTTTCACACCAATCAAATCATATAAACATATAAAACAAATATCATGTTAAATTTTTGACAAATACATCGAACAAACTAAAATCATGGTGACAGGCCGGCAAGCATCGAACTGCCCAAATTGACCTATAAATACACTTTCTTATGAACATCTCTGAGACCATTAGCTGCAATGGCTTCTATAATAACAATATTGCAGCTTCTCATTCTAACCATCATTTTAACAATCACATTCTTCACAGCTGCTGAACTTGAAACCTACATTGTCCATTTAGCCATACCCAATGACAATCAACACTTCATTCAAAAACAAGATCGTGTGAACTGGTACAAGTCATTTTTACCACGAACCACAACTGGTTCAACCGAGGACGAACCGACCATGGTTTTCGCGTATCACAATGTGCTAAACGGGTTCGCGGCGAAGCTATCTGCGGAGCATGTGAAGGCGATGGAAGAAATGGAGGGGTTCATGTTTGCAAGGCCGGAAGAGTGTATTCTATGCATACGACTCATACTCCGAACTTTCTAGGGTTGCACCGGAATGTAGGTTTATGGAGTGGTTCGAACTATGGAAAAGGGGTGATAATCGGGGTTCTAGACTCTGGAACAACCCCGAGCCATCCGTCGTTCAATGACGACGGAGTCCCTCCACCGCCTGCGAAATGGAAAGGGAAGTGTGAAATTGAAGGGTGCAATAATAAACTAATAGGAATGCGTGATCTTACTATGTTTAGAAATGATACGCGGTATGATATAATTGGTCATGGTACGCACACGTCTAGTACAGCGGCGGGGAACTTTGTTAATGATGCTAGTGTATTTGGAAATGCAAAAGGGACCGCGGTTGGGATGGCTCCCCTTGCGCATGTGGCCATGTATAAAGTGTGCACGATAGGGGATTGCCCGGAGAGCGCGATCATAGCTGGGTTTGATGTGGCAGTTGAAGATGGTGTAGATGTGCTTTCGATATCGCTTGGTTTAGATCCTGTTCCATTTTATCAGGATAGCATCGCATTAGGTGCATTTACCGCAATACAAAAAGGTATAATTGTGGCTTGTTCTGCAGGTAATGGGGGTCCATCTAACTCTTCTTTGGTGAATGAGGCTCCATGGATTCTTACGGTAGGGGCTAGTACTATAGATAGGAAAATAGTTGCATCTGTTTCTCTAGGAAACAGGAATCGTTTGATGGGGAATCGTTATTCCAACCTAAAGATTTCCCATTGACATATCTGCCATTATTGTATCAGGGAGCAAATGGGGTACAAAACTCATCGTTTTGCATGGAAGGATCGTTAGACAAGGTGGACGTGAAGGGAAGATAGTGGTGTGTGATAGAGGTTTCACAGATAGAGTCGGAAAAGGGCAAGTTGTAAAGGATGCTGGCGGTGTTGCGATGATTCTACTGAACCAAGTCACTGATGGGGACAGTACTTTTGCGGATGCCCACGTTCTTCCTGCATCGCATGTCGGTTACAAAGAGGGAATTGCGATCAAGAAGTATATCAAGTCAACCACTTCGCCTACAGCCACTTTGGTATTTAAAGGGACTGTAATCGGAGTGGATTCAGCACCCATTGTGACATCTTTCTCGTCAAGGGGGCCAAGCATGCAAAGCCCCGGAATCTTGAAACCGGATATCATAGGCCCTGGTGTTAGCATTTTGGCGGCATGGTCTGATTCCATTGAGAACAACACACAAACAAGCTTTGCATTTAATATGATATCTGGTACTTCAATGTCTTGCCCACATCTAGCAGGCATAGCAGCATTACTGAAAGTTACTCACCCTGATTGGTCACCTGCGGCCATCAAATCAGCAATCATGACAACCGCCGATCAAGTTAGCCTAAATGGCAATCCTATCGAGGATGAAAGAGAGATTCGTGCAAACGTATTTTCCATAGGTTCAGGCCACGTAAATCCATCAAAAGCTATTGACCCCGGGTTAGTCTTTGACATCGAACCAGATGACTACATTCCTTACTTGTGCGGGCTCGGCTACACAAGCCAACAAGTCGGAATCATTGTATCAAAACTAGTTTCATGCTCGAAAACCATTCCTGAAGGGCAACTTAACTACCCTTCCTTTGCGGTGACTTTAGCAAGGGGCCAAAATAAAACATACTCAAGGACAGTGACAAACGTTGGTGAGGCTAACTCCACTTACACTTTATCGGTCTCTGATGTCGTTATTCCAAATGGTATAGCTCTTTTTGTTGACAATCCTACATTGAAATTCACCAACATGAACCAAAAGTTAATGTATAAAATAACATTTTCACGTTCTAGTGGCGAGGAAGTTAGCGTTCCTTATGGTGAAGGTGCGATGGCTTGGCATTCGGGTAAATATTTGGTTAGAACCCCTTTCGCTATCAAGTTCGCATGAGCGATAATGATGATCTGGCTATATTTGTAAGACCGTATGGTTTCGCCTGTATTTGTGTTTTGCTTCTCATGTAACGTCATAAGATAATCCGCTATGCATTATCCTTGATATTATTTATAAAATTGTCATATCATAATTTGTTATATATTACTACAAAGGCAAACAATTGATTTCTCTTTACTATTAATTATAGGGGTGTAAAAAAGCCAAGCCAAGCCCGAGCTCGCTTAGTTGATTTCTCTTTACTATTAACTAGACATTAATTGGGGTGTAAACGAGCCGAGCCAAGCCCGAGCTCACTTAGGATTGAACTTGGCTCGTTTTGGTTTTAGAAAGGTCGAGCTCGGTTCGTTTAAAATTTTATTTCTAAAGCTTCAGCTTGGCTCGTCAAAAATAGGCCCGTCGATTTTATCCGTATCCGATTAACCCACCCGACTCGATCCCACCCGTACTCGAAGAAACCCAACCCAAACAACCCGTTACCCGAACAACCCGAAAACCAATTAAACCAATTCTTATTCGGGTCGGGTTTCAGATAAACTTTCAAACCTCAAAAACCCGAATAACCCGAACCAATTAACCCGAAATCCGAATAACATGATCAACCCATATTATAATTAAGTAAATTATATGTATACACTTGTTTAGATTGTCCAAATTGATCAAATTGTCTCTATATAAATATATATTTAAGCATATTTTATAAACTATAGAAGTCAACTAATTTAAGTCCACTAATATTATAATATTTAAAAAAAATTCACTAAAATCAACTAAATTGAGTCTATTGTTTAATACCCGATACCCGACCCGAACAACCTGTTACCTGAACAACCCGAAACCGATTGTTATTCGGGTTGAGTTTTGAGTAGACTTTCAACGTTGAAAAACCCGAATAACCCGAACCGATTAACCCGAAACCCGATTAACTTACCCGATCAACACCTCTAGTCAAAAAATTATCAGGCTCGAGCTCGACTCATTTTTTAAATCATATTATTTTTGTTAACATAAATCATATTATTATATATATTTATTGTTATTTTTTTAAATATTTATTTTTTAATAATTACTTTTATATTTTTTGTAATGAAACTTTTATATTTAACATAATAAATATTATTAATTAATTTTATCATAAGAATATATATAATAATATGATTTATGTAAATATATATATTATATACAATTAATATCTAAAAATATATATAAACAAAAAGCTTGTTTAGGCTCGCCGGTACGCTCAAGCTCAATGTCTGAAGCTTGGGCTCGACCTCGTTTAGTAAACGAGCTATGATGTGACCTAGAGCTCGTTTAAGCTCGGCTCGATTCGAGCCAATCCGAATAGCTTGCGAGCCGGTTCAGCTCGTTTACACCCCTAAACATTAATAATTTAAAACGAACAATACAAAGAGCTGTCTTGTTGAGGGTGGTCTAACTACAAAATAACAAATTGATCCTGCTAGTTTTGAAGTCTTGTTTTTAGGTCATATTTGTTTGAGAGATATGTTTTTATAATCTTAATGCTTCCAAAACCATCACAAAAATGAAAAATATATAAAGTAAACGGATTTTTACCTATTTCATCTTTCTAATACTATCATTTGCATATATTCGCTATGTCAAAAAATCAATTATATATTTTTCCCTTCTAAAACACACGCATGCACATGTGTTATATATCATATTTATTCATTTCATTAAATTTAACTTGTTAAATAATTATTTTATTCTTATTTTTATTTTTATTTTTTATTAATTTAATTTGTGATTGCTGATACACTAAGAAACATATACAAGAAGTACTAGTAGTTTTTTTCGATGCAAACAAGATCATTAACGTCAAAAAAACCAAGTAACTCGAGCAAAAGAATATTTATAGAAGATCATTAGTGATATAGACGTTTTCATTGACAAAAACAAAATTGTTTGGACCGAGCTGAAGAATTGAAAAAATGAAACCATAATTGAAGAAGAAATAAGGGTAGAATAGTTACTCAATAGGTTTATTTTATTAATTGAATAAATATGTGCTTTACATATTTTGAAAAGGAAAATATGTAACTAGTTTTCTTAACTTGATGACATAGTTAATCAACAATTTTACTAAGATGAAATATGTAAAAAAACGGAAACATTATTTGAATATCGTCTTCATGACAATAATTTTTTTCTTGGCACATCAATTAATCACCATGAAGAAATACATTCGTTGGGGACGAAATAGTTGTCAGTTTTCGTCGTTAGAGATAGCTTTGGTAAGCTAATTATATATCTCCTAACTATTTACATCAGTCACTTTGGTCACTAAAAGACTTACGGGATCAAATTGCTAACAAAACGGGAGGTAAAACTCACGTCCCTTATCTGTTTTGCGATCGATTGTAGCTACTGAAAAATTGGTCTATATTTGTGACCTGTAATCGTTATCTTTTACGACCATGTTGATTTGGCACCGACCTGCTTGTGGTAGCCAGTTTTGCGACAATTTTTAGTTTATTCGCAATTTGGTCGCCAAAATTGCAAATTTTCCACGATAGCAAAATTTAGTTGTAAAACTTTTACGGATTCATAGTTGCCTTATTCGGTAGTCTTTTATTGCTTTCAGTTAAAATGTTTGTCGATTTATATTATTCAATATTAACGCTTTATTTATTGAGATGTATGTATGTTTGTTGAAACGTTGTATCCATTTGAAGATGGTTGATATACCTAATATGAAAAAAAACATAGGTCGTGTAATCTATCAACATATTTTTCTTCTATTTTCTAATTAGCACGTCATTTTTTTGACAATTAGAGAAAGAAATTTTCGATGTTAAAACAGTTTATTTTCCGCTAAAAAATTGTAGATTCAAATCTTACATAGAATAAATCCAGAGTAAAAAATTGTGTCTCCCATAAAAAGAACTATCTTATCTTCTAGTAACATAGTTTAAGATATTAGCAGTTTTTATAATACATGTTAAAGTTTGATTAAATCTCACTCTCATAGGCCTGGTCAAACCCAAATTAAGATATTCCCATTGAACTTGTTTAAGAATTCGAAAGCGAGCTTTTGTACAAAAAAACAAACATTATGTGACATTTTTAGTAATAATTGAAGCTTGAAAACGATAAGAAAATGACACAAAATATAACACATAAACACCACTTTCTCACCAATCCAATGATACCTTGATAATATTTTCGACAAATATGCCCGACGAACTAAAATCCGGCGACTGATCGGAGCATCAGGCCATCGTTTCGTCTTTCGTGCACATAATTTAGCCGGCCGGCAATATTCCATCGAACCTAATTCACCTATATATATAAACACTTTCGAATTGAATGAGCAACAAGCATTCACACTGCAATAGTAGCTGCAATGGCTTCTATAATAATATTGCTTCTCATTCTAACCACTATTTTAGCCATCACAACAACCACTGTTGCTGAACATCAAACCTACATTGTCCATTTAGCAGCACCCAAGGGTGATCAACAGTTCATTCTAAAACAAGACCGTGAAAACTGGTACCACTCGTTTCTACCACGAACCACAGACGGTACGACCGAGGACCAGCCGACCATGGTTTTCGCTTACCATAACGTGCTAAATGGGTTCGCGGCGAAGCTCTCCGCGGAGCATGTGAAGGCGATGGAAGATATGGAAGGGGTCTTATCCGCGAGGCCACAAAGAGTGTATTCAAAACATACTACTCATACTCCAAACTTCCTGGGGTTACACCAGAATGCGGGTTTTTGGAGTGGTTCGAACTACGGAAAGGGGGTGATAATTGGGGTTCTAGACACAGGAACGACCCCGAGCCATCCGTCGTTCAATGACAATGGAGTGCCTCCACCACCCGCGAAATGGAAAGGGAAGTGTGAGGTTGAAGGGTGCAATAATAAACTCATCGGGTTACGGGATCTTACTACGGGTGGAAATGACACGCGGTATGATGAAGATGGTCATGGTACGCACACTTCTAGTACTGCGGCTGGGAACTTTGTTAATGACGCGAGTGTGTTTGGAAATGCCAAAGGGACAGCGGTTGGGATGGCGCCACTCGCGCATGTGGCCATGTATAAAGTGTGCACGTTGGAGGATTGTCCAGAGAGCGCGATTATAGCTGGATTAGATGTAGCAGTTGAAGATGGCGTGGATGTGCTTTCGATATCGCTTGGTGTAGATCGCGTTCCATTTATGAGGATAGTATTGCGGTAGGTGCATTTACTGCGATACAAAAAGGTATACTTGTGGCCTGTTCTGCTGGTAATTCTGGTCCTATTAATTCGACATTGTCGAATGAGGCACCATGGCTTCTTACAGTAGGTGCTAGTACCATTGATAGGAAAATAGTGGCATCTGTTTCTCTAGGAAACAAGGAATCTTTTGATGGGGAATCATTATTCCAACCTAAGGATTTCTCGCAGACATATTTACCATTGGTGTACCCCGGAGCAAACGGGGAACAAAACGCATCGTTGTGCATGGAAGGATCGCTAGACAATGTGGATGTGAAAGGGAAGATAGTGGTGTGTGATAGAGGTATTACAGCGAGAATTGAAAAAGGGCAAGTCGTAAAGGATGCTGGCGGTGTTGCGATGCTTCTACTGAACCAAGTCACTGATGGCGATAGTACTAATGCAGATGCTCATTTTCTTCCAGCATCACATGTCGGGTACAAAGAAGGACTTGCGATCAAGAAGTATATGAGCTCAACCACCTCGCCTATAGCCACTTTGTTATTCAAAGGGACTATAGTTGGAGTGGATTCAGCTCCGGCTGTTACTTCTTTCTCGTCAAGGGGGCCAAGTACGCAAAGCCCTGGAATCTTGAAACCGGATATTATCGGCCCTGGTGTTAATGTTCTAGCAGCATGGCCCGTTTCCGTTGAGAACAACACACAAACAAGCTCTACATTCAACGTGATATCAGGCACTTCAATGTCATGCCCACATCTAGCAGGCATAGCAGCGTTATTGAAAGCTTCTCACCCCTATTGGTCTCCTGCGGCTATCAAATCCGCGATCATGACAACCGCTGATCAAGTTAGCCTAAATAACAATCCTATCGAGGATGAAAGAGAGCTTCGTGCGAACTTGTTCGCCATAGGTTCAGGCCATGTAAATCCATCAAAAGCTAATGATCCCGGCTAGTCTTTGACATCGAACCAAATGACTACATTCCTTACTTGTGCGGGCTCGGTTACACAAGCCAACAAGTGGGAATCATTGCATCGAAAACAGTTTCATGCTCGAAAACCATTCCTGAAGGACAACTTAACTATCCGTCCTTTGCGATGACATTAGCAAGGGGCGAAAACAAGACATACTCAAGGACAGTGACAAACGTTGGCGAGGCTAACTCCACTTACACGATAGCAGATTCTAATGTCGTGATTCCACAAGGTATAGTTCTTGTGGTTCATAATGCTATACTGAAATTCACCGAGGTGAACCAAAAGTTAACGTATAAGCTAACATTTAGACGTTCTAGTAGCGAGGAGGTTAACGTTCCTTATGGTGAAGGCGCGATGGCCTGGCATTCGGGTAAATATTTGGTTAGAACCCCTTTCGTTATCAAGTTCGTGTAAGCGAAAATGGCGATCTAGCTATCTTTATAATACCGTATGTGTTAATTCCTAAGTGCGTTTCCTAGTGTCCTTTTCCGCTTGTTTCCATTGCCGGTAGTTGTGTCTAGCTATCATGTATCGTTAAGTTACAAGATCATACTTAATGGCGTAATGCACTATCCTTTAAATTATCTATAACATTGTCATATCATCAAATTTTTAAATATTATATATGCTATATGTTGTAAAACTGATTCAAAGAAAGAAAGAAATTGACAATGAATCTACTATTGAAATGATTCAAATGTTAATGAATATTAAGAACAATTGAGAACTGAGAAAATTATCTAAAAATAAATTGAAAAATTAACTCTCTTCTAAAACAACAACTGGTCCTTATATACACGAATCGGGCTTAATAAACATAACAACCTATTTACACTTTACCCCCTTTATGTTAAGGAAGCATATCTTCCGAAGGTAAACTTAACTTCCGAAGTTATGGAAATACTTCCGAAGCAAACACTCTTCTTCCGAAGAATAACCAGCTTCTTCCGAAGCCAATAATATTTTCTTCCGAAGTATTCTTATTGATTCTATGATCAACTCTAACTTCTCACAATCTCCACCTTTAGAGTATGCATCATAGAACACCAATGATAACATCAACCAATACCAAGCTTTGTAACACAAAACTCAAATTTAGAACCTGACACCACCTTTGTAAGAATATCTGTAAGATTCTCATATGTTCCAACTTGCTTTACCAGAACTTCTTTATTACTAATCACTTCACGAATAAAATGCAATCTAACATGAATATGTTTTGTCCTTTCATGAAAGACATTGTTCTTAGCAAGTTGTACAGCACCTTGATTCTCACAAAATACCATTGTATCAGACAATCTCATTCCTAACTCAGTAACCAGTCTTTGTAACCACAATGACTCTTTTATAGCTTCATTTAGAGCCATATACTCTGCTTCGGTAGTAGACAACGCAATCACATGATGTAACTGTGCCTTCCAGCTTACCACATTGCCCATCACTCTGAACACATACCCTGTGATGGATCTTCCCTTGTCAAAGTCTTTCGCAAAATCAGAATCAACATACCCATCAATTCTATCTCGACCTTCACCTTCCTTCAGACCAAAAAACAATCCCCAATCTTTAGTAAGCTTAAGATATCTAAGAATCCATTTAACAGCTTCCCAATGAACTCTTCCAGGTGATGAAAGAAACCTACTAACCAGACTCACAGCATAAGCCAAATTAGGTCTAGTGCACACCATTAGATACATTAGGCTTCCCACTACATTAGCATATGGAACCTTCTCCATATATGACAACTCATCTTCAGTACAAGGACTATCTTCCATGGACAACTTGAAATGGGCCTCAATAGGAGTTTTAACACCCTTACACTCATACATACCATAAAGCTTCAAAACTTTATTTGCATAAGAAGTTTGTGACAACTTCAACTGCCTAGAACTCCTATCTCTGGTAATCTCCATTCCCAAAATCTTCCGAGCATTACCAAGTTCCTTCGTTTCAAACTCCATCATGAGTAACTTCTTTATAGCTTCAATCTCATCTTGTACCTTAAATGCAACTAGCATATCATCTACATACAACAGCAAATACAAATAATCCCCACTAGAACATCTCCTATGATAAACACAACTATCATAGTCACTCCTAGTAAAACCATGAGTCACTACAAACTCATCAAACCACTTGTACCACTGTCTTGGTGACTGCTTCAGACCATACAGTGACCTCTTTAACAAACACACTTTATCCTCCTTACCTTTAACCTCAAAATCCATAGGTTGCTTCATATAAATATTTTCATCCAAGAACCCATGTAAAAATGTTGTCTTAACATCTAGTTGTTCCAACTCTAAATCAAGAGCAGCTGTAATAGACAGAATTATACGAATAGAAGTATGCTTTACTACTGGTGAAAAGATCTCATTATAGTCAATACCTTCCCGTTGAGTAAATCCTTTAGCTACTAGCCGAGCTTTGAATCTAGGACCCTCTGCACCAGAAACACCATCCTTGACTTTATACAGCCACTTACAAGCTACCAGCTTTTTCTCTACTGGCTTATCAACCAATTCCCATGTTTCATTTTTCTCCAGGGAATTCATCTCCTCAACCATAGCATCATGCCACTTTTCACTTTCATTTGATGACGTAACCTCATCAAAACTCAAAGGTTCATAGATACTCTCCTCCTCAGCAGCTGTGAAGGCAACAGCTGACATATCATGACCCTACCTGTATCTGAGAGGGGCTACAACCTTTCTTCTAGGTCTATCTTTGGCAATACTATGAGTTATACGAGACTCAGGATTCACTTCATATTCAATCCCACTGCTTGACCCAGCAGTCTTGTCTGAATCATCCTCATACTCCACATCAATCTCAACTTTCTCTGGAGACTGAGACTGGATGTTAACACTTACCACATCCTTATATACCATGCCTTCTTGGAACTATACATCCCTGCTTACTATTACCTGAGGTCCTTCTCCTTCCAACCTCCATATTCGATACCCCTTGACACCCTCAGGGTACCCCAAAAGAACACCCTTTTGAGCCTTTGCATCAAGTTTATCCTTACTAACATGAAAGTAGACCAATGACCCAATCACCCTCAAATGGCTACAATCAGGTTTAACACCTGTCCATATCTCCATAGGAGTCTTCATACCCAAAGCTCTAGATGGAGATCTGTTAATCAGATAAGCTGCAAATGTAACCAATTCACCCCAAAAACCTTTTGGAAACCCAGCATTAATCCTCATGCATCTTAGCCTTTCCAACATGTTCTGTTCATCCTTTCAGCCAACCCATTTTGTTGAGGAGTACCGGGTACAGTAAGATGTCTGGCTATCCCCTGAGTTCTACAAAACTCATTGAACTCACCATTGCAGAATTTGAGCCCATTATCAGTCCTCAATTTCTTGACCTTCCTCTCATATTGAGTTTCTACTAGAGTTTTCCACTCTACAAACTTCTTAAAAGCTTCATTCTTATGCTTAAGAACATACACCCAAACTCTTCGTGAGTAATCATCTATGATAGACAAGAAATAACTAGCTCCACCTATAGTACTAGTTCTGGCAGGCCCCCATAAGTCAGAGTGAATATAGTCTAACACATTAGTAGAAATGTGTTTACCAATCTTGAATTGAACCCTTTTACTTTTACCCAAAACACATGTCTCGCAGAACCCTACATCATTCACCTTGAACTCACTAATGATGCCTTGTTTCCGTAATTCAATGAGACCCTGTTCACTAAGATGACCAAATCTCTTATGCCACGCCAGAGAGCTATCATTCTTAGTAAGTGCCACACATGCACTTCCATACACTACAGATCCCTCTAATCTGTATGTATTGTTACTTCTCCTAGTACCATTAACAATACTAAGGAACCCTTAACAATTTTAGCCTTACCATCCTTTAACCCAACATAATAGCCTGACTTCTCAAAAGTCCCTAGTGATAACAAACTCCTTTTCAAACTAGGAATATACCTGATATCACTAATATCAACTTCAGTGCCATTATGTAACTTAAAAGTGATAGTACCTGACCCTAGAATTCTACAAGGCCGATCATCCCCAAGCTTTACTTCACCAAGATCTTCCATCTTCAACTCTTTAAAGAACTCTTTGACAGGAGTCATATGAAAAGAACACCCAGAGTCAAGTATCCATTCACTCATGTCTTCATCACAAGACACATTCAAAACATCAGAGCTGTCATAGCCATCCAATGATCCTTCTGATACATGGCTATTTTGCCCCTTTCCTGAACTTGACTCAGCTCCCTTCTTCCTCCTCTCCGACAGTCTTTCTTGAGGTGTTTTTCCGAATTGCACACATAGCACCTTCGTTTGGTTTTTGATCTTGATATAACTTGGCTCTTTCCTTTAGAAGACCTTTGTTCTGATCTTCCATGCACAACCAGGCCATCACTTGAATCTTCTTGCACATCACTCCTTTTCTTCAATTCTTTGAAATTCATGGCTGCAAGGACCTTATCCATTGATAACGTCTCTCGACCATACATCAATGTATCAACAAAGTGTTCATATGACTTTGGCAACAAAGTCAAGAAGATGATAGCTTGGTCTTCATCTCCCAATTTCGTGTCAATGTTTTCAAGATCCAAGATAAGTTTGTTAAACTCATGTGTGTGATCCTCCAAAGTCTTGTTTGCCGCCATGTGGAACGTATGCAAACTTTTCTTTAGGTACAGTCGATTTGCCAAAAACTTCGTCATGTAAAAGCTTTCAAGTTTCGTCCAGACTCCGGCAGCCGAGTCTTCCTTCGACACTTCTCGAAGAACTCGATCTCCCAAGGAAAAAATTATTGCACTGTGTGCCTTTTCCATGATCTCACGCTTCTCTTTCTCTGTCAAATCCGCCGGCAACTTTGCCTGCCCTGCAAGCACTCCCACCAATCCCTGGTGTACAAGCAGCACTCGCATCTTGACATGCCATAACCCGAAATCATTCTTCCCATCGAACTTTTCAAGATCGAACTTCGTGGACACCATCTTTGATTCTCCAATTTCCCTTCTGATCACAGCCGTGATCTTCTTCTTTCTTCAATTGAGCCGAACCTAGCTCTGATACCAATTGTTGTAAAACCGATTCAAAGAAAGAACGAAATTAACAATGAATCCACTATTAAAATGATTCAAATGTTAATGAATACTGAGAACAATTGAGAACTGAGAAAATTATCTAAAAAATAAATTGAAAAATTAACTCTCTTCTAAAACAGCAACTGATCCTTATATATACGAATCAGGCTTAACAAACATAACAACCTATTTACACTTTACCCCCTTTATGTTAAGGAAACGTATCTTCCGAAGGTAAACTTAACTTCCAAAGTTATGGAAATACTTCCGAAGCAAACACTCTTTTTTCGAAGAATAACCAGCTTCTTCCGAAACCAACAATATTTTCTTCCGAAGTATTCTTATTGATTCTATGATCAACTCTAACTTCTCACACTATACAAAACGCAAACTATGAACAAACAACTGTGCATGCAAAGTACAATTCTAGAATCCTTCTAGCTTATTCTTTTAATATTATAATTACTTTAATATATAATATATAAAAAAATTTCGAACATGTATACCCGTATGGAGGAATTGTTTTACTTACGTTTTACTATGAATTTTCTTTTGAGTCAGCTTGTATCAAATATTATATATTTTTAGTTTTGTTTTAAGATACAACTTGGTTTTTATTTTATAACTTTTGATTTATAATGTTTTATAAAATTCTGAATATTCGGCTTAATTTTATCTATATTCGCTATACATTTTATTTAATTGAGTCTTGTCGACTCTCACTAGGCTCAAGAAATACATATTCAAAACCTGTTAAATATACTTTTAAACAAACACACGATAACCTTTTACCAAGAGCATATATTGGTCCGTCATTAAAATATGTTAATATGATTGGCAAAACTAGCATTCGCGCCGGCTAAAAACACGTCGCCAAATGGGTCTGTAAATCACTCGTAAAACTTGTAGCAAAATGTGAAAGTCACAAACTGGTTTCAATATTTGTAATTGTTTTGCAAATGCGGTTGCAAACTATTCTACAATTACACATGCAATTTACAACGTTGGTTATACGTTCACATTTTTTGTCGCAATTCAGTTAAAAGGCTATTTCCAACCGATTTGCAACAAAAAATTTGACCAATGATACCCATTTCTCTAATCGTAATCTATTTTATACTTACCAAATATTTGTTCTTACCAAGCCAAAACTAATAAAGGACTCTTTATACTTCTCAAACAAAGTTGTAAAACAAATAATCAGTTAAAAAAGAATTTATCTTAGGTAATCTTCAAACGGATACAACATTTGAACAAACATACGTATATCTCAATAGATAACAAAGTAATTCTGGAAAATATAATAAAACAATGCATGTTTCAACCAAGAGCAGTAAAATACTCCCGAATAATCCAACTACGAATCCGTAAATTGTTGGAACTACCAATTTGACCGATGTTGATGTCGAGATAGGGCTTGGAGCCGGAGCAATGTTTGAGGTAGAACCGTGATCACAAGCTTCATATTTCTCGACTCGCAATGCTTTCCGACACCACAAATGTACCATTTTCTTCCCGGGGTTTCAAGGGGGATGATGTCGCGTCCACTTGTCAAGATCCCATTGGATGGTGAAGTGATACATTGTTGGAAACCAGTGCCATTAACTTTCACCACAGTGTGGGTACCAACAGCATAGTTAAACACTACATCAACAGAATTGTAATTATTGCATTAATTAAACGTCTTGGAAATGGGAAACGTAAGAAATCATATTAAAAATATTTTCTTAGATAAATGTGGTCGTTCAGTTTGATTCAGGGATTTTTTCCACCAATGGTGTTCTCAGGCAGAACTAAGTTTCCGTACTTGAGTAAGGGAGATGATCGGGTGGGTCAATAGTCCGTCAGTGATCGAATTAGCCGTAAAAAATGGTCGCAAACTAGCAACCACGTGAAAGTCGGTGGTAAATCAAGGAGGTCTTAGACCAATTTTTCAATCATTAACAATGTTCATAAAACAATTTAGCTACAACATTTTTACGAATATCACTTTGGTCGCAAATCAGTTGCAAAAGTTTTGTAACGATCAAGTTAAGCAATAGAATACCTAGTTTTATAGTAGTGAATCCAAATAAAATGATGGAGATATATAATTAGCATACCAAGTGTATCTCCTACGAAGAAAACTTTATCCTTAGCCCAAGTTTGATAATCAAAGTCGAGCGTCCAACCGGATTCATCCCCGACAATGTATTCCTTCGCACATATTGACGTCGCAAGAACAAAAATTGTTGCCATGAAGACGATGTTCAAACGTGAAGTCACCATTTTTGAAAATAATTTGGGTGGTTCTAAATAATTTTTTTTTAACTCGGTGAAAATTATAAAAGATCGTTATATACGAATCTAGATGATATAATAGCTACAAGATTGCTGACTATTTATACAACTTTCTGAGTTAACATAAAAGTTCAAGCTAGTAGGGTACCGGCGGTAGACGGCAATGATATTAATGTTTAGTGGGTCTAAAGTGTATATATGATTGCAACAAACAATAAAATATGTTGTCTTTTTAATTACTATATATTTTTGTATGTTTTTAACTAGTTATTGAAGAAAGAACAATTTGCATCACCAGTCTGTTTAATATAGTATTAAATTTTATAGCTACAAACTTTAATTTTAACTGTAGTTTAAAGTATATAGCTTTAAAAACTTTTGTTGCTTAAGTTATATGAAAAACCAATATTCTGTTCTTTTTAGTATGAGACGGAAATAGATGTAATTTTATTATTTGTTTCTTTTACTTAGAACATCTAGAGTTATACTTGAGTGACTGTGATATGTACTTTGGTGACTATAATAGATCAAATAGAACTTGGAAAAAAGTTTATCAAAGATGCATGTAATACTTTTAACTTTTCATTTGACTATTTAAAATACTAGTTTAAATGAATTCTTAAATTACTATAAATGTAAAACATTTTTTATAAATGTTATGTAAGGGGATGTTTGGTAACTTATGAATAATTAAGTGTTGGACCAATAAAATGTCTGAATTATTAAGTGTTGAATCATTAAGATGTTTGAACCATTAAGAGTTAGTATATAATTTAACTATTCAAAAACAAATGTCTGACCAATTTAGATAATATGTTTTAACCATTCAGCATTAGACCTCTTAACCATTTAGCATCAGTATGATGCTTAACCATCCAGAGGTAAATCTCTTAACCATTCAGACATGTGCTCGTGAAACAAACAGTCCGAACCATTAAGTGCTGAACCATTCAAACATCTGAATCATTAAAAGGCTGATTAAGAGGCTGTCAAACAGCTCCTAAGTTTAACTTTTAAGTTTTATCTATGAAATCAAACACTTTGAAATTAGAAATAGAAATCTATCATATGAATAGAAATTTAGCAGAAGGTATTCTACCCAACAAGACGAATACTTCAAATTCTACTTGGACAAAATGAAAGATATTGTCAACAAATAAAACAACGTCTTGTTCATTAACATCTTGGAAATATTTCGTCACAGTTAGGGCAGTTAAACCAACTCTCATGTGAGCTCTCGATGGCTCGTTCATATGACCATACCAGAGCCACTTTTGATTCTGTAATATTTTGTTTATTAATTACTACATATTCTTTCATTTCCATCTAAAAATCATTGTTTAGTTGGCAAAATATAATGAAGGAATTTGATTCATTCGCATTCTCGCCTCAAGGCATCACCCTGTTGATCCCCGTCTAAGTACCCCTGTAACATCAATTTAAGTTTTAATCGTTTTCTAAATAAATCTAGTGTAGATTGCTTGGTTTCAAAATCTTCGTCTAATAAAAAGAAGTAAGATACTACACTGGAATAAAGAAAACTAGTTATGGTAAACTGTCTAAAAAATGAAGTATGAAGATGAACAAATACAAATCAGCTTCAAAGATCTAAAAAGAGCAAACTTATTACGTGTAGGAATTAGATCTTTGAACCATAAATCTCTCATTAACATGTTCTTAGACTAGACGTAATGAACATTACGAGGATTTCAAACATGATGACATGGTCACAAGTGTGGCTCCAAATATCGTTATAAGATAGTTAAAAGGGACTCCAAACTTATAGGGCTCCAAGTCATTAACGAGCACTAAACACGACATTTCATATATTGTTACATTAATAAGAGCTTTAAACACTAGTTTATTACTACACTTAATGCAGACTTTAGTGAAATGTTTTTTATCTGTGTGGCATTTAAGTGTCATTTTAACTAAACAACCATACGAAATACTGTAAGATAAATCATGAACGTAACTTATACAAAGTAACCTTATGATGAATATCATTTGTTTATGAGAGCATGCTTTCATCGTATATATTATATTACTGTTTGTTGTTGCGGAGGCGGGGGAACGTTTTTCTCTATATCAACATTGGTGGCAACCGGGAGTGCAAACTCGAGCCGCGGTGCCATTTGCCTAGCCGAAGATAGTGAAACATAAACGACGATCCCGAATATTGCACTTAAAAGTGAAAACACGGCCCCTGCTGCCAAGATCCCAGGCTTTACTACATAACATGTAATTTCTCCATAATCTATCTGCTCACCCTGTCGATTATTTAGCATTGCGCCTCCAAATAGTAGAATCACCGCTACAACGAAGGCTATCCTGTGAAAAAAAACAATCATTTAATTTGTAAATTTGCACCCTCTTATAAATCGTATTACTAAAAAAAGATCAAGAGAGAGTTCGTTGATCCTTCACCAGAATTTGTTGAAATTTTGTAATTTAGTTGTAGTAAATAGAATAAATAATCTTATGAATTATGTTGGCCCAACTAAAAAGCTTTGGTTTCGAAACACGACCGTGTATTAAGGTTTATTAATGATTTAATTGTTTGTTTACGTACCATGACAAGATATCGAAGACACCGGAAAATGGGGTTAATGTAGAGCCCCTTGGACGACAGCAACAACACCCAACTAAAATCAATAACACGATTCGAGTTATGATTGTGAATATCCCCGCCATTATACCAAGGCCGAGTGCCGGACTACTCGGGTAAACACATGAAAATCGATCGATACGAACCTCTGATAACTGCATTTGGTGTATGCAACAAACTCTAGGTTACTGACTATCAAATTATGCAACAGATGTATGAAGATATTTAAGAGTTTAAATGATTACGCATTTTAGTGCAATCTTTTAAGCTAAATTTGGTACTAATTTCATCAGTTTATTATCATTAACATATTAATAACAATAACAATAGTCGTAGTAATAACGACAATCATCACGATTTTTAAACGGTCGTAATTTCTCATACGTTAATATTTTTTTAAAAAAAATTCCATCATAAAAACAAGTATTTTATTCTCTTTAGTTTGAGTATGGTATTACTATAGTTTGTTTTTTATTTACAAAAATAACATTTGATGATAACTTTTTCATACGTTAATATTTAAAAAAACCACAATAATGAGCATTTTTTAAATTTGATTATGATAATTTCTATTTTTATTAATTTAAACTGACTTTATATATTGTGTTTCTCGTTGTATCGTGCGAACACTACTTTTCCAGAATTCCCATATACATATATACTAGCAAGAAGCTACTATATAAACAACGAACCTTTTAATGTTATTGTTACCTTAACTCTAGTAGCCTCTGCACCGAAACCTGCAGCTGTTGATATTATTCCGAGCACCGCTACAATCCCACACAGTGCCACCACTTTGCCCTTCATCTCCGGCGACAAATAAACCAACTTTAAGTTGTTTTCAGTAAAAACAATATTAAGAGTCTAAGCAAAAAAGACAATGTAGAAGATGAAAGCTTTTGAACTCACATAAGACACAAGCACACATATATAGATATAGATGTACGTGTTTCTGATTAACTACGTATATGTAGGAATATTCCTTAAAATTCCATCTAGCTTTGAACTTTTCTAAGAACAATATAATCTATGTGAAACAAGTGTAAGATAATATAATATCCTAGGGTACAACCCCGTGTATTTAAATGGATTGATTAAAAAATATTAAATAATTATTAATGAATAATAAGGATACGTAAAACATTATTTTGATATAAGATATAACTGAAATTACGTATAAGTAGTTACTGTGATTAATTGATAAAATATTTATATTATTTCTAAAACTTTCGTTATAAAAAATATTGTTTTGATAAAACTTTCATTGTTATCTTGTTGTTTAAAGACTTCGGGTTTGTTTTGTAAAATTATGTTATATATAAAAAGAATGATTTTAAAATAATTCTGTTATTATAAAATGTTCTCGTTGTTTTAAAAAATCATAGTTTTAGAAAAAATTGTTTTTGAAAACGTGTATTTTTTAATCAAAGTATTTAGGTTTTATTTAATAAAAAATTTCTTTTAATATATTTGATTTAATAAGAACTTAAATTTATAATATAGAGAGAGAAAGAGAAATAATTAAAAATTAGTTATTTAATTTTTAAATGAAATAATTAGTTTAGACGGGAAAATAAATAAAAAATGAATGTGGTAATTGACATGTGTCAAAAAAATATAAAAGTTTATTAGTATAGATATAAAATAAATGTGAGATAATGGAAGACTAAATTAACTATTATCAAGTATGTTACCTCATAATATATAGACGTATATTACAAGAAAGCTTTAATTAATTTAATAAGCTCGTATAGTAGGCTGAATACTAGAAATCGAAATCTCATATACGTTAATAATAACTAGTAACTGTAAAAAAAAGTTTTGGTGAGTTTGAATCAATATCATATTTTATACTAAAATAATATATTACTTGACGGTCTCAAGTTATTTCATCTTGAATCTTATATAAACTAAATTACATCATATGTATTCTGTATTCTAAACTTATATTAATATATGTTACCTTAACGCAGATAAGATCAATTGGACGAAGAAAATAAGACAACAAAAGTATCATTATAAATTTTCAAAGTAACTATTGGTTATCGTAATTATGCATGCTTTAATACGATTATATAGTGATATCATTTGCAAAATCCAAAAGAACTACGACAAATGTTCAGTTTTCATGCCATTTGACATGTCGATTAGCTACGTAAGGATTTTCCATGAAATTTCGTCTATATATAATGTTTTAAAAATATTACTATTAATTGTTTTGAAATAAAAGAAAATTGTTACACATGTTTAAACCCTACAAGAAATCAACAATGTGGAAACAAGGGCTTGCGATGACATTAGGTTGTCATCAACTCACCATATCAAGACTTGTTGTGACGACTTATCGTTGCTATAATGTTTCAAATTTTTTGGCTGATCAATGTATGGCCACGACTTTTGCCATCTATTGTTGCTAAATGCTAAGCTACATACGCGACACACCATTGCTAAACCCTATATATAGTGACAACATCTGAGCATTATTGGGACCGACTTCTGTCATCGTCGTAGGTTTGATTTCTAACCAAACATGCCAGAAAACCATGCATGACCATAAATTTTAATAAAACAAGCCTAGATACAGTTGTCTGAATCTTATATATATTGATTATGGTAATGATAATTTGTATCATTTCTGTATTTCAAAATATAATTATTAGAAAATATTAATATATTGGTTTTGGTTTCTTAAAAAGCTTCTTTTTTTCTTATGTTTATATGAATAAAAAAACATGTATCTGAGATTAGTAATATGATCCAGCCCTCAGATTTGCATCCATTTGTCAAACATATTTACTAAATAAAAACAAATATAAAATGTATTCAAACAATATATACTACTTAAATAATTTTCTTTCAAGTTAAGGTTTGACAAGGTTGTCATGAAAAGGGGCAGAGTCAAACACAGCTGTTTATTCGTGTATAAATATTGTTACACATTTTAGCATGAGCATTTTTAATACCATGTTTCTTCATGTTTTTAAAGAAAAAAAGTATGATATAAATGAGAATGTGATGGGATGGAGAGAGAGGGGAAGTGAAAATATATGGATGTTATTTTCCAGAATGACAAACATACACACGATTTAATAAAATCCAATTTTCAATCTATAATATTGTTCTATCATGTTATTTAAACATCACCTTATATAAGACGGGCTTATTATTTATATATACACATCTGGATAATTTTATGTTACGAGTTCTTTGGTAGGTTATATAATGCATGAAGCTATAGAATCTTAAGAAGCAATCAACCCTAAAATAAATAAATAAATAAATCCTTATGAAACAATATAATTCATTAAATTATTGAGAAAAAAAACGTAATTGCTAGCTCTAGGCCAAAATGTGATACATTTATGGAAGCTTAAACTACTTCATATAAGTAGGTCATGTTATATCTTATTGATTGTTTTAACACGTTTATTAAAAATGTTATAAACATTTATTAATAAATGTGATACATTTATTAAAAAAGTTATGCATGTCGATCAAAATGGGCTGTTATGATTTTAAATACAAGTTCTTATATATATATATTTGTACTTTTTTGTTGCAAAATGTAGTTGTATTGTACTAAATATGTAAAT
This sequence comes from Flaveria trinervia, assembly GCA_025506515.1. Taxonomy (NCBI): domain Eukaryota; kingdom Viridiplantae; phylum Streptophyta; class Magnoliopsida; order Asterales; family Asteraceae; genus Flaveria; species Flaveria trinervia. Next base: position 3,356,061 of record CM046448.1, read on the forward strand.
AAAATAAAATAAAATCCCAAGGTAAATGAATCTTGCTTGTATGAACTCGTGAAATGTTTTGGATCATGTGTTTCGATCTTTAGGTTCGTGACAAGTTTTGGATTTTGTGTCAAGTTCGTCCAACCATCTAATGAACATCATTGAATTTAATAAGAAAGTATATTAGTTTTTACGAATCAAGAGACTATAATATGCTATCTTGATTTGATATATTAAGTCCCCTGATATGATTTTATAATATTGGAGTAATTGGACATAAACAATGAGCTAGAACTGAAAAACATTATGCACCCTTTACTTTCTTCTTGGTCTTAACATCGTGTTTAGAACTGAAGTTGTGATGTTGTCGTTGTTCGCTTAGCCGACAATAGAGAAACATAAGCAACGATCCCAAAAAACGCACTTAGAAGTGAAAACACCCCACCCGCTACAAATATTCCAGACTTTAACACATAACATTCATAATAATATTCATGTTGCCTGCCATCGCGATTGTTTGGCATTGCACCCCCTAACAATAGAATCACCGCTACAATCGAGGCTATCCATGACAAGAAATTTAAGAATCTAGAAAACTTGGTTGAACCGGTTGATCCACTTCGATGACAACAACACCCAACTAATAGGAGTATTGTTAGTCGAGCTATTATCGCGCATAAGCCCGCGATTATAGCAAGCCCAACTGTCGGGCTACTTGGGTAAACACATGATCCATGCTCGATACGAACCTCAGATGCCTGCGTTTGTTGTAAAAAAACTGTGTTAACTAAAAACTGTATATAAAAAGTAAGTTTAAAGTGTATAGGAGTTTAAGTGTTAAAATAAAAAGTAATGACCGTAAATAAAATGGGCTGGAATGATGGAAATATGAACTTTTTATGCGTTTGACGTATGTTACCTTAACCTTAGTAGCCTCAGCTGCAAAACCAGCAACCGCGGATATAATTCCGAGGGCCGCTACAACCGCACACTCCGCCACCACTTGGTGCTTCATTTCAGATCTCGATCGATTTAGCTACACAAATCAACCAACTTTTTGTTGTGTTTAATAAGACGCTTGAAGGAGTCTACACTATAAAGACTAGTAGAAGATGAAAGCTTGTAAACTCACAAATTGCATGTATATTGATGGAATATATTGTACATGAGATCGGTGTATATATACACGAAAAAGGTGTAACCTTTAAAACAAAATTAAATCTTTTTATCGTTAATCTTTTATGTGAGAAAACACGATGTTTCCTTGAAACATACAACGGAAACTACAACAAAGATTATTAGTAATATTTTTTAAAGAGCAACAATGATGTATTCATTGAAAGCTAGCACAAGCAGGTAGCTAGCAAACTTACAAACACTAATAAAAGAGTGAAGTACCAACAAAACAAGAGTACCCTTTATGTTTTGACTACACCATTTCTTGTATTGAACAACAAATATTCATACTTTTGCTTGAGTATGAGTATAGTTGTTTATTACATATAACAAGTCAAACAAAATTACAACAAAGGTTTAAAATTATTAAGTTTTTCTGGAATAATAGTACAGTGGTACGAGTCAAAAAAAATTTTCAGAAAAGATAAAGTTCAAATCTTGATATGAGGTAGCTTAGGATTTGATGTAGTTTATGAGTAATTATAGATGGGTGTGACGTTTAAGTTCTTTAAATAAACATGTATTCTAAACCAAACATAATGTAGGTTTTGCATTACCATTAACCATAATTTAAAACAATCCTAAATCGATTTTATTTTTTGAAATGATTATGTTTTATTTATGCTTGTATGTAATAACAAAGACATGTATTTGATTTATTTAGGCTCGGGAATTTGCATCCATTTGTCGAAGTGTAATTTTTATAATAAAAACAAACATAAAATGTATTTAGTCAAAGTATATATAGTAATTTCATATGTTTCGACGTTTCGTTAAGTTTAAGGTTTGACATGGTCGTCAACTCATCAAAGGGCCATGTTTAGTCAAAACATAGCTGTTTAATCTTGTACAGATTTAGGAATTATATATAGTATTAGTATTTTATTTTTTCATTAAGTTGGACTAAATTAGAACCTTTTTTTGTTAAACAGGTGGTTACATAATCTATTACATGTCAACATATTAAGGATTATTATTTTTATTTTTTCATCTCTCTTCTAATAAATGATAAAAATATATATAATAATTATATTATTTAAAATATTTTTAAATAAAAAAATTTGATATTGTAAAATTTTAAAAACATGATATTATAATGAATAATACACTTTAAAAATATATGACACAAATTTTGTTAAATACAAAATATTTTTAATACCATTTTTTCTAAGTTTCGTGACATAATTATTTTTTCAAAAATAAAATTAAAAAACCAGAATGTTTAAGAAAACAATTAAAAAACACAAAATTTTATAAAATGAATTTTTAAAATGATATTATTGTTGTTTTTACTTGAACTACTTATTTATGTCTAACTCAATCACATCTTATTTACAAATATCATTTATAATTTTTAAGATTTTATTACAAATTTTCATACATTATTTAATCAACCCGTGTATTACACGAGATACTATACTAGTATAATATAATCGGAGGGATTGGCTCAAAAATTTCCTTGTTCTAGGTTTTTTTTAAACCACTTTTGTTTCTAAATGATTCACTTCTTCAATTAGCGGACGTAAATGGTGCAGACCTCTATGTGATATGTTTAGCAAGTTTTACAATAGAAACATAATTAATAAAAACTCAAATACATTAAAAGAACGAAATGCACATTAATAGTGTTTAACATGTGATCAAGCTAGAAGGCCTCTTCAAATGACAACATTTGTAAAAGTTTATCTAAAATAACCCGACCCATTTTGACCAACCTTTAAACAGAATACATAGAAACATATATGGTTTATCATACAACAATTGTGTCTCAGATTACACATATGTAAGACGATCGTATGATTCAATATGTAAGACGATCGTATGATTCAAGATTCTGCAATTGGAAAAGCAGACCCAAGTTTGTTGCCATGACGATAACACTTGATGTTAACATAGTACGGACCAAGTTCAACATAGTTGTCTTCGCCACCCATATAGAAACAAAGGGTGTACAAAGCTATCTCAAATTCTGGGCTCACCCCAATCATCGTGCTCGACACTGATTTCAGCACACCGTTCCATTCAAACTGAAGTGTTAGCAACTGCGTCTCCGAATCAGGCTGCATTTCAAAACCAACCATTAGATTCGAATCAGATATAGTGATAATAATCTAAGTATACTTACTGTCTCCCCATGCCTTCGAGGAAAGATATAGCCTTGATAATCAACCCTCCCCTTTGCTTCTTCCATGTAGAACTACATACGAAAAAAAAATAACAATTTCATTACAAGAATAAGTAGTTAGTCTGTTAGTTTCATGTCTAAAGATCAAGAACACACACCTGAAGCCAATTATGGAAGCCAGAAACAGCCTGCTCGCCGCTGTTCTTGATTTCACCAACAAAAACATGTTCAAAAGCCGAAGAACAACTAGATGTACCGCCTCGGCCATATAAATCAAACCAAAGACTAGTCAGCAGCCTCTTAAATTCTTGATAATCTTCAGAAATAATACCCTTTGCACATAAATACTTATAAAGGTACTTAATTGGCGCGGTCCTGCAAATTTCTTCAATAAAAGCAGCTTGTTCTTGTTTTTCTTGAGATGTGACTTGCTCTTTATACCCTTCATGTGGATTATAGTTATCTAAAAGCGAACAAAATCGAGAAATTGTTGGCTTTCTTAGAACATCTTCGCTTAGCCATGTAAACAGGCTTCCTTCTGCCATATCTTGTTTTTGGTATGACTTTTTTCCTTCGCCACAGTCGATCTCATAATCTCTTCCTGGTGTTAGTCGATTATAATCAAGCTCCCAGAGCTTATTGCAAGCTTTTCCAAGGTCATTAAGCTCATCTTCTGTCGGTTCCATTTGAGAATTATCTTCAACTTCATTAGAATACACTTGCTCACTTGCAGGTCGTTTGAAATCGTCCCAATTGTCCTGATGAACCTGTCGAATTTTGACCTTATTCAAATCAAGTGTTCTTGAAACACAGAATCATTACATATCATAAATAAAATTGACTTTAACTGGATCAATGTGGTTAATAATAACAGACCTGTTGGTGTCTTCTTGGAGGCTTTTTTCCCACTGTCTCCCAGCCATCGTTATCTTCCTCGTTTTCAGGATGCCTTTGATTATAACCACCTTGTCTGCCACCTTCATATCCCTCATTCGCAGCCTGCATTTCACATAGTTCTTACATTATGTGACGAGTAGTGAAGCATTCGATTCATGTGAATTGTGAAGATCACGTGTCAAACAATATTTACATCCCCATTCCCCTCTACTAATTTGTTGGATTAATTGACAACTTATTTAGTTTTCATGGACTTTTAACATCACATATATTGTATGGACTATTGTTCTCTGCAAATTGAAACAGAGTTCTTGAAAGTAATTTTCAATTTTGAATAGTGGGTTTGCAATAAATTCATTCAGAAAGAAAGTGATTCAAAGCTGATACAAGAATTGACAGACTGGTATTTCAAACAACTAGATAAAGCCTCGCTTACGATACTCTCCCAAATTTAGCCATTTTGATTAGTTTCAGATTCGTTTGTAAAAACGCATGAATGATGGATGAATGATGGATGAATGATTGATGTTATTAATACACACGTTTATTTAGGCATCTACTATCAAATTCAGATCGTGAATTGCAATTTCCCTTAGAAAAATAAAAACCCTAAGGAAGTAATTTGCACAATTGTAAACAAAAACTAAACTTATTCAACCCCTGATCGAGATTCATCTCAATGCCCATAAGTTTCAAACATAAATCTCACATGAAAATTAAGCTATCATATCCATCATCAACGTTGATTCAGAGTTCAATTAGCAAACTAAACAATTAAATTATGTTCTTCTTACATATACCTGTTGCTGTCGTCTTGATTCATCAGATCCCCAATTCTCACTCCTCCGATAACCTCCTTCCTACACAATAATCAAACTCTAAATCCCAATTCAATCATAAACCCTAATCATAACATCTCAATTTCATACTAACCTCATTCCTCCGATCACCATTACCACCATCGTTCTGTTCATGATCCTGATCACCGGACACAACCTGAACATCATCAAATCCATCAGCAAACAACAATTAACAAAACAATCAACAATAGTCCTGATCGACGGTGCTAACCTGCGCCCATGAAGTGGATCTCGATCGTTCATCAGTGTCATCATCGTCTCTACGGTTTCTTCCATGATCGCCACCCAATGCTACATCAAGTAAACCTTCACAAGACCTTCCATTTTGAAAAGGGTTATTGTGTTTCAGATCGAAGTTTTAGTTGAGTGATTGAAGCTTGAAAGTCGTTAATGGCGATGGTGATTTCAATAGATATTTCAGTTGATTTTTTCTTTTCCCAGAGAAAATGATGTTACGTTTTGAACTGGGTTACAAGTGTTATGCATTGGGTACATATGATTGATGCGTTGGTGTTGTTGATTTGGGGATTTTGAAGGTGAAAAAAGTGGTTACTGCTGATCTCCTATCTTTTTGGATCGAGTAGACGTGGCGACAAGTCATTGGTTTAGTATATGCGAGGTTGTCATATCTTGTTTTTGTCGGCAAACGTATTTTAGCAAATATTTTTTAGTTATTATAAAATTTTGATTTTGTTAAAAAGGGAATATAGTTCTTAAGAGTGAGAAGAGGGTTTAACTGTTTTAGAGAGAGGCGGAAGTAATTATTTTTATGGGGGCGAACTTAATATATATATAAAATTTTAAACTATCTAGTAAAAAATTAACATTATCGGGTTAAAATTAACACTATCAATGAAAAAAGAGTGGTGCAGTGGCCCCTCCAGCCCAAGAGAAGCTCCACCCATGGTAGAGTTAAACTAGTTATGTGGGATGCGATGAGGGTAAGGTAGGCTAAGGCAGACAGTGTAAGATGGCGAATTGGGTCCGAGGAAAGATGAAACAGGTGTAAGGCTCGGGATGAAGATTGGTGTGAAAGATAAATATAAGTCGCAACCTCTTTAGTTTAGTAAGGGAATGATCTCGCCCTTGCGGTTATTTCTTATCCGCTCTCATTAAAAAGTAGTGGCGTTTACGGCGATTATTTTAACATTAAAAATTAAAAAATTAAAAAGTGTTAAATACATTTGTTATTGTTTCAAAGTTCAAATCAACGATGCTGAAAGATAGCAAACGAGCCCAGTTACCAAGCCCACTCTGTTTCTTCTTTTCGGCCTTAAAAAACGCAACGAACTGGACCTGATATTTTTTCTTTGGGCCTTAAAATACATTGGGTAATGGCCTAATGCGTATCAGGTGTTAAACCATCATGTTAATCTTCTATTTGATTTCCTATGAGCCTAAAACACCGAGTGAATCTAGTTTTACCACTAGTTTAGTTAGAGGTGGGCATTTTGGGTTTTAGTCCGGCCCAACCAGGTTTCTTTTCTACCCAGGTTGACAGTCAATACGAAACCGGGTATAAACCCGGGTCGGATCACCTACTTGAAAACCTTACCAGGGTCAAGGCGGGTTCAATACCGCATTTAGTTTTTTTTTCCTTCTTTATTTTTTGTGTGTGTGTGTCTAATACCGGATTCAACTCAAGTTTGGTTCTGCTTCGGGATGGGTTCGCTAAAAAACTCAAAATTTAAAACCGGTTTCAACCCAACGGGTTTAAACGGATTCAACCAGGATACACCTCCCACCGTACCTACGTACGGGTCCAAGTCTGGTCCAATGGAGGCTTTGATTAAGTGAGGGAGGCTAGGATGTTTAACCAATTATTTGTAGGAGTCGAATTATAAATTTTAAAACTTATATGAACTAAATTTTAACTTATTCAAATTTAACGTTTCTTTTTTGCAAGAAAAAAGTTAAAAGTAAAAAAAATAAAAATAGCATATTATATATAATACTAATTACTAAGTGCTTTAAGCATTATGAGTTGTAACCTAGGCTTAACTTATATATTTTAATTTACTTTCAACTTTTGTTCCTTATATTTTTCACTTTTTACAATTTTTTTGTTTTACGTATCCGTTTGAATTTTTACGAGTTAACACGCCGTCACGTGTGTGTGGTTTAACGTTATTACGTCTATTTTTCCCGTTTAACAGCCCCGTCACAACGCACGAGTTTTAGATTGACTTAGTTATAGTTTTTAATGTTTTATGTTTTATGTGCAGGCTCAACGTTTTTACGACTACATTCTGTTCGGTTTTATTTTCTCTATTTTTATTTGTTTTTTAATACGAGTTTTCCGGTGTTGATGGTCGCTACTGATGGTATGAAAGTGGTGCCACTTGATACAATCTTACGGCCCCCTACGTAACGTGAGGGGCTTAATGCGTTATAATCTATTTCTCAATATTAATATTATATGCAAATAGATATTTATTAGAAAAGCTAACTATTCACAATTTTGAATTCGTTGATTTGAATAATAAGCATCCCTAGAAATCCCCCAACTAGAGGTGATATTATTTTGCATATAGCAGTAACGGATGTTCATTGATTGGGGTGGCAACGAAGGGGCGGGTGACGCTGAGGTAGAAACCAAATACCGCACTTGGGGTTTTTAACGGATCTAATATGATGTGATAAGAGAGGTTTTTTTTAATGAGAGAGGGAGGAGAACGGTTCGTGGAGAGTTTAGAACGGTCCAACCGCAGTTGTTATTATGGTCTTATAAAACGACAACATATCAACGTATAACACTATCAGACCAATCATAAAAATAAATAAAATGATGTTGTCTTTATTATTTAGGTGGTTGATTGGAGACCTCACCATTTTCATTTGTTTAAACTGGGTAGACACTATTGGGTCCATAATAATTGAGTTGAATGAGCATGTTTACAGCTCATTTCTTTCTCCATGAAACTATGGACTGTTGTGATTTGTCCAAACAATTGTCCCCTTTTATGCATGCTTTTCACAATTCACTATTAAAAAAACATCATTATTTGATGGTTTGTATATTAGAAATTTTAGATTTAAATAATGTAAATTATTATGTGTTGGATGATAATAATTTATAGTTTTATATTAATAATTTGGCAAGTAATATTATTACTTTTTTATTTTAATAATTATAACAGTTCTAGTAACATGTTAACCAACTTTTTACATTTAATTTGTACTCAATTCAATTATCAATGATAAGTATAAATTAAATAAAAATATATACAAATAAAACTGAACCAAAAAATTACAAACCCAGTATAAATCTATGACAATTATGCTAATAAAATTATCATTGATAAAAAAATGAAGTTTAAGAATGTCACCAAAGATAATATAGGCAAGAGTTTTTATTGGCTATCACTAATAGATTGGATTATGAAAAACCGATTTATCAACACATTAAGGACGTTATGTTTTATAGTTTAAACAAACTAATTATATAGAGCTTGTTCAATTACATGATTTTATGTCTAATTCCTTGTATTCCAATGGTATTGTCGTGTTAGGTGATGGTTAGAATTTGTGATCCTTTAGATTTTAGGTTCAAAACCCGACTTAAGGGGTTTAATCAAAATGGTAGGTTTACTCGTTGATTATGTTTTTAGGTTAGTCGGACTCATATATTGGGTTAAAGTCAATATAGACGGTTGAAACTCCATGTAAGGCACACTCTTGTTATAGGGACGTACTAAAAGCCATTCAGCCACGAAAAGTTAATACGAATAGTTATGATAAATTTGACTGTGACCAAACTTGTTCCGTTACAGATCTAGAAACTTCAACGATCGTACATGACATTAATACATTATTGCATTATTGCTAGGACTAGAATGTTCATTTGTTTTCTTCAATGCTATTAAAAGATTTTTTAATATTATAAAATGATAAACTAGTTTTTAAATTAGTTTCAGTTCATTAATTTAAAATAAATTTAAATAATAATCAGTAACTGAAGTTTAGTATCTTACTTTAAGTTCAGTTCCCTCCAATAGTGTGATGCGGAAATAACATGCGTGAAAAAGCCACTTTTGAATCTCTTAAACCTCTTGCTGACTAGCAACTTGCAACCAACATTAACGATAAATAAATTATATAAAAAGGAAAATAAATATTTAAGAGATTAAAATAAATACTTAATTGTCATAAATTAAAGTTACCATCATTAACCTGATTTTCATGTTTATAAAGATACGAAAAACGTGCATTGATTTTCATGTTTATCATCATCAACTTGTTAAATGGGTTCCTCGTAGTGTCGGCATTAATGTCAAATAAGATTTGTTATTTTTATTAGCTTTTTTTATTTTGTAGGGAACCTTACGGTTTTTTTTTATTGGTCTCTGGTTTCCCCCTTTTGTATCTAACTTTGCTGGAAAAAAGGTACGATACTATCAATGGTGAAGCCGTTGAATATTCATTGGGTCGGTACGACATTTTCTAAGCCGAGTTTGCGGGGTGGTGTTTCCACCGGTGATCGGTATTTCTCCGCACTCCTCCGTTCCTATTTCATGTCATCTTATAAATGAGTTTTGATTTAATAATTAGACAAATTGTTTAAAACAAGTTTAATATATTATTGGGAATCGACAATATTAGCCCAAAATATATATATTCAAAAGTTGACTTTTATTTATATTATATATTTATATTTAAATTATTACTAACCATCATTTATCAACGTTCAAAAACCACTAATCAGCTATAATGATTGTACTTAAATATTTTAATTTAATTATACAAAAATCATTAATAATCATAGTGCTTAGTTTTGTTTATCCCAAGTATACAGTTGCTTAAATAGATAATTGTATCTACTAACTTTCATGATACTAACAATTAACAATTAACAATTAATCTGTTTAAAAAAAGATAATTGTATTTAGAAGTTGTCAAACTTATTGCTCGTGGCTTCATATAAAATAATTCCTCAACACCAGTGGTGCTTAACTAGCTTTGAGGTCGCTAGTTTTTATAAACTTCTAACTCAAGTTAGTTCGCTTGTATAATAGCTAGATCGAAGTTGATTTGGCTCAAAAGCTAAACTGTTTGTTGACAATGTACTTTTTAACATTCGTGTAATTTAAGCTTGTTATTACATGAGATTTTAATAAACATAAATATTACAAGTTGGAACTTGAAAACAAGCAAGAGTTAGACTTGTTTGTCACAAGTTGGCTCAAATTAGAAACAAGTTGAATAAGAGCTTAGTTCCTAGGTTGCTTATCAAGTCGTGCAACTTGGCTTAACTGGCTTTATTACCGACTTAAGCCTAGCTAATGTTAACTTGACTTGTAAACCATCTAATTAAGACAAACTACGTATAAATTTAAAAAGTATAATGTATATTAACCAATTTTGAATCTACCGCTATAGAAGTTCTAGTACATTGGTATCATTAACGTATATTAAACAATTTTGGACTATTCGTTTTTTTTGTTTGCTTTATACTTTTATATACATTATAAGTGGCATCCATTATATTTTGTACTATGCATAAGTTTGTTACAAGACTACCAATAATGTACTAATAATTTCACAATAATGTCAACTATATTATTATTTTTTTAAGATTATTGTAATACGAATAGTAGGAAGTGTCTTTCGATATTTTGGAGAGATGAATGATTTTCACTAATGAATTTGAAAATGGTATGAATTTTTAATTAGAAATCATAAGAATGATGCCTCAAAGTGACCAGAAGATACCATATATGGGGTTAAAACATTGCATAAGTTTACCACCATATTAAGTGTTGAATTGACGATTAAAATGTTGGTAGCTACGAGCGTCGGTAACTACATTAGTGGGAACCATAATTAGTAGTAACTAAGTTACTATTGAAGACCAAAGTTATTTTTTATCATGAAGTTACCAACGAACTTTCATTTACTACCGAAGTACGTTTTACTAGAAACTTAAATTTTAAGTAGCTTTTCACAACTATATGCATTCTAGCCAGAGTTTTTTCAAAACACAGTATGTAGCCCACACCAAATCTTGTTTAATGTTTGATTATAATCATGAAATTTAATCATTATATAAATCACAAATACCAGAAAAGCTTGATTACACTATAATCCCCAATACAAATTAACCAAATTGCATATTAAGGTGTTTAATCTTCTAACAATAAAAGAAACATATACTTCACACAGCTCAATCTCTTTGATGTTTAATTATGATCTTCAAATTTGATAATTATATGATTTAGATATTAAAATATGTTAATAGCATTCTCATCATATTTATTAATCTCACTTTTATAATTATATTAAAATCATTACTTTTTATCGTGTTTTAATAATTAAATGATACTTTTTATATATTTATTAATTATTATTATCAATATGAATATCATGCATGCATAATCTGTTAAACAATAACAACATGATAATATCAAACAGAAACTGGTATTGTACGACAGAAAACGCCAAAAAACACCACAAAAATGGTTTGCATAAAAGGCATGTTACTATTATGCATCAATATGTACTACAAGATTAGCTAGTACAGTATCCTCATGCATTAAGCACTTGTACTGTACTTCCCCACCACATTTAACCTTCGTTCCATTTCTTACCATGGTAAAAAGTAAAAACTCAGGAAGTAAACATAAAAAACAAAAAAAAAGTAGCTCTTCCTCAAGTCTCATGCTTCTATAATGAACAAAATTTCCCTTTTTACCCCTCGGTTTAGGATGAAATTACTGGTTAAGCAGCTACTACAGCACCAGAACGAAAAGGGTAGTTTTTGGAAGTTTCGTTAGGAGAAGAAGATTCATTCTGTTCTTTCTTCCTCAAAGCTCTCATTGAAGCAGAAAGATTCTTGCTTTTTTCTTTGGTTTCATCGATGTAAATCTGCTCTGATCTACAGTCTTCACTGCAGAACGGTGTGTCTCCTCTGCAAATTCATCAAGAACACGTATCAGTAATGAAATCAGAGCATAACCATCTAAATTTTGATCTAAAATTCGTTTTTTTTGGTGAAAATCTCACTGATTTGTGAGTAAATTAGTAACAATTGTAAGAATCTTTAAAAACGGTATTTATCTCTTTCTTCAAGTTCATTAAAGACTCATACTCATCAAGAACACGTATCAGTAATGAAATCAGAGCATACCCATCTAAAATTTGGTCCAAATTTCGTCGTTTTAGATCAAAATCTCACTGATCAAATCTCACTAGAAAATATTATAAAATCTTTAAAAGTTACTTTTTTATTTCTTCAAGTTCACACAAGATTCAAACCCCCCGCCTATGGAGAAACAGAGGGATTGTTTTATCTTTAATATGGTTAAAAATCTGTAAAAGTAGGGGAAAATCACTCAAATTGATGTCAAATAGAAGGCAAAAACTCAAAGATTGTCAAATTGAACCCAAATTCAATAACTGTTTGATCAAAAACCCTAAGAAGAGACTAAAAGATTTGTTTCTCCCTTCAACAAATACAACAACCACCCATATAAACCAGTGGTGAACTATTAAAATCCATCTGATGTGCAACTCAAATCCATGAAATCAACGACATAAAACTCAAAAACTGTTCAATTTCAAATCAAATCACCTGTACATAAAGATGTCTCTGTTATGCCCCAGTGGTTTTTTGCAGAGAAAACAAGCATCCAAGAAATGAGGCGGTTGTTCTTCAAATCTCCCATGAGAAAACCTCCCAGATCTCGGAGACGAAAAAGACGAAAGGTTCTTAAGAGACGCTTTTCTCGGTGAGTACAGAGGTCTTGATATCGACGATGAAAACCCATTTTGAATATCGGAAATTGAAGCGAGCCCGTTGTTTTCTTCGAGGAAGTAAGGTCTTCTGGTGGTTGTCGACTCCATGATGTCGCCGGAGACGGCGGAGATAGGGCGGAGACGGTGGTGGAGGAGAGGGGATGAGAGGCGGTGGGGTTATAAAGAGAAGTGGGAGGGTGGGTGGTTAAGTAACTATAAAGTAAACCACGGGAATGAGAATCTATTGGCCCAAGGAAGACCACTATTCTATTCAAGTTTTTATTAATATTCTAAACACGTGTAATTATTGATATCAATTTAAAATTTATTTATTTAACGGCTAATTAAATCACCGATTCACAGACCGGTTGTTTAGTGATATATGTTTTTAAATTTCTAAAGACGTGTAATTATTGGTATCTTTTTTTATAAGGGTCTTAATATAAAGGCATTCACTCATATAAATCGACACCTTTTATACATCGCGTATAAGGGGGCTGTCAGATAGTTATATACTTCATATAGTTTATACGACCCCTTATACGACACATATAGGGTTATACGACGCATATAGTGAGTTTCGATACTAACTACGAGGAAAAATACAGGGGGTTGTCAGAGGGCTATACGACACATATAGCCGTATACGACCTCACTCTATATGACGCGTATGAGACTATATGAAACATATAAAAATTTTAGAATGTTGATTTAAAATATTAAAATGATTTAACCAAACCATTCTTCAAACACTAATAATAAAGTATGTATTTGAGTTTTTATCCGGCTCTTACTTTACTTTACGTAAAGTTTGAAGAAAGGCCGAACTATTTTGATGTCTTATGTATGTAGCTTTATTTATACATTGATATTTTGTGCGAGAACTGAGAAGCCATTTCTCACTCATTAAACTCATGATCTCAAATGAGATATTTAGTTCCACTTAATGACATTGTTAGCAGAGCGAGCGTTTGTAATCTAATGGTAGTAATGTGTTACAACGATGTTCCTTTCAAGTGGTTGATAATTAAATTTTAGTTGTAATCAATGTTTTCAGAACCGAATCGGACGTCGAACCGGACGTTTTACTGGTTTGGTGGTCGGACCGGATTTAACTATATTTTAATTATATTTATATATGTAGTTAAATATAAGTAATTTATATATGATTTATATAAATTACTTTAAAATCATTTTATCAAAAACTTAAAAATTTACTTTAAAAACCCAAATTTTAAAAATAGTTTTATTTTTTTTTTCAAAATCATTTTATCAAAAACTATCTCTATATAAATAGCATTAATAAAAAAATTCTCTTTCTTATATTTATTAAAAAGCTAATTATAATATAAAAATAAATAAATATTATTAGTAGTAATTAATATGGTTATTTAATAAGAGAGTGAAGCGGGAAAAATTTGATGAGAATGAATATGATGGTGACAAATGGCACATTCTTTTACTCTTTTATTAAAGTAGGAAGATTAGTATTACTTTTAAACAATGTTTAAAATAATAATAATAATAAATGATGTTATGCCTTTTATCAATACGATTAGTTCATTTAAAAGGGTCAATGATAAAAATAGAAGATGGTGGTAATTACCTTTTATCGACAAAAATAATGATCGATAAAAGTTTCTGTCAAAATTATGAATTAAAGTTACAATGAATACAAGTGAATTTAGAGTATTTCAGCAAAATAATAATTGAGTGAAGTTAGGATGCCTATTGAGTTTATGTCAATTAAAGAAATTTGGTAACGAAACTAAAGCAAAAGAACCTTTTTAGATATTTTGAAAAATATCTTAACATTTCCCACTTTCCTTCATCTATTTGAAAGAGACGCAAAACGTTTAGATCATGGAGAACAAAAACTTTTGTGAAATAACTAAGCCTAAAATGGTACAATGTTTGTAAAAAGTAATAGAAACAAAAGAAGTTTAAGTGTAAGTGAATTTGTGTTTTAGTTTTTTATAATAAAAACTATATCATAACATCTTTAACTATATAGATTGGTTACATGTTAGTTGTAAGAGGTGGGTATAGATGGCGCCGTGGTGTAGCATGACAAAGGAAGCCCTGGGCGTAACATCGCATGAGTATGTTTGTTATTGTTTTTAAGATGGTATTCGTGACGGCAAACCAGTTATTGTGTATCCAAAATGTTTCCTCCTTTCATCCTTCCTCTCTGTATCACATTCTCTTTCTCCTCGCGTGTGTGGATACAAAATTTTCCTCACCTCTCTTCTTATCACGTCAAACCACCCGTCTTACACACCGGTTCAAGATCATACACGAACGTCCCGGTCATGCACTAAATCAATGTTTTCAGAACCGAATCGCAAGTCCAATCAGTCACCTTACTAGTCGACTGGTCGGACCAATCAGACCGGAGTTAAAATAACGCATGAATGTCATAATTATTATATGATAATATATATATATATAATTTTATATAAGTATTTTATGAGTATATTTTACAGTTATATATAAATCTTAACAATACTCTTATGTCCAACATTTTAATTCATTATTCAACTCATACGTTAAACCAATTAAAATCTAAAAAATAAAATAAAAACGCAATATCTAGTCAGAACCGGTTGCTGGTCAATCCACGGAACCGGTTCGAACTGCTCGATCTAACGACTACAAAACGAGTCGATAAAGCTCGGTTCACTCCTAAGTCCGCTTACCAATCAGACCGGCCGGTACGATCCGAACCTGAAAACACTACTCGTAATCATTTACGAGATGGGGTAGATACAATAATAATATCTAATAAATATGTCCTTGACGTTAAGACGAATCCGTTTAAAGAAACGCGTCCTTCACTAAACTAGTAAAGTCTTCCTTCCATCCATGCTTTTACGTTCTTATTATTTTGTCGTTTTCCTTTAAATGACCACACCACACCTCACGTCTCATGGGCCCCATTTATTGACAAATCGAAACGTTATGTCATGATGACCCCACCAAGTTGATGCGTCTCCCCTCTTTTTCATCAAACTTCACTCACCATACCCTTCATCTTTATCACTCTTTTCACTTTCTACCCTATACTTTAGTAAACATCTTGTGTGATCCTTTGATAGTATGAATCTTAAAACATGACACATAGAGTGTTTACTATAAAGTGAAGTGCTTCAAGGTGTATATTAGCTAACCGGAGTAAAGAAGAAGAAGAAGTGATCATTATGTCCACATAAGTTCAATGCATCGATTAATCCAAGTAATGTTATTTGGAAAGATGTCGTAGATTATGAAATTCAGCATGCATTTTATCGATTTAGTGATTTAGATTTTGGAAAAGGTTATATCTAACAATATACTTCTTATATTATGTCTTTCAAAAATGTTGTGGATAGTTTTCATAGATTTGACTAACTTGGCTTATCACAATGCAAATCAACCCTTCAAAAAACAATTTGGACAATCTAACAGCCGAACAATTTGTTATTTGCTTACGTTCTAATGACAAATACTTAAAGATCAAAACTCGTATCAAGTCAATTTCACAATACTGTTCTTGTGATAGGTTTTCTTTTTTATGTTATCGGGGCAAAAATAAAAGGTGCAGTACTTTCAATATAAAAGATGTTACCAAGAAGAGTAAGTAGAAGCAAGCGGTAAGTGATGATGAGATTTTCATATATATCACAACTTTTTTCCATTCTCTTTTATTTCAAATTTTGTTTTTGTTTTCTTTCTTTTAAGTTTTCGTTTAACTACTTTTCTTATGCTTTTATAATTCTTTGTACGTCAACTAGTCATTTTTAAATTTAAAATATGTCGTAATTTTCCCTTACTTTATGCCTAAGTCATGACAAAAGTATAGGTGGTGGAGGATATTTTTTTACAAACTTAAAGGTGTACTATGATGGAGAATTGTTCCCCAAATGGGAGGACGTGACCGTTGCCCGCGGGCAGTTTCATTAAAAGGTATTAATTTAAGATGTTTTATATATAAAGTTATTTGATTTTGAAACAATATATTAGTTCAATAAAGTGATTGTTTACTAGAATTAGTTTTTGTTCTCATAAGCTTGTATCATCTATATTTTTTCCGAAAGTAAATGCATTGACCTGTTTTGAAGAATAAATGTTATTTTAATCAGGTTTATATATATCTGTTTTTCAATCGAGATCGTACCCTAACCCATCAAAAAAAAACTATTGATGAGAAAACTTCATGGCTCAACTCTAAATATATTTTACAGAGAGTGAAATTTGAACCCACGACTTATATTTTTATTTATATGATATTTGTATCCCATCTTAACCCGTTGGGTTAAACATCACTGGTGTATCATCTATTTAATTGAAAATAAATTCATAGCACTTCTAGTTGAAAATGTTTTTCATGCAACAATAAATTTAGACACTAATTTTGGTTATTTGGAGTGTGAAGTATTAAAAACCAAAACAAGTGGTAAACTTTCAAAGTTAAGTTTCTTCCGAAACTTAACATAATTCTTCCGAAACTAAGTTGAGTCTTCCGAAGGTTATGTTTGCTTCGGAAGGGATTTGCAGTGTACTTTGGATATCTTCCAAAGTATGTATATTTCAATAGGGAATCTTCCGAAGGGTTACTTCCGTTCGAAAGATATAATGTAGGGTGCTTAGTGTAAATTCTCAATATTTGTTGAGTGTTAGTTATAGTTAGTTAAACACTATAATAAGGGAGAGTTGTAATCGGTGAAGCATCCGAAATCATTCAGTTCATAATAATCATTTGAATGTTCTTGTTCATGACTTTATTCTTGTTTGTATCATCTGTGTATTCTCAATTAGTTTTATTGGTGAATCAAGTGGATCAAAGACTCATTCTGGATAAAATGCACATGATGATCTGTCTGATAAATATGAAAGTGCACATGTGTTGGCTGTCACAGGCAGTGGCAAGGAGGATAAGTGGATTATGGATTCAGGGTGCTTATGTCATATGACACCGGTGAAGGAGTTCTTTAAAGAATTGAAGATGGAAGATCTTGGATCAGTTAAGCTAGGGGATGATAGACCTTGCAAGATTATAGGTCAGGGTATAGCGACTCTGAAAATGAAGAATGGCATGGAAGTGGATCTTCATGATGTAAGGTATATTCCTAGTCTTAAAAGGAGTTTGTTGTCTTTAAGCTTGTTGGAGAGTTCTCGTTACCATGTTAGTCTTAGAGATGGTAAGGCTAAGGTAATAAAAGGGTCAATGGTAGTATTGTCTGGAAGTAGAAGGGAGAATAATATCTACTTACTAGATAGTGCTAGAGTAGTAGAACCTCAGGTGACATTTGCCTCAAGTGATAGTAGTGCTAAGGCTATGTTATGGCATAGGAGGCTTGGTCATATCAGTCATCAGGGACTGGTGGAGTTGCAAAAACAACAGGTGATGACTGAGTTGTATAGTTGTGATTTTTGTTTTTGTGAAACTTGTATTCTTGGTAAACACAAGAGGGTAAAGTTTACAAAGGCTAGGCACATCACAAGTAGGGTATTAGACTACATTCATTCTGATTTGTGGGGTCCTGCTAAGATTGATTCTTTGGGTGGTGCAAGATACTTTATGACCTTGATTGATGACTTTTTTAGGGGAGTTTGGGTTGTTGTACTGAAGAATAAGAGTGATGCCTTCAGTAAATTCAAGGAATGGAAAGTCCTTGTGGAAACTCAAACTGAAAGGAAAGTGAAAAAGTTGAGAACTGATAATGGGTTGGAGTTCTGTAGTCATGAGCTTAATCAGTTTTGTAAAACTTATAGTATTGCTAGACATAGAACTGTGCCAGGAACTCCTCAGTAGAATGGTTTGGCTGAAAGGATGAATAGAACCTCGCTTGAAAAGGTGAGGTGTGTGTTGGCTAGTTCTGGTTTACCCAAGATGTTCTGGGCTGAAGCAGTTTCAACTGTAGCATTTTTGGTTAATAGGTCTCCATCAGCAGAATTAGACATGAAGACACCTATGGAGGCATGGTCAGGAAGAAAGAGTGACTATGGGGAACTTAAGGTGTTTTGATCTTTGGCTTATGCTCATGTTAGCCAAGGGAAGTGAGAATCTAGGGTCTGTAAATGTATTTTTCTAGGATACCCTGAGGGTGTAAAAGGGTATAGATTGTGAAAACTAGAAGGGGACAGACCTAAGGTGATAGTGAGCAGAGATGTTATTTTTCAAGAGAATGTCATGTATAAGGATATTCAGGAAAAAGGAAAGTCAAAGGTTGAAGATTAGAGTGAGGTTCAGATTGAGGTGGAGCAGCAAGGTGTGAATGATAAAGGTGTTGATCAAGGTGCCTCTGTTAGCCAGGGAGATGGTATGGATGATTACCAGTTGGCTAGGGATAGACAGAAAAGACAAGTGATACCTCCACTCAGGTTTAGAGAGGGGATGGATTTGTCTGCACTGGCCTTTGTTGCTGCGAAAGAAGAGAGCATTTATGAACCATTGTCATACTCTGAGATAGTTTCTATGAAAGTAAGTGACAAATGGTGTAAGACCATGGAGGAAGAGATGGAATCTATATATAATAATGGCACATGGGAGATGGTTGATAAACCTGATGGTCACAAGCCTATGTCATGTAAATGGCTGTTTAAACTAAAAGATGGGATTTTTGAAGGTGAACCTCCTAGGTACAAAGCTAAACTGGTAGCTAAGGGGTTTACACAGAAGCCAGGTGTGGACTATAATGAAATATTCTCACCTGTGGTGAAACATTCATCTATCAGGGTTATGCTATCATTAACTGCTTCCATGGATATGGAGCTACATCAGTTGGATGTGAAAACTGTATTTTTGCATGGGAAGCTCGATGAAACTATCTATATGAAGCAACCGGATGGGTTTGAGGTTAAGGGGCAGGAAGATAAGGTATGTCTCCTTAAGAAGTCTTTGTATGGGCTGAAGCAAACCCCTAGATAGTGGTATAAAAGGTTTGATGAACATATGGTGACTAATGGGTTTAAAAAGAGCAGCTACGATAGTTGTGTGTATTTTAAGGAATACAGTGAGAACAAATTTGTATATTTTTTGTTATATGTTGATGACATGTTGGTGGCTTGTTCAGACTTGGAGGAAGTTGAAGCTACTAAGAAGATGTTGATGTCTGAGTTTGAGATAAAAGATCTAGGTGAAGCCAAGAAGATATTGGGCATGGAGATTACAAGGGACAGAGAGCACGCGGTGTTGAAGGTGTCTCAAAAGTCTTACTTGGAGAAGGTATTAAGTAATTATAGGATGGCTAATGTGAAGCCAGTGACAGTTCCTATAGGTGCTCATATTAAACTTTCAAGCTCTGATTGTCCTAAGTCAGATGCTGAAGTTAGATATACGGAGAAAGTACCTTATGCCAATGTCGTGGGAGCTTGATGTACTTGATGGTTTGTACAAGGCCGAATATTAGGTATGCTGTGAGTCTGGTCAGCAGGTATTTTTCAAATCCGGGTAAAGCTCATTTGGTTGCTGTGAAATGGATATTGAGATATCTCAGGGGTACTAAGCACTATGGTTTAGTGTTTGGGTATCATGAACATGAGAAAGTTGATAGGATTGTTGGTTATGTAGATCAAATTTTGCCAAGGACCTAGATAGGGGTAGATCAATTGTAGGGTGTGCATTTCAAGTACTGGGCAACTTGGTTAGTTGGAAAGCTCAGTTTCAGCAAGTGGTGGCATTATCTACAACAGAGGCTGAGTATATAGCTTTGACTAAAGGAGTCAAAGAAGCTATGTGGTTGCATGGTTTTGTTTCTGAATTGAGAATCAAAGTTGCAGACTCAGTGGTGTTCTGTGATAACCAGGGTGAAGTTCAGTTGTCAAAGAATAGCATGTTTCATGAGAGAACAAAGGACATCAATATGAAGTTACACTTCATACGGGATGTGGTGAATGTTGGTAAGGTGAAAGTGGAAAGTGTGTCTATTTTGGAGAATCCAGCAGATGTGTTTACAAAGTCTCTACCTGGTGGGAAGTTCAAGTTTTGCTTGGATGCATTGGAAGTTGGTTAAAATCTTGTTTTGGATTCTAAGGTGGAGATTGTGAAGTATTAAAAACCAAAACAAGTGGTAAACTTCCGAAGTTAAGTTTCTTCCGAATCTTAACATAATTCTTCTGAAGCTAAGTTGAGTCTTCTAAAGGTTATGTTTGCTTCGGAAGGGATTTGCAGTGTACTATGGATATCTTCTGAAATATGTATATATCTTCTGAAGTATGTATATTTCAGTAGGGAATCTTCCGAAGGGTTACTTCCGTTTGGAAGATATAATGTAAGGTGCTTAGTGTTTTCTCAATATTTTTTGAGTGTTAGTTATAGTTAGTTAAACACTATAAATAAGGGAGAGTTGTAATCGGTGAAGCATCCGAAATCATTCAGTTCATAATAATCATTTGAAAGTTATTATTCACGACTTTAATCTTGTTTGTATCATTTTTGTATTGTTGATATTTCACGTGTGTATTCTCAATTAGTTTTATAACAATAGCAAAACGAAATAAGTGAATTTGCTAAATTGATTATATAGTTGGTTGCGAGTGCCTAAGACGGGCAAGTTAACCAATTTTCGCATACACTTAACGGGATAAATTATTTTATAGTGTTACTGATTATGGTTGTATAAATTGTTTTATCATATGCATAAAAAGTTGTACATATCATATTTTTCTTTTAAAATTTTGTTTTAAACACAATACTTTTATATCTTTCACAATTTAACATCTACAATTTTTTAATTTTAACTTTAGTCTTTTATACTTTTCATATTTCACATAACTCTCAAATTACGATCATCTTTACAGAGTTATATGTCATAACATGCACGTGTAGTTCAACGTTGTCACACCTATCTTCTTTCCGTTTAACATTTCCGTCGCAACGTGCGGGTCCTAGATTAACTTAATAATTATTTTTAATGTTTTACGTTTCATGTGTGTGATTTAACGTTTTGACCTCTAATTTTCATCTGGTTTTATTTTTTACGTTCTCATTTATTTTTAATTACAAACTTATCTGGTGTTAATGGTCGCTGACAATGATGTGACGCTAGTGTTACATGGTATAGTTTTACGCCTCCTTCCGTAACGTGAGGGCCTTAATACTATGAGTTGCTACCATTGAATTTAGAAGAAAAAAACATAATACTTTCGTAAAACAATGTTTTTCACCATTAATATAACCAATATAACTAAACAAATGAGAAAAGGTAATAAATACTTATACGAGAAAATTGCATTAATAACTTTATGTTTTAAGTGGTTGCACGTTTGATACTTAGTTTTTAAGACAACAAAGTTAGAAACTTTTGATGTGTGTTGGATGTTTGATCTCTTAATAACTTAAAAAACCAAACAAGATTTAACGTTAAGGACCAAACATGCAATGTGCACATATAATAGTTTTGACTAATTTTGACAACCGTTAAAATTTGAGAACCAAACATACAATATAGTAAAGTTTATGCAATTTTATTTATTTATATTGTTCACGGTTTTGTAAATTCGTATTTCTTTACTTTTTACAAGAAATTTATAAACAAATAAATATTAAAAGTGTCACGTTTTTGTTGTGAAATTCCATTGTGTTATATCACACAATAGATTGACGATTCTGTGTAATGTTAGTGGAATCTTTTCTTCTTATAAAGTTAATGGAAATCAAATATTCTCATTAAAAATATACTAAATGAACAATGAACAATGTACATATAAACTTACTATGATAACGAATGCAAGTTATCCATGCATTTACCTCAACTTCATCAATAAAATACATTAAATAATCATGTTACGGATGTTTATTTGAAAGTAGAAAAACGAAATGTACTTTATACACATGTTGCTTTATGATATTTATGAATGTAGAAAAATGTTAAAATTGGAAACTTTAAGTAGAAAAACCAGAGATAAATATAAATATTATACGAGAAATAATAAATAAAACGATTGTAGCTATAATAAATAATAAATGAAACGATTTTGTTAAAAAAAGAAAAAAGAAAAAAGAAAACAATAGGTTTTTTTGATCGATAGATAGTTAAGAACACTAAAGAAATGGTGAAATTGGTGAGGTAGTGACGTGTTATGTACGAGCATAGGTAGATGTGTACTGTGATCGTATTTAATGATTTGGTGGTACCTGTCTCCAGATCTCCTTTCATATTTATTATCTTCAACAATTTACTTATACATTAAGGAAAAGAAAATGAAATAAAATTTGAGTTTTGTTCTTTAGTAACCTTGAATAATTTTTGAAGTATATTTATACTTAGAAAATAATACACCAAAGATTTAATTTCTTTAACACTTTACAATTTTATTTCACTGTATGAAACCATATGCTGATTAGTTGTATACTTATTAACGATGATGATTTTTGTGTTTCGAGAACACTCTTTAAGTAAAAAGTTACAAAAATTAAGAAACAAAATTTTCACATTAAATTAAATCACATAAATATATTAAACATTATAAAAGGAGCATTTTTACACGTGAATAATTAACTAAAAAAATATAAGATTTTAGTCGCACAGATTGTGAATGTAAAATTTTAAATGAAACATATGATTATATATATATATATATATATATAAGGGAGGAATCAAATGAGAACTAGTTTTTTTTGTAAGAACTCTAGTAACCAATCTCAACCACTAGTTTTTAATGGTAAAATTGTAATTAACAAAAACATATTTAAAAAATTTATAAATCAAAAAATAACATAAAAATAAAATAATAAAAACATAAAAATGTTTCCCAACTTTTCCTCTTTCATAAAAAAAATATTAAAAAATTATAAAAAATAAAAAAAATTCTCGTTTTTTTAACGAAATTCGTTTTACACATGTGTAATATCGGATTACACATGTGTAAATGCAATACTACATATGTGTATAACTTGATTTACACATATGTAAACAACGGATGTACGATATTTTTAGAAAAGTATATCAATATGTTAGGCGTTGGAAAGATAAAAAAATACTGAATTTTATGGTTGAATTTTTTTGGAAAAATGATATCGTGAAAAAAAGTTACAAACGTTTAAAAAAGGGAGAAATGACATTTGATTTGCATGTGATAAAAATGAATGGCTGAAATTAGTTCCTAGAGTTCTCACAAAAAAAGTGGTTCTCATTTGAACCCTCCCCCATATATATATGTAAATTTATATTGTATTCTATCTCATTCCATGTAACAATAAAAAATATGTTTTAACAACTCATAATCTACTCTTATTAGTGAAAGAATTGGTTTTCTCTTAGGTGAGCAATCGATGGATTCTAAACGAGGAAACATGATGTTCTTTTAATATTATGATTGATTAATGTAATCTACCTATGATTTTGTTTCTGTCTGCTTGGTGTATGTGAATGTACCTTTTAGTCTCTAGCTAACGTTTTGATGTTAATAAAAGAATGTTCGTTCTTGTCACACCCCGACTAAAGCGGCGAATGTGTCGGGACGCAACTAAAATTGTTCGAATGCACACGACATTATTAAAGTGACAATATTTAATCAACTCATTCATTTCATAACATGTTCTTACAAATACAAGAAAATAAATAGTTCTTAACTAATAACCTAACAGTCCAAAATAAAGTAACGTCTTTAAATCTTCAATCAACCGATAATCAAACCTGTAGCATTGCATAAAATATGTTTTGTCAACATGTATGTTGGTGAGCAATTCCATGACTTTATAAATATAATATAAGGCAAAAATCCACAACTCAAATATGTGAAGCCGTAAATAAAAGTGACAATTGAGGTATATCAATCATAAATAAATGAGGCTCCTTTCTAATTAATAAAACTACCATATTACAAGGAGGAGCGTATGATCATACTTATTGAGAATGAGGATGAGGCTAAACGATCAAAAGCAATAAACATGTAGCAATTAATCATATGAGGTATATAACATACAATTGGACAATTATTCTAAACAACACATAACCTAAAGGTTGTGGGTTGAGGATCTAGATGTTAAATCTTTTTTTTTTTGTTGAGTAAGTATGCTTGCTACCCTCAAAGTATAGAAGAGAAAACGGGGATGAAATTACTCACATGGAATAAAATGACGTTGATAATAAATTTTGAATAATATCCTCAAGTAAGCGAGTCCGATGGTTTTAACGTGCGTGATTGAAAGATCTTGAGTAAGTATTGAGTCTTGAAGATGAAATATAAATGGTATAAAAGTTCATAAAAATAAGACTTGGGTTTTCAGTAGTTTTAGTTATATTTTACAAAATGTGTTTAAATAAAGTAAGTATAAAATGAGTTTTACAAGAAAACGGGTCCTTGATGTTTAGTTTTACTCAACCATTGTTAAGTTTTACATATGGTAGTTGGTTTAATGCAAGTATGCACGATCCCATTAATGTAAGCATCAAGATCCGACTTACACTCTCTTAAACCCGAGTTTGAGACTTTAATTAATAAAGAAATTCGCTTAAACCCAATCTTAGTATAAAACCAAGTTTGGTTCCGTCATATCATAATATTATTAATACAAATAACATAAAGTGAAACATAAGTTACAAAAAATTAGGAAAGATTTTTCTTTTGGTGTTTTGAACGGTGACTAGCTCGTTAAGACGATAAGTTCGACTTTTACTCGGGTTTATTTTTACCCGAAACTTGTTTGAGCTAATATTTGTTCTAACACTTCCAAAATCTTAAGTAATATGAGTAATATAAAGTAAAACATAACTAAAAAGATAGGTTGAACTTTTGGTGGTTTAAACATTGACTAACTCGTTAAAACGGGTGTTCGGTTTTATTCGGTTTTTACCCGAAACTTGGGTTCAAGCCAAGATTTGTTCTACACCTCCATATCAACCATATAATCACGTAAACAGGTATGTAAATTCGAGTAATCGAACCAGGTATCACCTAATCCCATTCCACGAAAAAAATTAAAACTAATAACATATTCGACCCAATACCTGTTGGGCTTTGGGTATACCTGTACCACATTCTAGGTAGTTTTTGGTCATCCCTATCATGGATCAAAGGGTGACACTTTATCATAACGTTTTCTAGAAAAAAAAAATAGAAACAAATCCCAGTAACAACTCCTCTAAATATGTTTTTACGTTAATACATTACGTGGTATAACCAAAAGAAAAGTTCTTAATTATAAATAAAAAAATAGATTTTAAAATTCCGTATCACGTGTAATATAAGAACATAATATAGCTATACTTACAGTAAGACCATGAAAAAGGCGATGACAATATGATGTTATTTTTCAATATTTATTATTACTGACAATATTTAAAAAGATTCGTGAAAGATAATTTTACAATATTTAATATATTTAATTAACCACAATTTTTCAATCTTAAAAGCAAAGCTAAGACTAAAACCGTAGACCTTGACCTTGACGGGGTCACTTTCGGCCATAAAGTATTTAAGTAATTTAACCAAAATATTACAATAAACCTCAAATAATTAAATAGCTTCTGTTTTAATTTTTACCTAGTCAAAATTGCCGGTGGATGGAGAACATTTTAGTTTTTTATTATAAGTTTCATGTCACTAATATGTCATTTAAAATATTCAAATTTTTTAGACCATAAAAATATGGGAAAATTATTATCAAACATTGCAACTGTACCAATCGGGCATCTAAAGGTAACATTCATTTTCAAACGTGACAATGATAGAAACTCATAGCTCAAATACCCGACCCGACCCGGAACAACCCAACCAGTACTTATGTTTCAGTCAACATCTCAATAAATGAGAGGAGTATTTTTCAAATAAAATTGGTCCTACAAATTAAAAGATGTTCCTAATTTTGTCATATTTATGCTAGGACTATTACGTTTTAATTAAATTCGTTCACATGTTTGAATATATGTTATATGTTTGCTCATTTTCTTTGACGGTTCGTTTAAAGGGTGTAAACCGTGGAATCATTTTTCTTTTGTTTTCCTTTACGTGATTATGCATGTAATAGTTATAAATATTATATCAATAGGTGTTCTAAAAATTAGTTAACCATTACATTTAATTTAAAATGAGTTTCAGTGACATTGTTTTTATCTGGATGTCGTTTAGGTGACATTAAACTTAACAACTACTATGCATAGTTTTAATAAAGTATCTATCCTAATCTATTGTTTACATAAGTTTAAGTGATCGGTCTTGATTCAGAACTTAAATAAAAGCATACGATTAATTACATACACAAGTAAAAATCTATATACTAATAATAAAAATAATGTCGCACACGTGTTACCATTCTAGGCTATTTAATAGTTGATTTGCATGTCTTTCTCTCCTCTTAAATAATAATAATGTAATATAAAAATAGTTTAACTCAAATAAATATTATTTAGTTAATAACTATCCATAATTAAAATTTTAAATAGATAAACTTCAAGTTTTCAATTATGTGTATAATCCACAATGTTTAAACATAACTTCGTATATTATTAAAGATGTTACGGTAAATTTATTTAACTCGTGTATTACACGAGATTTTAACGTAGTAAATAATTAAAATAAAATACTATAGACATCATAATACTAGTCTTCCTGTACTTTTATATTTTGGTCTCATATTTTTGTAATGAACGTATTTTCGATAAAGGAGGGCTTGGATATACATATATTAACTTCCCTTGTATTAATTATTTTAAGGTATGCTATACACAACACTACCAATATAATAGAAGTCGGTCTTTTTAAGTTTTACTGTGGAATGTTATCGTTATTATATCTTATTTTATTATAACAACTCAAAAGGTGCTAGTCGATCTCGAGGTTAATCATTAATGCAAAACCAAACCGTTAATAATGATTTGATTTAATTAGTTAAATTTAATTTTCTACATTTTGGTTTCATTTAAGTTAAGAAACATAAAAAAACAAACCATAAACGCTCCTAGTTCATTTGCACTACATGGATCTTCTATAACTATAACGTACCTTTTAGAGAACAATGCACTAAACCAATCACAAAACATGTCTAGTGTATAATGATACGTTTAAACTATTCATATGTGATGCATTAACAAATTATTTAATTATAATGATACGTTTAAAACAATGGCAAAAATACGTCAACTTTTTTGTTACACAAATATATATTTTCACATCAAAATATACTTATATACGTGTCCCGTTCACATGAAAAAGAACCTCTAGCGTCAAAACAATGTATTAAAAATTAATAAACTAATAGATATGGCAAGGAATAGGGAATAAAATAGAAGAACAATTTTATTAAGGAATAAATAAAAATAAAAATATAAGATTCGTTCGATTGCGACACGTGTGGATCATATAGACGCACGTGTGGCGTGGTTTGTGGTAGTGTCAACGTGTTGATGTGGTGAAAATATATGACAATGCATATATTAATATTATATTTGTAAGTTTATAAAAATATTAACTTTATATTCAATTTAGGAGGCAAAGAATGTGACAAGATTCCCAAAAGAAAATGTATCGATGACGTGTATCCTAAGCGTCCAAATAAAATCGGAACAAAATCTCAATAATTACTTTATTTTAAGGTTGGATATGAGTAGTTTTCTTTTCAGGTTATGTATTTAAAGTATTTCTTTAACTATATTTATTATTATACTAGGTTAGAAAGAAGTTTATAATGAAGCTGGAAACTATGCGGTTATATATATTAGATGCCATAAAATAGGGATAATGAAATTTTGGTAATTATACTACTACTTAAAATTAAGATTGGTGGTAGTTTTTCTGATTTGTTTAATAAATGAACTTTGTACATAGATAATATAACACAACTCAAGACACAAGTTTGTACTTAGCTTGGTGGTTTGTCAGCTCGATGCCTTTTGCATTCAATGTTTCTGACCCGGGTTCAAATCTAGGTTGTGTTTTTATGAGTTTTTGTTTAGCTTGCCTAGATTAAAGTTTTTAGATAGTTCCCTCTTATTTATGTCTATGACATAAAATGTCCCTCAACTATCATGACATACTATCTATATCTTTACAATCTCATTTTAAAATACAAAATCAAGACTTTTTCAAGTGACCTTTAAAATTATGAAACTTACTTTCTTATTACTTAAAATATATTATTATATACATTTTGAGTTGTTTTACGTCTCGGCGTATCTTTTGTTTGAAAATACGTCAGGTCAAATATAATATGTTATCATTAACTCCACGTTTCTTTATAAATTTAATTCGGAACCGATTTGGACCGATCGTAGGTCTATGTTTCGGCACAAAATTTTCTTTGAAAAATAGTTGTTTCAAATAACATTTTCATTTAACAGTAAAAATTCGAGTCCCTTTATGTATTGATGTAAATTTAGTATTTATCATAATAAGTTTAGTATATTATTTTTGTATTAGTCAATTAAAGCAAATATATAAGCCAAACTCTATTTTAATAATTCAAACTATTAATTATTGATATATAATAATTCATAATATTGATTTGTCAGGTAACAATCTTAACTTTTTTTTACCACCAACAATCTTAATAAAAACTATAAAAAATTTACGATTGATTTTGACTCGATTTCGTTCATAAAAATGATTATGAATGAAATGAAAGAAACATACAAGTTAAACGAGTCTGAAATAAGTACAAATCGACTGTGAATTATGATAATTATACTACTGAAACCGTTGTTCGTAATAAAAAAAGTTGGAATTGTTACGGTCAAATTAATAATATAAATTATTATCGGACAATAAGTAATACTTTGAATTAGGGGTGTTGATTGGGTAATTTAATCGGGTTTCGGGTTAATTGGTTGGGGTTCTTCGGGTTTTTCAACATTGAAAGTCTACCCGAAACCCGACCTGAATAACAATCGGTTTAATCGGTTTCGGGTTGTTCGGGTAACGGGTTGTTCGGGTCGAGTATTGTCACACCCCAACCTTGACGGCGGAAATATCGAGGTGTGAGGGTTAAGATCGTTCACAGCCACATAACGCTATTAATAACCCAAATATATATTAAACATAATTTACAATTGTACCATTACAATCATAAGTCTCAAAGAAATTAAAAGCATAACATAAGATGTAACAGATCATGTTATTTTTTTTATTTAACTAGGTCCATTTCTAGATGTGAAAGCTTCAAAGAGTAGAAGTCAAGTTTGAGTATTTCCTGAAACATGATAAAAATAAAATGTCAACAATAATGTTGGTGAGATTTCTATAGTTTTCGATACATTAGTATATAAAAGATGACAATTCATGTTGTAAGTTAGAGAACAAAGTAAACTAGGGATGTAAGACAGCAATGCACAATCAAACCTCAATAAAGTTTTACAAGTCTCAAACGTTTAAAAGTATATACGATTAGCTAAGTGTACTTGGATCAACCAAGCAGGCTTGTCTGGCCTATAGATCTATGACTTCGCTAGGCTAGCAATAGTTAATGATTATACATATATTTGACATTACATGGTAGCCACAAAGTTCACATAACTACAACATACAGGTGAAATGCCATAAGTTTACAAGAATCAAACGTGTTTACAAGTGCCAAACGTGTTTACAAGTGCAAAATTTATAATGTAACATTTTTCATCCCAAATTGTGAAAGTATAAAAAGGGGTTATAGAAATACTCATTTGATCAATAAATATATATATGGTGAATATTAAGAAAAATAATAGCCGTTCCAACGTAGAACTTCACAAGGTAGCTAAATATATATATTACAAGACCTTTAAATTTAATAACAGTTTTAAAGGTTAAACGAGAACTAGGATTTTTTTGGTATTTGGGGTTTTGTCAAATAAATATATTTTAACAAATGAGAATCAATTGTATTTCTAGATATATATATATATATATTATATATATATATATATATATATTTGTTTTATTTTAAAGACATAAAATAAATGCAACATTTGTAGTAATTTTGTATAATTTACAAAATTTAACTAAAGTTTTATAGCTAAATAGAATGAGCACGATTTAAATTTAGGGACAACGTTTGAGGTAATAATTTGTGTAATTTAAACTAGTATTTTAAGTTTAATTAATTATTATTTTTTTAAAGAAATAAGTTAACTATAACATTAACTTTTGAATATTACATATAAACATAAGATTATTTTATAACTAATTTGCATAAAAACTATTAAGTGGTTTTAAAATAACATAATTTATAAAATGGTTTTTTTTTATAATTTTTGGAAAATTTTCCCATTTGATTTGAAGGCCAAAAAGGCTAAACAAAAATGGTTGAGGTTCCCCGAGTTCGAACCGGAAACCTCCAACCTGAAAGTCTTGTGTGTTACCATTTGACCAATGCTCTAAGCCGCGATATAGTTGGGTTTTTAATTTACAAAAAACACCATTTTAAAGAAATCCCAAATCCTTGGAACCCTAGAATCGATTAGAGCCTTAATTGAAGATGAATTCGTAGCTGTTGATCCCTATTACCATAGGGCTTTTATTCCCCATGTAAAATCTAGCAATAACATAGTTTCAATTACCCGATTCGAAGTGTGTAGCACAAGAATGGATGAAGAACAGGTCGCGGCCAAGCACGATTTCGTTCGATGTGCAACAGCAGATGATAATCCAATTGATTGTGCAGAAAGCTTCTAGTAAACTTCGAGATCAAAAGCCCTCTTTCAATTTTGGTTTATGATGCCCAGGTGACGAAGTTCGAATAGGGGTCGGTTCACGACGAATGTGAGTAATCGAAGGTGATGTTTGTGTGGGCATCAGGTGAAATCGTAAGTTGCAAATGATTAAGATCTGTTAGATGATTGTGTAGGTTTGTTTAATTAGATTTTAATTATGGTTTAAAGCTCAATTGGTTATACGAATTAAGGCTTCGGTTTTGCGTTCATTTCAGGGGTATAACCGATGATTAAACGAATTTAAAGTGTTCAATTAAGTTCGAAACGTATACACAAAAGGATTTGAACCGGTTGGGATATCAAAATCGGCTGAATTCGGTTGTTTTGAGGTGGCCGACGTTTGGCCGGAAGGCCACCGGCATTTGGCCGGAAATGCAGGCCCAAGGATGAACTTGATTTGATTTTTTTCCAATTTACACAAATGGTCCTTGTTGTTTTATTTATTATCATTTTATGCTCAAACTTTAATATTAAAATTCATAAATTGGCAAATAAACCCCCTAATCTTTATGTACTTTAAATTACAACCATTTTAAGTTTACTAACTTAATCAACATTATTTATTATTATTATATTATTATT
This sequence comes from Flaveria trinervia, assembly GCA_025506515.1. Lineage (NCBI taxonomy): Eukaryota > Viridiplantae > Streptophyta > Magnoliopsida > Asterales > Asteraceae > Flaveria > Flaveria trinervia. Next base: position 3,388,019 of record CM046448.1, read on the forward strand.
ATTATTGTTATTATTAGTATTATTAACAACATAATTATTATTACTCTTATAGTTAGTTATTATTATTATTATAATTATTTTTATATGCTCATTAATTTTATTAGTAGTATTATTGCTATTATTATTATCCATCATTTTTATTATGCACCTTGAAAAAGAATTAAAGACAACAAATAAGTAAAATAACAAATCCATAAGTTTCATAAATGACATAATTAGCCCATACAAGAACTTAGCAAGGTTAACTTTAATTTAACCCAAGATTACAAGATGTTACAAGTATCAGGTATTAAAAAATAGACTCGATTTAGTTGATTTTAGTGAGTTTTCATTTAAAATCTTATAATATTAGTGGACTTAAATTAGTTTACTTTTATAGTTTATAAAATCTGCTTAAATATATATTTATATACAAACAATTTGATCAATTTGGACAATCTAAACAAATGTATACATGTAATTTACTTAATTATAATATGGGTCGATCAGGTTATTCGGATTTCGGGTTAATTGGTTCGGGTTATTCGGGTTTTTGTGGTTTGAAAGTTTATCTGAAACCCGACCCGAATAAAAATCGGTTTTTGGGTTGTTGGGGTAATGGGTTGTTTGGGTCGGGTTTGTTCGGGTAGGGGTGGGATCGGGTCGAACAGGTTGATCGGGTATGGATAAAATCAACGGGCCTACTTAGAATTATTACATACCAATATATAATTTGATTATTCCAATCCAACCCAATGAATTGCACATGGGCTCAAAAGGTACGGGCCGAAATAAGGAAGACAAAAAGCTCCAAACTTCCATTACTCTTAAATCTTAAATCTTAAATCTTAATATATAGTTCACATGTCTCATACTAGCTTTTCTTGAATATAACAAGGTCCTGTACATCTGATCAGGTGGTGAAAAGTTAATGTTTAAGTGTTTTATTCTCATGTTTTACGCATTAATTTCTGAAAAATAAAGTTACTTTTGAGACATTATTGTGTTCTAGGTGAAAGATGAAGAATACAGAGAATATGAAATACGAGATGGTAATCGGAACCCATGATGTGAACAAATGTAGAATAGAAATTGCAAGATCATGGTGATTTAAAACGAACATATGTTGAGTTAAAAAAAGGAGTTACATGACCTACAACCTATCAACGGAAAGGTCTTGAAAAATTACAAATGAGAATCAAGTGTGTTATAGGGGTGGCGCATCCGACACCACCGACATTAGTAGATCCAAAACCTGCTGAACGACGCCTAGCTTGACGCCAAGCTAGAGACATTGACGCTACTAGAGACGTCACTAACATCGGGCGCCGCGTTTTGACTGATTTTGACCTAATCTTGAGGGATTTAAAAGGGGATTTACCTTAAAACGAAAATAACATTCTACCACATCAATCTTTGACGAAAAGCAACCATCTACCATCATTTCATAGGCCTCCCAACATTAAAATTATCTAAATTCATATGCTTTAAAGGATAATGACGAGGCAAGCCTAATTCACTCGTGATTCATTTCGGGAAGACGGTTTTTTGCAAGTTTTTATTTTTTTAGTTTGTAATCTAATTTTAGGATTAGATCTTGAACCTTTTAAGTTATATTGGATACAATTAATGATTTGATTAGTTAAACAATTCAATTGTGTTTAACCTTAATGGTAGTTTCATATAACCTTGATTACCTTGAATAATTGTGTGTTTGATCCTTAGAAGTAGGATTACATAAGTTGAATTAATGATTGTGTGAATGAAGTCCATTAAGCTTTAATTAATAATAATCACTTAGATCTTATCAAGCATAATCTCTCAGTAGTTTCAGTTAAAGAAATATAACTTTGTCAAATTGAAATCCCTAAATGGATGAATTTTTCCCCAAGATTATTATAAATCTAAACTTTAACTTTGTTGATTGTATAATTTCATTAATCAATCAATCACGTAATTTTCTTTTCCATGTTTAGTGTTTTTTGTTTAATTTTTATTTATGCTTCTATTGATTTTTTGTGGATTCGACATTATTCTATTGATGTCATTAATCAACATCCTAGAGGTTAAATGATGTGCCCTACAATAAAAAAAGTTTGATGTTTTAATCTTAGCAAATCGGGGAATTTTTGTTCAAAAAATATATACACATACTTATAACAAGACTTTTTACATATGGTTGTGGCTATTGGCTAAAATTCAAACTCTGTACGATTATTAATGTATATTAGAAACATACACTTTTTTGAACAACAGGTTAAAGGTTAGTAGGTTGGTAACACCATTGGGTTTACTTGGGCTTTAGGTGGTGGTTTTCCCTTATAATGATGAGTGGGGTGGGTCACCAGGGTAGTTTGTGTTCGCCGACGTGGGTTCGCGTTTCACCAATAAGTTTACCAGGATGATCGGCTTACAGGTTTTGTTGGCCGTTAAAAAAATAACATCAAGTTAGTAATTATTTGTCCATATCAGGGATTAAACCCATAACGTCTAAGAGAAACAAAATTTTCAACCTTCCCTTTGGACTATTAGACCAATGGATCATTAGATTTAGAAACATAATTCATGTCCAATATGCAATAGATCAGTCAATTAATTTTACATTTTAGGTAGTTAAGTCATAGTAATCGTATCATCGTAGCAAATCACATATCATTCGTTTACAAAAGTGGTACTTAGACATAGAAAATTTCAGATCTCAAATTCAGTTTACACATTCAATCGCATTGATTGAGATCAGCACAAAATTTCATGATTTAATCTGCGTAGCAATCCAAGATGCTTGAAATTTTATAGAGTTTAACAATATTAATTGGTATCAGAGTCTAGAGATGCTATTTAACAATTTCATGTTTATAAACATAGACGAACACGGTTTGCTTTCTATGACATTGGAAACAAGATGGTTTCTCATATTTTTCTTAATTTTCATTTCAAACAAGAATCTCACACATTTTAACAGAAAACTCATGTAAAATATTAAAATTATAAAGAATAAACAAATAAAAAGAAAATAAAAAACAGTAGCGAATAAGTTACTTTCTAAAGTCGGAACATTATATGATGCAACTTATGAGGTCTCGTACATGCATATCACATGCCGACTATGACCCGTCAACTTGTCTCGGAGTTTACTCGAATATTCGGGTCTATATGTATAACTTCTAGAAAATGTAAAGATATTATATCAAGCAAAAACAAATAATATTCCCCAACTTTTGGAATATATGCAAAAAGAAGATAAAATGATCAGTTAAAGTTATATATATATATATATATATATGTTTATAATGATATTTTTCTCTATTTAGTAAAATGTTACAATCTTAACCATACGAGAACAACAAATCCTTATCTAACACGGTTAATGATAGTGTTTTAAAAGGCGGAGCATTAAAAAGATGATGGTTTTTAACTAATTATTCAAACTTTATATTGACTAGAAACTTGAATTTAAGAAAATATCCTTGAGAATATGGGTTTCACCTTTGTCGTTGGAACTTTAAAGTTTTCATAGAATAATAATAACCCCTATTGATGATGAAGACGGGGAACATTTTCGGTTGTTGTAAGGTTGTTAACTTGTTAGTGACAATCAATGTTTGGAGACCGGATCGGATCAGGATCGGTCAGGTGGCGGTTCAGTTTTAGGTAGTCGAACCGGTGGTCGGACCGGTTTTTGATGTTTTCTTTTGGATTAATTTGGGTAAAAAACAAGATATTAAACCATAAAATAGTATGTTGGATATACAAATATAGTTAAATTTTATATATAACTATTAAATACATATATAAATTACTTATATTTAATTACATATATAAATATAGTTAAATCCGGTCCAATCGGTCCGACCACCAAACCAGTAAGACGTCCGGTTCGACGTTCGATCCGGTTCTGAAAACATTGGCGACAATGAAAAGGAAGGTGGTGTGTGGTAAAACGATGATGGGTATGATCAAAGGACAACATTCAAAACATTAAACATTTTCTTGCAACGATGTTAAGAGTACACTTTTTTTATTTTTACTTGTTGCATTCTCTTCAATTTATCATATAAGGATTTTTTTTTGTTTTTATGTTTTGTTTTTCATACTAGAAGTAAAATAGATCTCCTTAATTTGATGTTTTTGGGAAAGCATGAAGAAAATTAAAGGGGTACCCGATAACAAAATGCCATTAGCAAATTTCAAGATATTCACTTTCGTTTGACGTAAAACAAGGGGAAAAAAGGACAACTATTGAACTATTTAACATCTCCTTGCAAGTCTTGTATCTAAAGATAATTTGAATTTTGAACAATAGCTAACTTGGATTTTATTAAACTTCATCGTACATCTGTCAAACATGTGCAAAAGAAGTTGAAATCATGTGTAAACATTGACAAGATGTTCTTCTTTGTTTTGTTTTATTCAATTATAGTAGAAAAAACTGTAAAAGGAAAATAAGTTACAAATTAGAACCAATAATCATTTTATAAAAAGTTAATGGAGTACCTAAAACAATGATTTTAATTAGAACCAATAACTATACGATTAGAACTAAATCAAAGTAATTAACTTAATTAACTGCTTTCGATTAGTATAAAAACATAAAATTAGCGTTTTTAATTCTTTTTACTATATACTTCTGATCTATTTTATAATCTGTCACTTACAGGATTGAACTATTAATGTTTAATATATAGACGATACACCTTATCACTTTAAATGTTATTTTGATTATGTCTTTTAGATCACCTTTGTATACTGTATTTTAAATAATCTTTTATAAAAGATGGATATAATAAATTAATAAGCTATCAAACCTAGAACATATTTAAGAATAAAACTAAACAACATAATTAAATAAAAATATATTTTCTTGATAAATAATAAGTATATTACCTTTTGCAAGTTTAACTTAATATTTTAGAATAAAACTAAGCACCGCATAATTAAAGTGAAATCAGTATAATGAATGCTAACATTTTATTACACATAAGGAAAAAATAATCATATTAATAATCAAAGTGGCCTAGGTAAAGTTTAATGATGAATGTGTCGTCATTTTCAATTTTTTACCAACCAATTGAAAATACACTCTAAAATATTACTACTTTCTTTCAATTTGTTGAATAAATTTCGTTGATAAAATTACTATTTCAGTCTTATCATAAACAAATACCTTTTCATAGTGAAAGATGCAATATTTGTTTAAAAAATAATATTTTTTCCCTGATGGTAGATTTAATTCAAGCATCTGATCAAACCAGATTACCTGAGTTAATATTCAGGTTCAAATCCACCAACGAGTGCCATATCTAATTCATATAAAAATTTGTTTCTAAGTGTTATAATATTTTGCAAGTCCCAACCATTCCTTTATTTATTTTCTCATTTTAACGTACCATAAAATGTGCTTCACCTTATTTCTATTGTTTAGTAGAGTATTGTGAAGTTTGAATTTGGTAATGAATTCTCATGGTTAAAGAAAATATATTACAAATTAGAAATGATTTATTTGAAATTATTGATTGATTTAAATAAGTTAGTAAAAGGACAAACAAGGTAAATAATGATTGTTATTAATTTATAGTTCACGTTCTAAACTTTAATAATACTTTACGTGACAAAGGTTCAATCATAACTTTTTCAAGTCACTAAAACAAAACTTAGAACAATAAATGCTGTTAAACAAGGAAAACTAACTAGAACAATAAATTATTGCGATACTATTCTTTTTTTTAAATCTGTTAGTTTCTTTCAATAAAGTATTTTTAAATTATGCATGTTTTATATACACATGAATAGAGCAAGCTAATTTATTTATATATGTTTTTATTTAGTATTCAGTAAGAAACAATACAAGTTGAAAAAACATAAAACTTTTTTTAAAATCTGTTCATTCGTATACCAGTAAATCGATTCAAATGTGGTTGCTGATAGATTAAAATAAGGAAAAGAGTTAAATATCATGAAATTAGGGTGCTGTTAAAAATCCCAAGAATTAGCTTTCTTCTGCTGTTTTTAACGTAGAATTGTAGATCAGTAAGTTAGAGTGCTAAATTGCTAATTACAATTTCTAACGACATTTTAGTTGCATAACAATAGTTTATCATTATCTGTAATTAACATACTAATTATAACCACGCTAAACATTTAAGAATAAAAAATCATAGAAACAAGAAAAAGGACATGTCCTTTCGGTGTCGATAATAAATTTCAAACTTATATCTTTTAGAAATAAAAGAAATCAAACAATATTAGTTGAAGCACATGTTCAATCAAAATTATTGCTAGAAACTTCCAAACCCCATGACCACTTCTAAGTTTAACCGTGTATTACACTTACAAATAAAAAATATAAGAATCATATATTACATTTGCACATACTGCTTACTGCTTCTAAATTTTAAATAAAAAACCATAAATTCTAAATAAAAAATCATAGGAATCATATATTACATTTGCACTCGCTGTGTTCTCGAGTCTCAGGAAAAAAAAATAGTTGTGTTTCAGAATTTTCTAATAAAAGAAAAGAAAAGGATTGTTAGAAATTTATATTTTCGAGTTTACTTAACAAGAAAAAAAAGAAAATGAAAAAAAAATTAAGACTAAAATTAACCCTAGAGAGAAAAAAAAGAAGAGGAGAGAAAAAGAAGAGAATGAAAAAGAAAGAAAAAAATATTTAATTTCTTTTCTCTCCTGAATTACTAATATAATAGAAGAGAGGAAAAAATCTATGTATTATAATAAAAGAAGTTTTAAGATGCAACTTCGTACAATTTTAGACCATCTAATTTTAATTTTTTCTCACTTCTCTCTTCTATTAAACAATTACTTTAAATACTTATAATACTATTTAATTTCTTTTGAGATTAAAAATTATTTTTCAATAAATTAAGAAAGTGATGCTTTTATAAATGTAACTTCTAAATAAACAAAATTTTAAAAGAAGACAATTTTCTAAAACAACAAACATGTTTAAAAATATAAAGTATTTTAAAATGGTTTTTTAAATGATTTTTTATAAAACAAAATAACTAAAATTAAAAGTTATAATAAGAAATTTTTTAATATTGATATTTTCTAAAATGGTTTGTTTTGCATAAAATGTTTATTAAAAATGCAATTAGGGTTTAAAAACAAAATTTTAAAATAATGATATCATTGTTTTATTACTTATATTGTTATTCATATGCATTTTCAATTATATCTTTTATAATTATTACATTTTTATTAGCAATTATTTAATATTTTATTTATTCAAACTATGTAATACACGGGGTTATAACCTAATAAAATAGAATATTAAATAACCGTCTTATGTGTTATAGTTTAAATAACAAGCATATAGTTTAATGTGAAATGGTGTTAAACAGAAGCGGCAGCAGGGTGGTTGAGGGAAAAACAATAATAAGTGTGGGTGTTCAGTGTTGTACTGTACAACTAACCCATTTGACATGGGCCTGTATTCCAGAAAGGCTTGTACATCTATTATCATGTGGTTTGGCGTTTGGCCTGCACCGTCTTGTCTTGCCTTCATTATTTCAACTTTTAAGTTTACTCAACAATTTTAAATTCTCACCTGCCCCCTCAACTTTCGCCGACTCGTTTTTATCAAGTAGAATTGCACGAGCACCTACTCGTCGTGGCTATAAATGGACACCCAATACGTAACATATGTGTGAACCCGTGTTCGATTATTGTATAATCATCCTTTCTTAGAAATAAGAAAACAAACATGTCAAAACATTCTGTTTATTAGTAAAGATCAAGAAAGGCCGTGACAAAATATACAACTATGTATGCTAGAAAGTGGAATTGTTACGAGTAGTGTGTTTGTTTTTACTGAACCTAATTGTAGCATTTGGACAGTTGGATAGGTTTCAAGGCATTTAATTCGTTTATCTTTTCATATTTTTCGTTATTCCATATGTTGGCCTTGTTAAAGATAAAAATCTTATATATCATTTATTTAAGGGGTACTTGGGTCATAAGGAAAGTTCCCACTACAAAACTAATATGCAAGCGTTGAATTAAAGGAACAACACATAAAAGAATGAAATTTAAATTAAAGTCAATAAAAAAATCAGATATTACACAATTCCACTAGAAATTTCAGCCTTAACCTCATACAGTGCAACAAAATATCATTTTCTTCGTCTGAGGGTAAAAAGTAAGAAAACGAAATTGATATACCAAAGAAACCAAAGAAAATGTCAATAAAATAAACATTAAAAAATAAAAATCTAAATTTATCTTTATTAAAATTTCTTTGGGATATATTCAGTTATTCACTTTTCCTTTCTTACCGCAGCCAAATTCCAGTTTCACCCTTCAAGAGTTCAAGTTACCATGTTATTGGGCTGTTGTCAACTGGGCTTGTGCAGGGCCCACTGGCACGGTGGGCCCACATCATGACAGGTAAACTTCAATACTAGAGCTTCGAAATGTAAGACACAAGGGGCAAGCCGAAACGACGTCGTCGCACTCTGTACAAACGCATAGATGCCGACACGGTAGCAACACCACTGAGGCGACTCGTTTTCCACACGCTTTACAACCGGTCCACTCACCAACACGACTCGCTCCGGGTCAATGTACGCCGACTCGGCGTCCTCCGGTTCACTCGAACCGAACCGGAGATCCGGATCCGGTTCAGGTAAACAACTACGGCCTAAACCCCGGCTCACGATAGCCTCCTGCAGCTGCGACTGCAACGCCACCGCTTCAGCCTCTTGAGCCCTCGCTCTAGCCTGCCAAACCTGCGCCTCAGCGTTAAGATGCGCCGCTCGAGCCTCCAGCTCGGCGTTGCGCCGCCGTGCTTTCTCAGCCTCGGCGTCTTTTTCTTTCATCCGGCAAGATATCGACTGCTCCGCCGCCCGGAGCAGCGCATGATAGTGCATGTGCCTCTTCCTTGCTAACATGCGCCGGAGCTCGTCTCCCTGTTGTACAAAAACCTAAATCTTCAGACATGCTTGTCTTTAAAGGAAATTAACGTTCGAAAATTGATATGAGTTTGATTTTTGATGTGGGTTTTTACCTGTGCGTGAAGAAATTGATCGATTTCGTCTCGTTGTTGGTTGATTTGTGACGTTAGTTCTTCCGATATGAAAGATAAAACAGAGCATTGAGATGTGAGAGAATGCTGTTGCAGTTTCTGTTGATCGTGAAAAGCTAATCGGAGGCCTGTGGAAACATCGATGTTTTGATTATAAAACTGTTGTTGATGACGATGAAGAAGCGACATCGATTCATTCATATCAATTTCTCTTCTTTTTCTTGAATCACCACCACCAACAGTTCCAACTACACACACAAAAATCCAATCAGATAACGTAAACTGAAGCTTACCATGAATAAAGTCGATGAACAATTCAAACACCCACCTGGGAAATCGCTGAATATTAAATGATTACGCGATTGATCGTCAACTAACGTTTGTGGTTGTAATTGCAACGAACAATCGTTGTTTCTGCAATCACAAAAACAAAAACCAATTCAAATCATGATGTTAACAGAATCATGAGAAAGAAGAAAGAATATCAAAAGATGGAAGATGAACCTGTTGATGTGAAGAACATTTGATGGGTATTGAGCTTGAATCGCCATTGTTGAAGATATTAATATTATGATTATTATTATAGCTAAAGAAAACAGGGGATAGTGATGAGAGGTGATAAAAGCTAACACAAAAACAGCATGAAAGAGAAGATGCCTTGAGGCTCTGGAGAACACGCAGTATAGGCGGAAACTTTTATTAATATTAATATGTGTGTTGTGTGTGTGAAAATGAAAATGAAAATGAAAATGAAATTTAATTTGGAAATGGTGTAAGGAGAGTACTAAAAAGAAAATCAATAAAAAGAAAAGGACTGATGGTATAATATTATCCAAATATGGAAGTTAAATAATGGCAAGCTTTTTAAATAACTCATAGCTCTAAAGACTTAAGGTTGTAGCTTTAAAGTATTTAAATAAAATACATTGAGTTTTATAGCTTTATTTCACCTTTATTGTATACAAATGATTATAATTTTGAAGGTAAAATTAAAGACTTGATTGAGAGGAATGATACAATTAAAGTCAAATGTGATGAAGGAAAAAAGGAAAAAGGTCGTATATTAAATTTTGAGTTAATTAAGGTGGTTTTTAATTTGATGAGTTAGGCCTTGTAATCATCTTTCTTTCCATAATTTATATAGAAATTACACATTTTTAGTTGTGGCTAAAAAGTATACTGGTTTTTGTAAAAGTTATCGTTCAACTTAGGTACATGTCCATTAATACAATATGTATTTAAGATTGATTATGATTTGATAAATTTAGTTACATATCAATGTGTTTTACCTTTAAAGTTATAAATGCAATAATATAAGGTATTTAACTTTGATTATAAATTCCATCACTTTGTTATTCTTTTTTTTACTAGAATAACTTAAAGCTATTTTTATTAATCATCTTACCTATAACTTGTGATTAGTACTTTCAGTATTTTGAATACAGAGAAGACATTTTACTACCAGAATATCATCTTAAGACAAATTCTTTGATTTTATGACGGGACACAATTACCATTAGTTTATCCATCAACTTACCATGTAAAACATTTGAAGTAAATACTTTCTAATGTCAAAGGACACATTTTAATATACATTATATAAATAAAATTTTGTATACAAGTTAAAAGTATGTACTGAATAAAAGTAAAACAATTTAAATAGTGTATACTAAATACATTTCTCTGTATAAAAATATATTTCAAGCTTTTTTAATACACCTTAACATCTGCCCTAACTCATAATTGTTAACTAATAAAGCTTAAAAGTAAATTTTGGTTTTTGTAAAATATAAATAATAAACAAGATGAATAATGAACATGATGAAAAAAATACATATAGCGCATGATGGACAGTAAAAGAAAAGTTGTACTAAATAAAATGCTTTTTCACTAAACTAATTAACCCAAACTTTATAACTAATTTTCCATAGCCTTCTAGATTTGTGGAAATTTTAAATTAACCATGCCTAAATGGCTAAATCTATTTTTTTCTTCTTTTGTAAAACTATAGGGCCTGCTTGACTATCATACCTTTAGATAAGTATTCATCAAGTAGAAGTTAATAGCACGTTATTATTACATGCATTTTAACTTTAACTTTTTTATGTTTCCTTAAAGCGTTTAAATTTTTTAAATTCTGTGTAACATCAAATACAAAATATACTATCTTACAAATAAAAAAATCTTAAGAGGTGGAATAATTAACAGGCCACCCTGCGTCAGCTTCACCGCCACTATTTGTTTGTTATATGGTGTTGGTTTGTTAAGATATCTACCAATAAAAGAGTTTACTTTTTTATTCTTTATTTTTTTTATTTTTAAAACGAATATATATAAGGTTTGATGTGATAATTAGATCCATTTGAAAATAGTGAACCGCGGTTGTGTTCCTAGAATTCTAAAGACCAAATTTTCACCACTCTCCTTCTCCTTTCAGGATCCACTCCGACCCTCTAAACGTAACTTAAATAAGATTAACAAAATTAATAATGAAATGTCGTAAGTTAGAAAGAAAATAAACTATGATATCAAACAAAAAAGAACAAGCTGGTCTTAAAATAAACACTAATTCCAAACTTAATCTCCTTTTCATTTGATTGGAGAATGTAACAATCGTTGGTATCGTCTCCGGCCTTGTTAACAGACACTTAATTAGCGGTTGTGAAAAAAAATATGTTTAAAAAATTATAAACTTAATTGACAAAGATAAAATATATAAACATTATAGACAAAATTCATTGTTCACGGTGATTTAAAGATATAGAAACAACAAGATCTTAACTTGATACCGGTGTACTATATGGGACGGTGTTTTTTATTATATTCTTAATTTACTAGGTTAATATGATACCGATGTAATACACGAGTTGTATAAATAGATATAAATAGATAGTAATGAAAATTTATGAAATTATAAAACAATATCTTAAGATGTGATATTATTGAAACCACGTACGAGTAAAGAATTTAAATAATAAACAACGATATTATTTTTAAAATTTTTATTTTTATTTTTTTAATATTTAAAAAGTAATTTTTAAAAATTTGCTATTTTAAAATTTTTTCTTATGAAAAGTTGAAATTTTAATCATTTTGTTTCATTAAAAAAAATACTTTTAAAAAACAAAAGTTTCAAAAAATTTCTTATTTTTAAGAAAGTTTGACGTTTTAAAAAAATTGTATTTTAAAAATGTATTATTTATTTAGAAATTGTATTTATAATAAGATCTCTTTTCTTAATCAATTAAAAAATACTTTTAATCTTAAAATAAATTAAATAAAACTATTAGTCATTAATGAAATTATTTATTAGAAGAGAGAACCGAGAAACTAAGATTTACAAGCTTTATCATTGCGTCACGTGTCACCAAAAACCCTTATTTTATTAGTATACATAGATTATTTACACTTATGGCATTGATCTAGTAGTTATCAAAAAGACTAGAATAAGCTTAGAAAAGTGGGTTAAAAAAACTCCATAATGACTCTATAAATTATTTTTTTCCGTATGACTAGTTTCTTGCTAGTTAAGGTTTTATTTATATCATATTAGGTGTTTCTAAAAAATTTAATAAATTAACAAAATTCCATTACAAATCTAATTTAATTTTTATAACGGTTAATTAACTAAATTACGAGCATGTGTATTATATGAATATTCTATAGACAGATCAATCATGTAAAAAGAATAAGATGTACATAAATGCATTATCAAATGATACTTCCTATGGCTCATTAGTTTCTTTTTTCATCTAACACTTTTTCGTGTCTCCTTAAATTAATAATTCAGCTATTTATTTAACTCATTTTATGCTACTAGATTAAAGTATCACTTCATTTAACTTCACTATTATTGGTAACTAAATTAGAAATTTTAGGTAACTTTGTATAGCCGTGTTAAAGTAGGGAATGGTTAGATCAATGGCGAAAATATGTGTGAGGGTGAATATAGTTTTTATATATTTTTTTTGCTTAATTTTGTTTATTCTTTGTCAACATAAATTAGAAGATTTTACATGGAAATATAAAAATGTAATTAAACAAGCCTCAATGAAATAACAAATGTATATTCTCACTCAAACATTCAGAATAGCTTAACATGTAAGACTGATTAACTATGTGATCTCTATTGTCTTTAATGCATATAACATATTTGGTGTAATTTCGGATACATCACTTTTTATCGTGTCATTTTACACCAAAAATGGGTGCAACATCATTTATCTCACCAAATTTTCCCGACTTTCATTTTAACTTATTATTTGTTAATTGTTAATTTAGCCACTTCTGTATGTAAATATTAAATATTCATTGTAACAGTGAAAATTTGTTTATATCAAAATTTATTATTAAAACTTTAACATTAAGATGTTTGAGTAAGTTTTGAATGAAAATGTAATCGACTTTACATAACTCATGATTGTATTCTTATATATAATTTCAGGTTTATTTTCTTAAGTTTTTTTATTGTTTAACATCACATGTTACCATTACAAAATAACTAACCAAAATTTTTCTTTCTAAAGCTTTTTCCGCTAAACCAGCCTTTTTCAATGAATCCCTCTGTGACACCCTACACAAATCTCACATCGGCCGTGGACAGGAGATATTCCTGGTTCATAAGGAATGTCTGACCTTTAACATCAACAACGTGTTTTGGGGGAATGGTATCAGAGTCATTCCTGTGTCGTTCGGGGTGTGGGACATACCTCACCAAGGATGGTGACTTCTCAGGCTCATCGAGGGCGACGAGTCCAAACTGGGGGTGCTTGTGACACCCTACACAAATCCCACATCGGCCGTGGACATGAGAGATTCCTGGTTCATAAGGAATGTCTGGCCTTTAACATCAACAACGCGTTTTGGGCGTATTAGCTGTGGATGAGAGGAGAACTCCACAGTTAAGCGTGCTCAGGTGGGAGCAATCCAGGGATGGGTGACCTCCTTGGGAAGTTTTCGCCCGGGCAACCAAAAGCAAATCCGTGAGCTCCTCGTGGGCAAAACGAACAATATTTTTGATGCGAAGGGACGGGTGTGACACCCTCGCTACATCTCATGGCCGGATCTAAGAAAATATTCTAATCTAAGAAAATATTATTGATATGGATCCACTACATAAGTTAGGCATCCGTAAAGAATATCACCAACGAGCCATTGAATGACACCCTCACTGGAGTCATTGTGAGATTCACTAGGGCCGCTTACGTTACAAATTCTTTGGAACCATTTCTGATCGCCAAGTATGAATATCATACATACATCATCAAACACTAGAAATATATAGCAAATAAAGGAGAACAATTTTCCCATGAACAAATCTCTCTATCACCGCCTTTGTCTCCCTCCCTCCCTAGCTCCCTCTCTCTCTCTCTCTTACTATTCTCTCTTAAACTACTATTTATTTTCACATCGAATGTTTGTTACTGGGAGGTTTCTCTTTCCCGTGATGTTTTAACTGGTCTAGTTTGATTGTCTGTTTATCGGGATTAGGATGGGAATCAAAGGGCTTTACATGATGAAATGGAGCTCAGGAGAATCATTCCGTCTCGCTGGACTTTCGTAGTTATGACTATAATGGTATCTTACATCAAATCATAGAGTTGTACGAATTCATTACATTAGAAAAATAAAACATTGACATAAACAAAGACCAATTTGGGTGTAAATATGTCCTTTCTAACACTAATTTTAACATGAGTTTTGATGCCTATATATAAGATATACTTTATTATATTTACCGACGACATATTTAGAGAAACACATCTATTACTGATTTAAATCTGTAAAATTTTAATACGAATAAACACCAGAACTCCAGAAGACATTAAGGAAGACGCTATGGGCTGCATGAGAAGTTGTTTGATATGCACCATCTAAATTGGTTTGGAACTTTGGATGTTCTAAAGTTAAATCCACGGAAGAAAAGTTAATGGAACCCAAGAGGAAGTAACTTCTAATTTTGAAATGAGGGACTAGTTTTGCTGATTGTTATACTTGTGGGGGTTGAGTGCAAATATGACAAGACTGCATCGTATCTTTTAAACAACCGTAGACGCTTTGTTTGTTCCTTTTTCTTTTATTTAAATTGTTCATCGATGCCCTTTACTTTTTATTCTGTTAATATTAGAAGGCTTATTTTAAATGTCTAATATCTAATAAAAGTGAAATGATAACTACATGTATAACAATCAACCATCAAGCAAAGAAATTTCAAATATGCTTAAACGATGCAAGATGGAGTTAAGGGATGGAGATAAAGATGCAAGATATTTCTCGGCAAGGATGGATCGGGCTTGAATGGGAAATGTGCCTCGTGGGATCTCCGACCTCATTGGCTCATTGCAATCTATATTCACATCATCCGCCATCGTTAACACTATACCATCAATACAAATACTATTCACATTAACTACCAACGGATAACACCGACAACATAAAAGCAAACCCCTATATTGAAGAAACTTGTGAATAATTATCATCATGTTAGAAGAAAGAACGTGAATTGTTATTTTTTATTTTTTAAAGGTCATTAATATTGTTAATAGTTTTTTCAAAATGGTAATAAGTATAACAAGTAAACACGATTTGATGAATTCTTCTTTTAGGTAAGAAAGGATCGTTGTTCCTAAAATATAACTTTAATGATCCTTTGTGTCATTTCTTGCAAATTTACTAAATTAAGAATGAGTTTATCTAGATATCATTCTTATGCAAGTTTTAACCTAACATAAAAGATTAGTTTGTAGACATATAAATTTGGGTGTATATAGGTTGCAAAAATAAGAAGGTTCCTACTTGCATAAAAAAGTGGATATTACACCTAGTCGACGACTTCAACTTCTAAAGTCTAAAATTTGGTGGAGGCATGAGGCATTATAGGCCTTTTTAAATGGTCAAAAGTATTTGATGCATCCTAAAGGACCTAAACCACTCGGTGCCACTAATTCTCCAATCATAATGAGATTTTATAATTCATGCGGAAATGACAAACCAAATATTAAAATTGTCAAACGGTTAGTTTGAATATGCATTTTAAAAATAACTATTACCATGTATAAAAGATGACATTAGTGTGGAAATTAAATGTTCTATAGTTATCTTATTTTTATAACTAGATTTTTTTTATATTAATTTAATGATTTGATAAGACTGATAATTTGCCTAGCTAAGGCCTATCACATGAGATGTAACCAAACTCACTAAACAATCTACTCGATAAAAATATAATCAAACTGATAGAATTTTCTTGTTATATCAGGATTATTTTTAATCGTGTTGAGAATTGAACATGATCAAAGTCATGTCAACTACAAATTTGAAGCTAAAATGCATACGATTTTCAATTCTTTTTTTCTTCTAAAAACTTCCATAAATTGTTTTGGTCTAGTTAACTCTTTTGATTTTATAATTTAACTTTTGCAGTCTGGAAATCACTAAAAAATGATTTTTGTATAAAAGAAAGGTATGGGTGATTGGTTTGTGATAAGTGACATTTAGTTGATTGTGAGAATTGTTTTACATCAAGGAACAAACGCCCCAACTCCAATGCTTAAAGCGTGGTTTAGGTGGACGACCAAACGTTTGGATTATTAAGTCCATTTACCAAACTTTTTTGCTCTTTTAATCAATACACAAATTAGTAGTTGAGAAAAACAAATAAATTAACGTATACTATTTTTAGATCAATCAAATTGAACCATTTGAGATTTATTTTATTTTATTTTTAAATAGTCAAATTGATTAAAGACTATATGGGCTTAAAAAAGAACTCCTGTGTTGATTAAACAGAAGTTAGCGGAATAATTCATTTAATTTATAGATATAAATGCAATTAAATAAAATATGAGATGATAATGTAAGATAAACGCTAAACACCTTTACGTTACCGGTATGATTAAATATTTGACCACTTAATATATAAATGTGATCTTGTTTAAATATTTTATATTATAAACTAGGTTAGTACTCTATGTATTACACGAGCTGAATAAATAAAATATTAAATAGTTATTAATAAAAATTAATGAATTATAAAACGATATCTTGATATAAGATATGATTGACATTACGTACGAGTGATAAAAGAACGATGTTATATTTTAAACTTTTATTATAATACTTTGTGTGTTTTTTCAAAAAAATTTGGTTTTTTAAACAAATTGGTGTTTTAAAATATGTTATTTTTAATAATTTATTTATTATAAATTTGAAATTTAATTACTTTTTTTCATAAGAATTTTATTTTTAAAAGCCACATGTTTTAAAATATATTGTGTTTTTTTAAAATTCGATTTTTTTGAAAAAAATTCTTATTTTATAAAAAAAATTATTTCTTTACGAATTGTATTTGTAGAAAGATTTAAAAAAAAATTATATATGTAATATGAAAAAAATTAAATAATGTCAGTTGTAATTCATTTGTTATTTATTAGGAGAAAGAAAAGAGAAAATATAATAAATGGCATACAAAAACCTTTTTTATTAGTATTAATAGATAATAAATGTTATAATTAATATTATTATTAGTATTAATAATAAATAGTATAATAAATGTCATGAGTATGATAACAAACATATTACAATGAATCATTGCGTATTTTAGTTATTGAAATTATTAATTAAAGTTTGTATTCTTTTAACTTCATCAAAATAAAAAAATATTATGATGCCGTGGTAAGAAACTTGTTCACTCAACCAAAGTCTCGTGTTGAAATAGTTTCACTAGCTTGTGTGATAACCTGTTAAATGTTATATATTTAACACAAACAGTGATTTATTTAATCTTTTTAAAGTAGGGGAAGTGGTTCTCTCAACCTTTAAAGTCCCCAAAGCCACATCATAATCCTCAAAATCCTTCAATTTTCTTAGAAATTAGAAAATGGTTCCCCAAATTAAAATCCTCGAATTAAAAACCACTAACTAAAATTTAAAATTACATTATTAAAAATACAAGGTTACTTGAAATAAATTAAATGTACATTAGTTAAGGTTAAAACTAAAAATAAAACCATTGGCATCCCCACTACGATGCTATTTCACTTTTACGTGAAAGCATTGGCTCCAAAGCGGCCCGAGTGGTCACTGTTTGATTTTTTTTAAAACTCAAAGTCGAAATGTTTTTTGTGAACTCTTCAATGCTTCTTGTGTGAGTGCATCAACTCCACACGAACTCTCAAGTTGAAAAAATGTGCAAGGTGAAGGGTTTGGATTCTTGATGTGAAGCTTGTGGCGGTTAATGTGGGGTGAATGGTTGTTGTTCTTTGTTGTGGGGCTTACCGAACAAAGAAATTGTTCTTGGTGTAAGATGATGATTCCATTGTCAAATATATAAATCCACTAGGGATAAAATGATGATGATTTTAAATGTAAGTACTAGTTTTTGATATGCATTAATAGTTAAAGAAAACTGGAAACATGTTTTTTCAAAAAGCGCAACAACTAGTTTATAACAATTGTATTGAGAATTGATGATGTTCTAGTAAATCGGTGGCTTGGGTCTAGAAGTGGTATTCATGATCAAGAATCACCCAACCATCTTGTGGGATTGCATGCACCAACACCACTCCGATCGACCACCCTTATTAATGTATTGTTAAGTTTCATCAGTTTACGATCAATGAGTTCTATTAAAAAATGTAAATAATAAGTTTACCCTTATACATGTTGACAAATGGTAGTTTAAACTATATGTGCAATCAAGCTTCCCCTTTTTAAAATATTAAAGTAGCAATTTACCGTCTTGGCAATGGACTTTGACTTTTTTTTTTGTTTTTTTTTTCTTTTTCGCCTTTTCTTTCTTTTCTTCTTCTTTATTTATTTTGATTTGAATATGAATACTTCTTTTGAGGAGAATATATGTTGGGTGACCATAACTTGCACACTAGAAATAAAGAGAATAAAATGGAAACTTTATCTTGATAATAACAAACAAATATTTTGATAGCCTTCAATCGGCACGAAAACGATCCGATACCTAACCTTTTATGTTGGAAATTTTCATATGTATTTGTAATTAATATTATATTTGAAATAAAAATTGTTGAAAATCATACAAAATACGCGCATTGAAACTCTATTTCTAGATTATGGTCCAAGATTGATATATTGTAAATAGTAACATCTTTTATTATATAAAAGCGTTTTCAAAATGCAATCAACAAACTAGAATATAGTAGAATAAAGCATGGCATAAAGAAAATTGACAACAATGTGATGTTCAATGATGAAGGGAAAGAATAAAAGGGCATATGACTCCAATATGTGTGTGTGAAAGATGGAATATATGACAAGAAAGTAGGTGTTGTGGGTGGTAATTTCCCTTCAATCAAGAAGGAGGTAAGAACTTAAGAAAAAGAGAAACCATCTTACAAAAGAAAAAGGAGACAATAAAAGGGTGAAGATTACATGTATTTGAAATGAATTGCATCTCTCTAGGAATAATCTGTGTATTAAAATCGTGTAGTACTTTTGGGTGACGTCTATGTGATTTTTTAGTGTATGTGTAATGCTTAAGTAATGCTATTTTGCTAACGTGGTAAGAAAATCCTTCTACTTTCAACTTTTTTAACTGATTTTCATGGTTTTAACTTCAACATTTTATAGATATACCTTTTTAACAATAATTTTTTTACTTTTAAATATCATATAACTAGGTTAGTATCTCGTATATTACACAGGTTGAATAAATAAAATAATAAATAATTAGTAATAAAAATTTATGAATTATAAAATCATGTTTGAAGATAAAATATGATTATAATTGCATATGAATAGCTATTTCAAGTAAATAAATAATAGATAGTTATAGACAGATAGATATATAAATAAATAGATAGTCTAGTTAAACAGATTATAGTTAGTAATAAACACGAAAAATTACAGTACGATATTTTATTATAAGACATGTATAAAATTATATACACATACTTGTTCAAGAGATAAAATAATATACTATTTTTAAATCTCTTATCTAAATAGTTTCATTTTTAAATATTTGTTTTAAGATGTTATTATAAAAATTTATTGTTTATAAAAATCTTGTTTATTAAAAACTCAAGTTTCTAATTATTCTGATTGTTTTAATAAAACTACTTTTAGAAAATTCTATATTTTTATAATTATTTCTAAAAAAGACTGATTTAAAATATTTTATTTCAAAAGGTTTAATGTTTTAGAAAATATATAAATTTTAATTTTCTTAATAACACTTATTTTTTAAAACATAGTTTGATTTTAAAAAAATATAGATGAGAGAGAAAAATATATCAATTGACCAAATTAGTTTTTATGAAAAGAAAGAAATTATTTGAGTATTTAATTATTTTAATAGCCTTTTGGAGGGAAAATAAAATGAGTATGTTTAGAAAAATGACAAGTGTCAAAAAGATAATTTAAAAATATGACAAGTAGCAAAAGAAACTTCTTTTATTAATATTGTTTATAGATTCTACGCATTCAGTTGAACCCATAGAGTCACATTATATTCGTAAGGTGATTATCAATGTTAGTAGACTAAAACTCATAGACTTAAGTTAACATATCTTATAAACTATTTTTTATAAACAACTTCTTTTAGACTCACCAACACCATCACCTCCAACCACCACCACATTGAGCTAGAGAAGCATCTACTAATTCCAGTTTTCCCTTGATAAACTTGAAAACTTTCCTCAATTACACCTAGTGGACCTATAATAAGGTTATTAGGTTAGAATCTCATGTATTACATGGATAAAATAAATAAAATATGTTAAAATTATTAGTTTTATAAATATTTTATTGTCTAGATGTTATTAGCCATTTGTGAAAAAAAATAATAAATATCTAAAAATTATAACAAATTCTAAAATTAGAAATTATTAATCTATATTTAAAGATAAAATATGTCTGAAATCATATTAATTAGTATGTATTAATAAATTAATAATATAAAAATATTTGAATTTTAGACGATTGATAGTTTAGTTTACTTATTTAAAATAATTATCATTTAATATAAAAGACAAGAAACACAAATATAAATATGTTTATTTAGTAAACAAGGAAAGTTAATTTGATTGTTTTTATAAATTTTGTATTTTATTATAAGAGAGGGGGGAAGAAAATAATTTTTTATATGCTAGAATGGTAGCACGTGTCCTTTGATATGCTAGAATGATGACACATATCACTAAAAATCTTTTATATTATATGTTATAGACTAGTTTTAATGAACCCGTATATTACACGGGTTGAATAAATAAAATATTAAATAGAATAAAATTTTATTAGTTATTAAATAATATGTGATTTAAATTATGTATAAGTACTATACATAATAAAACAATGATATCAACTTTTTTAAAATTGTTTTTATACTTTCTTTGTTTTTTTAAAAAATAAATCAAACATTTAGTTTCATAACAAAACATATTTAAAAAATTTCATTTTTAAAATATTTCATTTAAAAAAAAATATGATATACGTTCTAGGAAATTTTCTTTTTTTAAAAATTTGTTTCTCTAGATATAAACATTAATAAAAAGATTTATTTCTTAATCTTTTTAAAAATAGCTTATAATCAAAAAATAAAATTAAATATTATAATTAGTAATTAATTAGGTTATTAATAGGAGAGATAAGCGGGATTTTTTTTAAGAAGTGAATGTGGTGTTGTCATGTGACATTTCTAGGTACCCTTTTATGCCAGGTAGCATCTGTAGTTACCATTTTATTATAATAAGAATAGTATAGATTAGAATAAGTGAAAACTCTAACTTAAATTAGGACGTTTAGAAAAATGTTGTAGAATTCCATTCATAGATGTCGTGATACAAGGAAAAATAGATGATGGTGCGAACCAAGATACGAGAGGAGAGAAGGAAAGAAGGGAGGGGGATGGCGATTTAATGGCGGTGGCCATTGGTGTAGATAGATAGCATTGAGCTAGCCCTCGTATTAGTGTCTTTGGTTTTTATTTTTATAATTTTTATCTTTATCAGAACGAGTTATTATGTTAATTATATTGAACCAAAATTTAAAATATATTATAAATATAATTGGCACAAATTTAGACAAGAGGATTCGAGATGGGCCACACTTACTCACCCAGTCAACCAACTCATTATATGCCCGTCTCATTTCACCATGCTCGCTTGAGAGGATGGCTAGATTAAACAATACGATTTGACATAGACATCATAAGAAATTAGACGTGTTAACGCTATGCTAACTTACACAAGTCAATATCATTGTCATGTTGAAGACACGAAATTTGTACAATAAACATACACGCGATGTCGCGTTATTTCTCTTGTCAACTATTGTTTAGTTTGTGAGATGAGTAACATGAAAACAAAAGTGTTTTAGCTTGTGAGCTATTAGAAAATGAATGGTTTGTTTCATATAAATGCTAGACATAGACTATATATGATGAGTCATGTCAAAACCTAACCATTAAGATGTAAAGATTTGTGAAGATCAAGGAAACTTCTACTCACGTTTCAACAATTACTTGTTCACAGAAAAACATATAGAAAAAGGAAATATGTTTCCTTGTGAATTTTGTTTGGATATGACATCCATCAATCATGTGGTTATATGTCGAATCAAATAATTTTCAACTATATATTATGGCTATTGATCGCAAAACATTATATTTCATGCCAGCTAAATGTTATAATTAGAAAAAATCGAAGTTTAGACGAAATAAGAAGCATAAAACAATAAGCAACATAAGAAAGTTTACCGTGTATGAGGATATTCATTTTCATTAACACGAGTATATCAAAGCATCATGCGTTTGATCCAATGAATTTATGCATTTTAATGTAATTAGTTATTATAAATATAATAATACACAAATAAGTGACCTCAACTCCAAATAATTTTAAAGAAAATTATGATATTCACATTTATGACCTTGTGTTTATGGTCAATCCGTGAGAAACAGGTCGCCCACATGCGTATGGGATAAAATTACATACTTCAGACAAGATATGCGTAAAAAGAGAAGTAAATTAGGTACTAGGTTTATCATTTTATACGACTGTGTGGTGTTTTTAATGTAACTACACAAAGATTGTAGTCTTTTACAAAAGTTTATTGTGAAGATGATTTATACACGACTAAAATTATGCATACACTATCATTTAGTATTAACTTAACAATTGTTTTTCGGTACAAACACTCATTTCTCTTTATCTCAAAGACGTACACTAAAAACTCAATGAGTATCAAATGGCTATTAAAAATATATAACACTTGAGATTTTTCGGTGTTTTAATATTTTACAAAATTTTTGTAGCAACTTGTACCCCAATATAGTCAAATACTTAAATGTATGTGATAATAATTTATTTTGCCGAATTACTCTTTTATTTGAAAAGTAGAAGACAAATATATAACTTAGTATTAAAGTTTTCACCATTCAAACCTAAAAAGTTCAAGAATATATTTTTATTACATTTGATAAATTAATAAAGCAATATAACTCTTATTACTAATAAACATTTGGGCTTAGACATAAATATTTAATTACATATAGTTGTCTCAAAGAGAACAGCCCATTACACACATGGCTCAAAATATAGCTCATGACTTGGTTCATAAATTTGCCGCCAAAAACGAATAGTGTTAATTTTTAATGTTTACGTTTACGAACTTTGTTCAAAAGCAAACCAAAACTCAAGTTTGTTTTGCCGATATGCACTTATTTCTTTTAATATTTGTTCTTTTAACAATTTCTTTACATAATTTTGAGTAATTTGTAATATGTATATTATTTAGTTCATTATATATAGACTCACACTAGTATTAATAGAGCTTTCGAACAGGGGCGTACATAGGTGGCGGGGTGCCCACGTAAAATAAAATTAATATTATATGTATATAAAAATCCCGAACGCTCCCTCTTAAATTATGAATTCTCTCTACTCCCCCCTCCCCCAAACCAATAAAATTAAATACTTATTTATAAGAATATTTATTTCTCAAATTTTGAATATCTTATAAGTTGTTAAATTATATGGTTAACTATAACGTTTTTTTTATATTGTTAGATATGTTTCATGTGACACATTATAATAATCTAGTTTCATGTCATATTAGACTAGACGTATTCAATCTATCATGTTATATATTAAAGATTAAGGATATAATCAATACATATAATTTGATTGATTAGTACATTTTAGAAATTTAAAATTCCGAAATAGGATATCACATATCCACAACACAAGTTAAAAAATTATGGATGCATTTGTCATGTCATCTTTGAATTCCACTAACTCAATAATTTACTTAAATTATATAATCTAATCGTCTTCTTGTAGACTTGTACAATGCAGATCCCATTAGCGCAATGGATAAGTTGGAAAACTTGCAATATAAGAAGTCAAAGGATAGAGAACATAAACAAAATCAACCTAAATCTTTTGAACATTCATAACAACAATTAAAGAACAACATTTAAAAAAGTCTAAATCTTTCTACAATATCTAGTCCAAGGTTTTGAATACTTATAAAATTTAATAGTAGTTTACTAAACTGATGTTCAAAAAATGAATAGTAAACGTAAAAACACCAAAAAACTTAACCGCTTAATCGTATTTTAAATGATAATGATTTGGTTAGTTGTTAGACAAAGTTTGTATGGTAACCAATAATAACATTTTGTTTGTCTTGAAAGAATGAACAAACATAGGCTTAAAGGAAATGGTAGACATAAAGGGACCAAAAACAGTTCACCCATAACCTAAAAGGCCACATCACCCACCAAAGAATGTGAAGGAACATGGAGCCCCATTGACTAAGACACACAAACACACCAAAACATGGGTTCAACCATCAATCACCAAACACCCAACCACACAAATACTTGACTCATGACTCCATTATTAACTGAACACCATACTTCATCTCCACTCACCACTCATATTGTGTATGCATTCTTGTTTGCAACAGTTGTTCAAACCCAACATAGATATTGGAGCACATGTCAAATTATACAATCAACTGTATAAAACTATTATTTATGTATTTTATGTTTTGTATTACTTTATATGTATACTGTACACATACATTTACCACTAAGGGCGTGAATGATTGACCCGACATGAAATTTATAGGTTTGATTGCAATATAAACGGTTGTGTGTTATTTCATCGTGCTCCGGTTTAGATAAACAGACCGTGTTCAAGTCAAATTGTCGGGTTCACATGTTCACCTACTTAGTATTCTAGTTTTTCTTTTTAAAAATGTGTTTTTATGGCACGTTGAGTATTTACAATAAAATGTATATGTTAAAAGAGAAATGAACGTTCATAAGTTATTTTTAATAAAGTTGTCTTAACATACACATTTATAACTTTTCATCGTAAAGTTATGATTTTAGAATTTTTGCAACAAAACAAAATAAAAGTCAAATAAAAAAACAGTGTTCATGTGAACCCGTGAATAAACGTGCGTATTTTGGACGATAGAACACATGCAAGTTTAGCGCTTATTCTTTCTTATTCATAAGCGCATTGTGAATTCTATTCGAACCATTGGTCTTGAAGACAAGAATCTTCACAACACATATATGTAACATGTAAGACTTTTCTTTTCTTAGTTTTATCAACTTAGAATTAACCTTGTTCTAACAAATACTGGTTTTAAATTACAAACGTACTAACTCCCACTTATTTAACAAACAATACAAATACAAATACAAATACAAATACAAATACAAATACATGATCTAAGCATCATCGCATCTGCTGGGGAGCCAATGGTGGCACGAGGTGGTCATTTGTAACCGATGGCGCCTCGACCTCTGACACTGGTTGCTTAACTGGCACGTTCTGGGATGAAGCGATCACGAGATAATAAAAAAGGGTCAAACCGAGACTCAAAAGAGCCATAACTGCAGCTGTTGAGAAATATCCAGGTTTTATGACATAACACTTGTATTCTAAAAAATTTGAGACTTGTGGACTCGATTGATTACAAAGCTTTGCACCCGCGATGAACTGCCCGATTGCTGCAAAAGAGAAGAGCCTGCAGTATAACAAGCAATCACTTTCGACATAATTTATCAGCAGATAATATAAACATTAAGTTTGACATGATACTGATCACTTGTATGGTTGAAACATATATGCATGTATGTACCATGCTATAAAGACACAGTATCGTATCAATTTGGGTACGTTTGGGCGCGTGCGACAACATGCATAGCCGCTACCAGTGGCGACTCTAACGACAACACGAAGAAGGAACATAGCCACGGCTGCTGTTATGGTAAGACCCATGACCGGATTACTTGGGTGTACACATTTGCCATCAACAAGTTCAATTTGAGAACCCTGCCATGTGTGTAGACATAACATGAACAAATATTATTTGAAATCTACAATGATTTTATTTAAACATGAAATAAATATAATCATTTAATCATGTTAGCAGGACATGACTGCTCTACAGAACACTAATATTACAAGAACATGTAATTGTAGATGATTTATTTTTTTCAATGTTAGGAAAGTATATGTATGTTGTTAGGGGTGGAACAAATATCTGATAGTTGTTTTTTTTATGTCAACTAGTAATTGATGCTCTTATTTTATTTGTAATATTTGAAAAGTGACAGTAATTTACTATACATCTTCAATATGACCTGGTTAAAAAAGGGTGTATTTATATATTGACTTCTTGTATAAGAATAGGGTTTAAACCCTAAAAAGACAGGTTCATTTTCTTCGGGCGTTCATAATCTGAACAATTGAAATAAATCTTAAAATTTGAAATTGTCGTCATAAACCACACTATGCCGACTATATTGTATCGTCGCTACGGACTCTTTTTCTTGCGGTGGTTTGTTGAAAATATTAGTTTTTAGTTGCCCAATTATATTTACACCCGCATTTTAATTTTTTTTACCACATTGTTTGTACACATTCACCTAATTTATCTACCACTTAGAAAGAATATTATTAAACTTTTCTCTTTTTGTAGTGTCATTTTGTAAACACAATGCATCATTGTAAATAGTATTAAACATTAAAATAACATCAGTTTTGAATGTTAAAATAAAATCAGTATCATATAAATTTTATCGTCTTATTTTATTTTTTACATTTTAGGGAGTTTGTAAACATTTTTACAATATAATCAGCATTTCTCATATACATTCAGAATCGAATAAATTACAAGTTTTAAACCGCTGTTAATTTTAAAAAGGAAAAAAAAATAAGTTTCAACCAAAAGGTTTAAAAATGTTCTCTACATGCTCTTACTCCATAAAAATAATGTAATAATAATTGATAGTGTGTATATTTTCTGATTTTCAAAGTCTACCACTACATGTTTACATGAGTTAGAAAAACAACTTTAGATTTAATCAAAAAATTATCTGGCATCAAGGTCTAGCCCCACCCTTAAAACACATACCTTAACTCTGGTGATCTCGGCCGCAAACCCCGCCCCGACTGATAGTAATCCAAGGACCAGCACGACAGCGGCTATGATCATCGACTTTCTAGCCATATCGTTTTTGCACGAAAGCAAAATCTTTGTGTTTTTATAACAAAAACTGGAATCATAGAACACAACGAAAATCCAGGGGTCACTGTGGTAGCTACGCCTGTTTTTTAATATTATATTTTTTGTTGTTGTTTGTTTTAATTTCTTCGTAAAATTCATTTTTGTAAAACCGTTGATGGTATTGGGTGATGCCTTATATTAGTCATAAAGTCAATGTCAGGTGTGTTCGTGTTTACGTTTTATTATATAATTTTTTAAACTAAACATTCCAAATTTGTAAATTTCGTATGTAAGTGCACTTTAATAAAAAAAAATAACTTTGTCATATAGTATTATATTAAACTATTATAATTGTATTAGAATTAGCATAGCTAGCAAAAATCACATATAAAACATTAAAGACATGAAAAACAAGAAAGCAGAATAATTTAACAATCTTAAACGAATAATATAAAAATTAAACTTTTATCGTATCAAAATAATTTACATTTACATGGATTAACCAAAATATGAAAAGTGTTTTCTGTTTGTGATATATACTTTTTTTCAAGCTGATCGGTTTACTCATTACGTAGAACCGGGTTTTTGTGTTAGGCGGGTAGAAACCGCAACCGGTTCTGGGTCGGATATACGGTTTCGGTTGTCGGCTAGGTAGAAAAGATATTAACAAGTTGATAGCACATTAAATGTTGCTGGGCCATAAAAGCTCTTGGTATTTGCTAGTTGCTAGAGAAAAAGTACATTAAATGCTTCTGGGCCTATTAGCAACTTAATGGGCCATTTACTTTTTGAGAAGATGGTCTGGTACACTGGTTAGGCTAGATAATCGCCTTGGGCTTCGACAACAATACGCCCAATAAGCTTTCTCTTTACAAAAGTACCTTGTTTGCTTTGACAATTTTTTATGGGCTCTTTGATTTCGGCTGACCCGGCTGACTCGGTCAGCGGGTCAGCCCGTTTGATTACCTCTTTATTTCAAGTTGATCGGGTTTCTTTAGCTGACCCAAACCTAAAAACAAAATAAGTTAACCCAATCCGCTCACCCGTAAAGCCCCCTCCCCCTCGCGACTCGGCCACTCTTCGGTGGTGGAGGATCTGGAGGCGGAGAAGCGATGGAGGATGGTGGTGGTTCGGCGAACAACGGTGGCAGTGGTGGTTCGGCGGACGACGGTGGCGAAGGCGGTGGTTTGAGGAGGATGTTAGGGGGATGGGGGTGGAGTTGAATCGATTTGGTGCGATGGTGTGTGTGGTGATGGTATGGTGGTTCCAACTGGTGGTGTGACTCCGATGAGTTTTGTTATTTAAATACTAAATCGATTTGATTATAGTAAGATACTGAATCAAACCGTCAAGTTTTAGTCAGATTCATATCCAGTTAGAACTTCTAACTGGATCAACTTTTGATTCAGTCATATCATACTGAGTCAATGTAATCAAACATCCCATGGTTTATTATTTGTCATTTTTGTTTTTAAATTTTTTTTCTCAATTAACATATCTTCCTTTTAACTTAATCTAAATGTTTGAAGGCGGCGTCTCTAGTAGCGAAGTTCAAAAGGCAGAACTTCTAGTTGGAGTCGAGCTATCAGAATAGTTTGGATTTCTTTTTTCTTTTTGATAACTTCATTAAACAATAATCTTTTAGAATTTCACATGTGAAACCCTGGTTAAAAATAACTCATTTTCTAAACATATTTTAACATAAAAAAAGCTAGAAAATGGTGATTTTGATTGCCTCATCACTATAGAAATGATTCATTTGTTGTTGGTCATCTTCATCTATACATTTTAGTTGTCTTTAACCTCATAGAATTCAAAACAAATTAATATATGAATCAATCAAAACACCTCATAGTATTTAATGGCATTTATTATGATGATAATTAAGATGATAAAAGTAAACGTCTTGTCAATAACAAACTTTTCTAACCAACCAATCGGTGGGTTTATAATTTGTAAAATTATTTGGTGATTCTATAATTAAATCAATCGAATACAACTCAACTAATAATCAAGAACAAGTATGAATTTTTATAAGATATTCGTGAACCAAAAGAAGAACTTAAAGCAAACGACCAAAAGAGAATGCAATGTGATTTTTAGAGATGGGGAGTGAAATTGTCGTCACATAGTTTTCTTTTAAAATAAAAAACATAATAATGCATTTTCTTTAATTCGAATTTCACATGTAAAATTCAAAAAAAAAAATTATCTTTTAATGTGCTTTTACCTTAGCTATAGATGACCTTTGGACCCCACTCCAAAAGGCAATATTCCTAGACCCTCGTGCCTCCTCGAAAACCTTATTGTTTAGGGTTTCATCGATGACAAATTATAAAGTTTTAATATTAAAGATCATAGTAAACTCAAACAAAATATGCTATCCACACCTACTTATTTATTTGATATATATTTACTAGTTTTAGTAAATCCCTGTATTA
Source organism: Flaveria trinervia (assembly GCA_025506515.1). Classification (NCBI taxonomy): domain Eukaryota; kingdom Viridiplantae; phylum Streptophyta; class Magnoliopsida; order Asterales; family Asteraceae; genus Flaveria; species Flaveria trinervia. Next base: position 3,417,986 of record CM046448.1, read on the forward strand.
CACAAGTTAAAAAAAATAGTATACAAAATGAAAATTATTAATTATAATTAGATATTCTAAAATAAGATATGATTAAAATCTTTCTTATAATAAATAAAATAAAGTTTTTATTTCAAAATAAACGTTTTAACAAATATCATACTTAAATTTTTTTTCTTAGAACTCTCAATAATTATTTTTTTGTTTATACAAATTTTACTTTTTAAAAACACCAATTATAAAATAATTTGTATTTTTTAAAAAGTTTGATGTTCTACTTTAGTAAAAATATCTCTTAATTTATTAAAAACTATTTTAATTTAAAAAAATTAAAAAAATATTGTTAGTAATTAATGTGATTATTAAATAAAAGATAGAAGTAGAAAAAAAAATTGTTTAGGATGAATATAATGTTAACACGTGTCACTCATAGATATTTTTTATTAGAGTAGAGAATGATCACAAGTTTAATTATACTAGGATAACTAACAAATACTTTATTAGTGGTAAACTCGAAAATCTACACCATCTTATTTTAAACAACCACCAAATATCTTAATGTTCTAAATTAAAATGTTTAAAATATGAAATTCTTTGACAAAAGAGACAAAATGATATAAAGCACTTATTTTACTTTCTAAAGTTTTAAAAAGCAATCAATTTTAATTCAAAGTATTCTTTTACATATTGAAAGTTGCTTAAAACTTGGAACTCAAGAAAACTTGATTCAAATTATATGTTCAACGAAGAAATATGCATGTGTGTGAATATGTGCATCTAGAAAGTTGGAAAAGAAGAGTGATTTGAATCCTCAAAACTTAAAGCATATGTTTTTTTTATTTTGGCAAAAATAAATCGTGAAACTGAAATTTGACCAACGTGGTGTTTATTTTCGTCACTTTATGGACCACATGTACCAAAAGGGTGCCCAAAAAATTAAAATCAAATATTGTTAGCTTGACTTGAAAATAAATAACTAAATTTATAACGGTAAATTACAAATTGTGACCTTTATTAATACACAAAATTACATGGCATGTATTTTAATTTTAATAATTACATCCAATGTTCTTTCTTTAAAATATATGCAAACCGGCCTATTGTATTTTATATTAACATTCAGTTAAATATACAATTAACTTAGTTATGTATCTCTCATATGAGGTGTATTTTTGTTATTTTATTTCCACATCTAATATATTAAACAAATAAAAAAATTAATTATTTTATATGAAAAATAACATTAAAATATTTCGGAACGTTGGGTAAGTCAGTGAACCCGCGTTCCTCTTACGTTCAATATCATTAAATCCATCATCTTACTCTATTTGATAGATCAATACCGGTCATCTTTACCACCTACAACATATCACACACCATTGAAACCTCTTGAAGTCGAACAAACAACAACGGTAAGATTAAAATCCCTAATTCACTTTTTGCCTTTCGTTGCTATTTGAATTTGTAGCTTATGTTGTGTGATTAACGAGCGACTCATAGTTAATTTTCTTGTTTTTTCAATTATATAAATAATTCAAAGAATCACAATTAATCTTTAAGTTTGTGTTCGTTGTTGATAATTTACTATTTGTTGGTGTAAATAGTTTATAAAGTATTTACGCGTATTTTTTAGTGTTTATTGTTGATTTCACGAACTTGTAAATGATTTGTAACTTAGACTTCTTACTTTAGTAAATGTTATTGGAGGTTGTTGTAATTAAAAGTTTTGACGATTAGTCGAATGAGCACGCGCCAAGAATGATTTGTTTCACCTCCAATATCAATTTTAATTTTTATATAAAATAATTATTTTTTATTTGTTTAATATATTAGATGTGGAAAAAAAGTGACAAAAAGCATCTCATGTGAGAGATACATAACTAAGTTAATTGTATATTTAACTGAAAATTAGTGTAAAGGACAAAAGGTGTGTACGTATTTAAAAAAAAGGATAATAAATGTAATTATTAAAACTAAATAACATTCCATATAATTTCATGTATTAATAAATGATATAATTTGTAATTTACTCTTTAAAACGGTTGTTATTTCAAGGATATGAAGGACGTAATTTACTCTATTAAGTCTTTTAATTTCAAACATTGTTAACGCATTGATGATTCAAAAGACACCATTTAATAGTGTCCATAAGTAGTTGCGGATCAGAACAAAACCTCAAGGCATCCTAAAATGTTTGAAGTGAAACAAATAAAAATATGTTAAAAGTAGAGTTAAACAAATACCTACTACTAGATCTTAGATTCTCTTCGGCAAATAAAGGCTTAAAACCGATCCATTACATTGTCATGAGTTACTTTATCAAACTTCTCTTTCGAGCGCACACATTGAATCAATGTTAAGATAATCCTCGCTCATTCGATTGCGTAAATCCTACCTTATAAGCTTTGATTAGGAAAACATCTTTTAATAGTTACGATTGCAACTAGTAAATTAATTCTATCTTTAATATCCGATAAACCAATGAAAAATAAAGATCATCTATGGTTTTAACGATTATACGAGCAAGGTCACAATTATACACACCTATCATCTTCTTTTACAGAGTGATTGTAACAGGGCAAGCACTATGTAAGATATTGTTTGCTTTGGCGGCCGACATACCCTTAGGCGTCCGCTCCTCACAATATAAGATGTAAGTCTCACATCAATTAAGAGGAAGAATGAAACATTCTTAATAAGAGGTGAAAATCTCCACTAACAAAACGTGTTTTGTCTAACCAATCAACTCATCGGATGAAAACAAAATTGTGAGTTTTTTATAGGTTACAGATCGAAGACAAAGTGGATAATATCTTGGTATGACATATTTGGGCATTTACAAATTGTATCAGAGTTGGAGCCATGTTGGTGTGCCAGCGAGGTTGTTGGTCTTCTAGTGAGGAATGATGTAACAACACAAATCGGTTGGAAAGTGGAACGAAAGCCTTTTTATATGGCGCTGGATACTTTCCATGTTATGTGCGTTTTACAACCTTGAAGGGGGGAGGCGTCTAAGGGCTTGCCAACTACCATAGCAGATAATATATGATACGGTGTTTGGGTTGTTACAATGATAAAACACCTTAAGATCACCCAGAAGACACTCGTTTTTATTCATACTAAAATCATTCAGATACATCTCAAAACAAAACATCATTTGTAATAAATTTTTGGCTTTTAGTAAAATTTTGGTCTAATGGGCTTTTAATATGATCTTGGTCTAATAGGTTTTCATAAAATTTGAAGGGTATCCTAATTTAAGGGATAGTCCAATGCATAAAACGATGAAATCTTTTTTGTTCTAGTGGTCAATGATGTTGAACATTGGTTTATCTTGAGACGTTTTTAGTGTATACCTTCATTCTAAGGTCTTATGAATCCGATTTCTTTTGGTTTATGATTTCTATTGATGGTACTTTGTTTGCGTCTGTTTTTAACCATTAACTTGATTATGAGGTGCGCACAATGATTTTGACAACAGGCTAGGTCGATGATCGATGTTGCACGTTGGTTCATTTGAGACTGTTTTGAATCAATAGTCTGCTTCCAAGGTGCTTAGAATTTTATTTATTTAGCTCTCTCACGTCTATTGTTGGCACCTGTTCAATGATGTGTCATTGGTTAATTTGAGATGCTTTCAAATCCCTAGCCTGATGCTTCGAAGCCTAAACCCTAGCTATAACGTTTCATGTGGGTTAGCAACAATGAATCGAGAGATTTAATATTATTTTGTTTAAAATAATTAAATATAAGTAAATTAATGTTGTCGTTTGTTAGTTACTTGAAAATAGCCTATAAAATGCTCAAAATACAGGGCTTAAATGAAGAAACCGGAGTCAACCTAAGCCAAAATTGAATTTGCATGATTATTTACGAGTTAAATTCGAGCTTTACAAAGCTTGACAAATATATATATATATATATATTATATATATATATATATATATATATATATATATATAGATAGGGGTAGGTTCCAATGAAAACTATGTTATAACTGAAAATCATAAAAACTACATCTAAGCCATTGATCTATTAGATCAATGGTTAAAATAAATAATGGTGTTTTACTAAATAATCTAAAATTAAATGAGATTATATTAATGGTATATAGGCAAATTTGAAACACAAAAATATTAGTTTAGGAAACCATATTAAAATTCCTACATTAACTCTTCTCTCTCATCCCTCATAAATTATGTTTTAATGTGAAAAAAAGAAAAAATAAAACAAACAATTAAATGTATCTTTATTTTTTTAATCTCCCTCAAACATCTGACTTCATGTTCATTGTTTTAAAAAAAACCAACAATGAATAGTCTCAGCCATATGTACGTATATGTAAGCACATATGTGACCTAAGTACATATATGTAAGTAAATAGGAAACCTGATTTGTTTCCCTATCCTAAACAACTTGATCTCTTAAGTCTTTTTGTTACGTATATGTACAAGTTACATACAATGCTTGATTGTTTGTATATGTAGCTCATATACGTTTACATTAGCTTTATTAAGTTCATACGTAGCTCTTATATGTTCCTCATCTTCTTGCTCATTTTCTTTGTCTTTAGTCTTATAAAAATGTAAAAGTATATAAATGTGACATCCGTCACCTCAAAGTCCGTCAATTAACGTGATTATCCGTTAACTTTTCCTTGATCGTTCTTCCTCTTCTTCATGAACTCCTGGTGTGGATATCATACTTGCTTTGTCACCATTGTGCTTGTGCTCTTATCATTAACATGTGCTATGCTTAAACCTTTTTACAAATTTCATCGCCGTTATCACTAAAAATATCATTTTTATAAAAAATTATTGTCATTAATAAAACCATTTTTAAGTGCCAATGATCATTAAATACATTTTTAACATCAATATAACAAACACCTTTAAAGTCGTTTTCAACCGAAACAAACTTTGGGAACTCGGGGCTAAGTGCAGAGACTAAAACCGACATTTTGCAAACTTGGGATGGGTATAAAAACCCCATTTCCAGCCATTCTTCTTCATTTTCTTCACTCCTTCTCCATTCTTCTACACTTCATATTTTCTTCATCTTTGCACCAAAACCGCCTCGTTTCGTCTCGTTTTCGTCGTCTAGACTTCATCTACAACCTAATCTACTCCATCCTTGGAGGTAGACGACCTTAGTTGTCCCATCTCTTGCTCATTTTACTGCTGTCCATTTCTAGGGTTTTGGGTGTTCGGGTTAACCCGAACACAAGAGGTCGTGTGGGTGTGTGTGATGTCTTTCTGCGTATGCTTCTTGTTTGTGTGTGTTTGTAGTGTATTTCTGGAGAGATCCTTGTTGTGTAAAACGCATACTCGGGGCAACCGAAGGCTGCTCTGCACTTCAGCATTCGTGAACCTGCAGTTCAGGCAACAGGGTCTGTCATGCGACTGAGTCATTCGGGCGACTGAGTCGTGCGACTGGGGATGTCATGCGACTGAGTCGTGCAATCGAATGAATGTGTGCGATTGAGTCAATGCGGATGAATGATGTGTGCGATTAAGTCAATGCGGATGAATGTTGTGTGCGATTGAGTCATGCGACCGAATGGAGGTATGCGTTTGTGCGTGCGTCGCAAGACTGAAGTCCAATCGTATGAATGAAGGTTCAGTCATACGAATGCAGCTGATTCGTATGAATGGAGGTTGATTCGTGCATATGGAGGTTAATTCGTGCGATTGGGTGTTGTGTGGTACGACTGAATACTAGTCGTGCGAATGAAGGTTCAATCGTGCGAATGAAGCTGATTCGTACGATTGAAGGTTGATTCGTACGAATGGAGTGTTGAGTTGAGCGTCTGGTCCTGTTGTGTGACTGATGATGCTATGTGTGTGAATTCCCTTCTTGAATGTCATGTGATGATAAGGTAACATCAGTAAAAGTGTCATTGCTTGACCACAAAGAATAAAGTCAACGCTATCAACATGCACATACTATTTCAATTTAAATCAACCTAACATTTTACAATTATCAATAACCCATTTGGGACTACAAATATATAACATTTCCCTAACTTCTTTCCTTTTCTCTGCTCCCCTACCCAATACCCCTGTTCTCACCATCTCATCAGTTAGAGCGTCAGCCTTCAAAATTGCGCTCTGAATAGTAGGAGGAGCAGTTGCAGTTACCATTGCCCGGATTTGAGGCGCAAGTCCCCAATATACCTCTCTATCCTTTTTGATTCTGGGGTGACCAGATGCGGAACCAACCTTGCTAGCTCGTGAAAACGATCGGTGTAAGCTGCGTGCCCAGCTCCCACCATAGCATGATTCCAAAACTCATGCTCAAGTTTTTACATCTCGTTGAAAGGACAATACTCCTCGGTGATTAGGGCTTTGAACTCATCCCATGAAATTTGCATCGCCGATTCTCTTCCGCTAGCCTGAATCTGAGTGTTCCACCAAGTTAGTGCCTTGCCCTGCAGTGAGCACGTGGCATACTTGATCTTTTGGCTGTCGAGGCATTCACTGATGTCAATCACTGCCTCCATCTTTTCAAGCCATCTAGTTAGGGCTATGGCTCCACCTTTGCCATCAAACTCTCTGGGTTTACAAGCCACAAATTTCTTGTATGAACATCCCCTTCGAGTATTGACAACTCCAGTCTTATTACCGGCTGTACCACCATTCCCGGTCTCCTAATTGCTTTCGTTTCCAGTCGGGTTTCCATTACCCACTTCAGTTTCCATTCCACCTCGACCTCCTTCTCCATTATTCTCATTATCGTTTCCACCATCACCGTGGGGGTGAGAATTCTGAAGAGCATCGCTCACTTGGGCCACAATAGTAGTAATCAATGCAGCCAGCTGTTGAGCGATCAGAGCTGCCACGTCAACATTTCCTGTTCCCTGATTGTTGTTGGCAGGGCCATCATTTGTTCTTGGGGCTCTACCTCTGCCTCTGCCTCTGCCCCTCGGGGCTTTACTTCCGCCACTGTTGCTGCGGGTAACTCTTCGAGGTAGCATGTTCTAATCATAAAAGTAGCAAACACATAAGTTTCTAACTACTTCAAGGTATATCATCCATGTCACCCCAATGTCTAACATTCCAAGTTAAAATTTACACTCGTTGTCTTCACACATCACATGCAAGTCATGTAATTCTCACACCATGTATAGGTAATGTCCCAACAGTAATCCATCATAATAATTGCAACCCATGCATGTAATCACGTTTAGTCTAGAGAAGGTTGTCTAATTCCTCCTCTTTCGAGGTTTCAGACATAACCTCCTCAGGGTTAATCTCAATGTCCAAGGTCAAGCACAGTAGTATGATCAGTGATGATCTCTTTGGGTTAATACCCGGGTTTGATAAAACAACTCGGCGCGTAGAGGGAACGGAAGATCCAATAGGAGCGTCCCATAAGGAGTGAGCACAAGGGCTCCCTCACAGGGTGGAAAGATCACGAAACAGATAGATAAACGAACAAGTAATGAGGAACACGTATGAGATATAAAATGCACACAACCCTGGCATGCAAATCTACATGAAGGTTCCTAGGTTATAGTCTAGGTCAAGTGTATTGCCTAATTCTCTATAACCAATGGCTCTGATACCAGTCTGTCACACCCCCGCTAAGAGCGGAAACACGGGGATGTAACGAGACGGGAATCGTCATAACACATGGTAAGCGATAGAGATGCAATAATAACAATGATGACAAGCGTGTCATGACGACACCCGACAACAAGGGGACTTGTGTCGTGTTTAGTCAGTATTCATGACAACATAGCCATAAGCATAAACATGATATAAGATAAACATAGATAATAACATTGTATGCAATTCCCATAACCCGGGAACAAGTTACAAAGTGTAATGTTGTTTGAAACAGATACAACAATTGTTTTCAAAATGACAAGTTTAGCCCGGAAATGCATCCTAGGGTCTCCACTAAGGCAGCACACCTAGAACCTCAGCTAGCATGATCACCTGAAAAGATATGCTCAAAATGGTCAACAAAATTGTTGGTGAGCTCGCAGGTTTAAAAGTAAATAAGTAGTGATGCTGTATAAAGTTGTTGCAGGATATCGTGTATACAGTTATAAGCAAGCAAAATCACATGACAAGAGCTTTACAACCAAACCTATCGATGTACACAAAGAATCTTGTCGGAATATATTCACCCAAGGCCCGTTCCTGGCTTTTGTTGGTACTAACTAGTATACCAACACGAGGGTGGGGGTGTCAACCCAGTAGTACTACCAATACCTATCCGTCGGTTCCCACACTGGAATTAAATGGTTGTAAGAAAGAACCACAAAGCAGACTCAAGCATGTATCAGATAAGTACCCACAAAACAGTAGCACGTTGATTCCAAGTATGTAAATTGTATGTATGTTGTACAACATAAAAAACAGGCGAGCATACTTTTCCCCCATGTTTGTAAATGTTTGTAAAGTAGTATAAGCATAAAAAGGGGCCACGAGACTCATATGTTAAGTGGTAAGTATGAATGATCAAGATTCCCAACAGTTGAATGCAATGAACAGTCAAACACCTATTGACAGTTATTGTTAAGCATTAATGACGTGTATAAAGCGTATAGTAATGTTTGGTCGGTTCGGGTTGTATCGGTTCGGTCGTGGGTAGCACACACACAAGCGGACACACGTATCAAATCTTATGTAGATCCAAGTACTAAGAGTAGTCGTCATTGCTTATGACATCCGTGTAAAGATCTCATTGTTATGAAAGATAGAACTTGTTAAGTATTTGTAGTTCTAAATGGGTTGCCGATAATTGTAAAATGTTAGGTTGATTTCAATTGAAATAGTATGTGCATGTTGATAGCGTTGACTTTAATCTTTGTGGTCAAGCAATGACACTTTTACTGATGTTGCCTTATCATCATTAGACGTTCAAGAGGAAATTCACACTCAACATCATCAGTCACACAACAGGACCAGACGCTCGACTCAACACTCCATTCGTACGAATCAACCTTCAATCGTACAAATCAGCTTCATTGGCACGATTGAACCTTCATTCGTACGACTGGCATTCAGTCGTACCACACAACACCTAATCGCACGACTTAACCTCCATACGCACGAATCAACCTTCATTCGTATGAATCAGCTTCATTTGTACGACCGAACCTTTGTTCGTACGATTGGCCTTCAGTCGTGCGATACACGCACAGTCGCATGCATTCATTCGATCGTAGGACTCAATCGCACACTACATTCATCCGCATTGACTCAATCGCACACAACATTCGATCGCACGACTCAGTCACATGACATCCCCAGTCGCACAACTCAGTCGCCCGAATGACACAGTCGTATGACTTAGTCGCACGACTCACCTAGTCGCACGGCTCAGTAGCATGACAGACCCAGTCGCCTGAACTGCAGGTTCGCGACTGCTAAAGTGCAGAGCAGCCTTCGGCTACCCCAAGCACGGGTTTTACACAACAAGGACTTCCAGAATCACACAACAAACACACACGAACAAGAAGCACACGCAGAAAGCCATCACACGCACCCACACGACCTCTTGTGTTCGAGTTGACCCGAACACCCGAAACCCTAGAAATGGAAAGCAGTAAAACGAGCAAGAAATGGACAACCAAGGTCGTCTACCTGCAAGGATGGAGTAGACTAAGTTGTAGATGAAGCCTAGACAAAGAAAACGTGACCGAACAGGGCGTTTTGGTGCTAAGATGAAGATGTGAAGTGAAGAAGAAGATGATGAAGAAGAAATGGAGAGGATGAAGAAATGGCTGGGAATGGGGTTTTTATATCTATCCCAGGTTTGCAAAATGTCAATTTTAGTCCCTGCACTTAGCCCCCGAGTTTCCAAAGTTTGCTTCGGTTGAAAACGACTTTAGAATGTTCGCTATATTAATGTTAAAAGCGTGTTTAATGGTATTTGATAGCTTAAAATGGTTTTATTAATGACAATGGTTATAATTAAAAATGATATATTTGGTGGTAATGGTGATGAAATTTATAAAAGGTTTATGCTTAGCACAAGTTCACGGAGGAAGTACAGGCACAAGGGTAATAAAACAGACATGATTCCTTAAAGCAGGAGTTCATGAAGAAGAGGAAGAATAACTAAAATAATTCTATGGTTAATTATGTCGTTTCGACGGACCTTAAGGTGACGGATGTCACAATTTGCATGCTAGGGCTGTGTGCATTTTATATCTCGTGTATGTGTTCCTCTTTGCTTGATTTGTTCATCTATCTGTTTCGTGATCTTTTCACCCTATGAGACAGCCCTTGTGCTCACTCTTTATGGGATGCTTCTATTGGATCTTTCGTTCCCTCTACGCACCGAGTTGTCTTATCAAATCCGGGTATTAAACCCGAAAATATCTCCACAGATCGTGCTATTGCGCTTTACCTTGGACACTGAGATTTACCCTGAGGAGGTTATGTCTGAAACCTCGAAAGAGGAGGAAATGGACAACCTTCGCTAGACTAACGTGATTATGTGCATGGGTTGCAATTATTATGATGGACTACTGTTGGAACATTTTGATTCATGGTATGAGAATTACATGACTTGTATGTGATGTGTGGTAACCACAAGTATGATATTAACTTGGAATGCTGGACTTTGATGAGTGGTATGGATTATATGCTTTGAAATGGTTAAAGCTGATGTGTTACAACTTCTATGATTAGAAAATGCCGCCTCGAAGAGTTACCCGCAGCAACACTGGCGGGAGTGAAGCCCCGAGGGGCAGAGGTAGAGGTAGAGCGCCAAGAACAGATGATGGCCCTGCCAGCAACAATCAGGGAACAGGAAACGCTGATGTGGCAACTCTGATCGCTCAATAGCTGGCCGCACTGATCCCGACTATTGTGGCCCAAGTGAGCGATGCTCTTCAAAATCCCCACCCCCATGGGGTTGGTGGCAATGACAATGAGGATAATGGGAACCCGACTCGGAACGAGAGTAACCAGGAGACCGGGAATGGTGGTACAGCCGGTAATAAAACTGGGATTGTTAATGAGACCGGGGTCGTTAATGCTAGAAGGGGGTGCTCATACAAAGAGTTTGTGGCCTGCAAACCCAAGGAGTTTGATGGCAAAGGTGGAGCCATAGCACTGCTCAGATGGCTTGAGAAGATGGAGGCAGTAATCGATATCAGTGAGTGCCTCGACAGCCAAAGGATCAAGTATGCTATGTGTTCACTACAGGGCAAGGCACTAACTTGGTGGAACACCCAGATTCAGGCTAGGGGAAGAGAATCGGCGATGCAAATGTCGTGGGATGAGTTTAAGGCCTTAATCATCGAGGAGTACTGTCCTCTCAATGAGATGCAAAAACTAGAGCATGAATTCTGGAATCATGCTATGATGGGGGGCTGGGCACGCCACCTACACTGATCGTTTTCATGAGTTGGCAAGATTGGTCCCACATCTAGTCACTCCGGAATCAAAAAGGATTGAGAGGTATATTTGGGGACTTGCGCCTCAAATTCGGGAAATGGTAACAGCAGCTGCTCCCCCTACGATTCAGAGCGCAATTCTGAAGGTTGGCGCTCTAACTGATGAGATGGTGAGAACATGGGTATTGGGAAGGGGAGCAGAGAAGAGAAGAGATGTTGGGGAGACGAGTCGGTCGAGTGCCGGGAAATTTGATAAAAGGGCCAAGACAACAAGAAACTTTGTGGTCGTGACGCAAGGCAGGAGAGAGTATGTTGGGCCGCACCCCAAATGTGATAGGTGCAATTTCCATCATCCCCCAGCCGTGCCGTGCCGGGTGTGCACGAACTGTAGACGCCCGGGGCATCTAGCGAAAGACTGCAGAACAACGCCGAACTTGGTGGCACCATTCAACGCGGTTAACCCCGCCGGGAATGCCAGGGGCTGGTATGAGTGCGAAAGCCCTGATCACTACAGAAACATGTGCCCCAGACTGAATCGGGTGCCGGGTCAACAAGAGAACAACCAGCAACCGGTGATGGCCATAGATGGAAATCAAGGCCCGGGAAATCAAGGGAATACAGCTCGGGACGTGCATTCGTCATTGGATCCAACGATGCCCGTTAGGACCCGAATGTTGTCACGGGTACGCACTTACTCAATAATCACTTCGTATCTATATTGTTTGATACTGGAGCAGACAATAGTTTTATATCTTCAGAGTTTGTGCAATTGCTTGATTTGAGTCCTAGTAGGCTAAACTAGCTACTCCGTAGAAATGGCTAACGGTAGGGTTGTTCAGGCTGATGAAATTATTAGAAAGTGCTCATTGATATTGGAAAACCATGCCTTCGGTATAGACTTGATACCCTTTGAGTTAGGAAGTTTCGACGTGATTGTGGGAATGGATTGGTTGTCGAAACACGGAGCTGAGATTGTCTGTCGGGACAAACTAGTACGAATCCCCATGCCAAACGGGGAGGTACTCAGAATTCAAGGAGAACGATCGGGAAGAAACTTAAAGCTTATCTCATGCATGAAAGCACGCCGAAGTTTACGAAAACAGTGCTACGCTTTTCTGGCTCATGTGGTAGAAAAGAAAGAAAAAGAGTAGAAATTGGCGGATATTCTAGTGGTACAGGACTACCCAGATGTATTTCTGAATGACTTGCCTGGTTTACCTTCTCCACGACAGGTGGAATTTTGTATAGAGTTGGTTCCTGGAGCTACACCGGTCACAAAGACACCATACCGGTTAGCACCGTCCGAAATGCAGGAATTATCTAGTCAGTTATAGGAGCTACTGGAGAAGGGTTTTATCCGGCCGAGTCAATCACCTTGGGGAGCACCGGTGTTATTTGTCAAAAAGAACGATGGGTCGTTCCGAATGTGTATCGATTACCACGAGTTGAACAAGCTAACTGTGAAGTATCGGTATCCTCTCCCCAGGATCGACGATCTATTTGACCAGTTGTAAGGAGCTTCGTATTTCTCTAAGGTCGATCTTCGTTCTGGATATCATCAACTAAGGGTTTTCGAGGAGGACATACCGAAAAAAACATTTAGAACTCGTTATGGGCACTATGAGTTCTTGGTCATGCCGTTTGGGTTGACTAACGCACCAGCTGTATTTATGGACCTAATGAATCGGGTGTGTAAACCTTACCTTACTTGGATAAGTTTGTGATCGTATTCATAGACGATATACTTATTTACTCCCGATCGAAAGAGGATCATGAAGAACACCTTCGAGAATACTAGAACTGTTACGGGAAGAGAAACTTTTCGCCAAGTTCTCGAAGTGTGAATTCTGGTTGCGGGAAGTGAAGTTTTTGGGTCATGTGGTTAATGAGGATGGGATTCATATAGATCCTGGCAAGATCGAAGCGGTGAAGAAATTGGATACACCTCAGACACCTTCAGAGATACGACAATTCTTAGGATTGGGGACATGCACAAGAACAAGCATTCCAAACGTTGAAGGAGAAGTTGTGCAATGCACCAATATTGTCCCTCCCTGACGGAACTGCTGACTTTGTGGTATATTGCGATGCTTCACATCAAGGGTTAGGATGTGTGCTAATGCAGAAGGGTAAGGTGATTGCCTACGCTTCGCGACAACTAAAGCTGCACGAAAAGAACTATACAACCCATGGTTTGGAGTTGGGCACTGTAGTATTTGCACTTAAGATATGGAGGCATTACCTGTATGGAACCAAATGCATCATCTACACTGATCATAAGAGCCTGCAACATATCCTGGATCAGAAAGAGCTTAATATGCGTCAATGACGTTGGGTAGAGCTTCTTAGTGACTACGATTGTGAAATCCGGTATCATCCTGGGAAAGCCAACGTAGTGGCTGATGCTTTAAGCCGCAAAGAACGCATGAAACCATTACGTGCTCGAGCGTTGGGGTTGACTATCCAAACGAATTTAAAAGCTCAGATCCAAATTGCACAAAGTGAGGCGTTGAAAGAGAAAAACCTTGCGGGAGAAGAATTCCAAGGGTTGGATAAACAAATGATTTGCAAGGATGATGGCGTACAGTACTTCATAGATCGTATATGGGTACCCAAATGGGGAGGTGTACGTACCTTGGTCATGGATGAAGCACACAAGATGTGATATTCTATTCATCCTGGTGCAGACAAGATGTACCACGATCTTAAGGATCTGTACTGGTGGCCAGGCATGAAGAAATACATTGCCATGTACGTAGGCAGATGCTTGACATGCTCGAAAGTTAAAGCTGAACATCAGAAACCATCGGGATTATTGCAGCAACCTGGAATTCCCGAGTGAAAATAGGAGAACATAGATATGGATTTTATTACCAAACTACCTAGATCAAGCAACGGGCACGACTCGATATGGGTCGTAGTGGATCGATGACGAAGTCAGCTTATTTCTTGCCGATCCGAGAAGACTACAAAATGGATAAATTGGCGAGATTGTACACAAAAGAGGTCGTGACAAGACATGGAGTACCGGTGTCGATCATATCCGACCATGACAACCGATTTACTTCACGATTTTGGCAGACACTGCAGAAAGCGATAGGCACTCGATTAGATATGAGCACAACCTATCACCCTCAGACAGACGGCCAAAGTGAACGAACTATACAGATGCTAGAATACATGTTGAGGACGTGTGTAATCGACTTTGGTGGTAGTTGGGATACTCATTTACCGTTGATTGAGTTCTCTTACAACAACAGCTAACATACGAGCATTGGATGTGCTCCATTCGAAGCGTTGTATGGAAGAAAATGCAGATCTACCGTTTGTTAGGCCGAGGTTGGTGAAAGTCAGTTAACAGGCTCAGAGATCATTCAAGAAAAAACTGAAAAGATCCTCCAAATCAAAGATAGACTAAAAACCGCTAGAGATCGCCAAAAGAGTTATGCCGACAACCGTCGGAAGCCTCTAGAATTCAATGTTGGAGATCATGTTTTATTCAAAGTCTCTCCTTGGAAAGGAATTGTTCGGTTTGGAAAGAAGGGAAGTTAGCCCCAAGATACGTTGGACCATTCGAGATTATAGAAAGAATTGGTCCAGTGGCTTACCGATTAAGGTTACCACAAGAACTCAGCGGCGTACATGATACTTTCCACGTGTCGAACCTCAAGAAGTGTTTGGATGACGAATCACTTCACATACCAATTGAGGACATCAAGATAGACGAAAAGCTTCATTTTGTCGAGGAACCCATTGAGATCATGGATCGAAAGGTCAAACAGTTGAAGCGCAATAGAATCCAATTGTACGTGTGAGATGGAATGCAAAACGAGGGCCAAAGTTTACATGGGAACGGGAAGATCAGATGAAACTCAAATATCCACACCTATTCGAGGATTACACTCTTGGACCTAACTCCAGCTGAATTTCGGGACGAAATTCTCTCAACTGGGGGATACTATGACATCCGTCACCTCAAGGTCCGTCAATTAACGTGATTATCCGTTAACTTTTCTTGATCGTTCTTCCTTTTCTTCATGAACTCCTAGTGTGGATATCATACTTGCTTTGTCACCATTGTGCTTGTGCTCTTATCGTTAACATGTGCTATGCTTAAACCTTTTTACAAATTCATCACCGTTATCACTAAAAATATCATTTTTATATAAAATTATTGTCATTAATAAAACCATTTTTAAGTGCCATTTATCATTAAATACATTTTTAACATCAATATAACAAATACCTTTAAAGTCGTTTTCAACCGAAACAAACTTTGGGAACTCGGGGCTAAGTGCAGAGACTAAAACCGACATTTTGCAAACTTGGGATGGGTATAAAAACCCCATTCCCATCCATTCTTCTTCATCTTCTTCACTCCTTCTCCATTCTTCTACACTTCACATTTTCTTCATTTTTGCACCAAAACCGCCTCGTTTCGTCTCGTTTTCGTCGTCTAAACTTCATCTACAACCTAGTCTACTCCATCCTTGTAGGTAGACGACCTTAGTTGTCCCGTTTCTTGCTCGTTTTACTGCTGTCCATTTCTAGGGTTTTGGGTGTTCGAGTCAACCCGAACACAAGAGGTCGTGTGGGTGTGTGTGATGTCTTTCTGCGTATGCTTCTTGTTTGTGTGTGTTTGTAGTGTGTTTCTGGAGATCCTTGTTGTGTAAAACTCGTGCTCGGGGCAGCCGAAGGCTGCTCTGCACTTCAGCAGTCGCGAACCTGCAGTTCAGGCGATAGGGTCTGTCATGCGACTGAGTCATTCGGGCGACTGAGTCATTCGGGCGACTGAGTCGTGCGACTTGGGATGTCATGCGACTGAGTCGTGCGATCGAATGAATGTGTGCAATTGAGTCAATACGGATGAATGATGTGTGCGATTGAGTCAATGCGGAAGAATGTTGTGTGTGATTGAGTCATGCGACCGAATGGAGGTATGCGTTTGTGCGTGCGTCGCAAGACTGAAGGCCAATCGTACGAATGAAGGTTCAGTCGTACGAATGAAGCTGATTCGTATGAATGAAGGTTGATTCGTGTGTATGGAGGTTAAGTCGTACGATTGGGTGTTGTGTGGTACGACTGAATGCCAGTCGTGCGAATGAAGGTTCAGTCGTGCGAATGAAGTTGATTCATATGATTGAAGGTTGATTCGTACGAATGGAGTGTTGAGTTGAGCATCTGGTCCTGTTGTGTGACTGAAGATGCTATGTGTGTGAATTCCCTTCTTGAATGTCATGTGATGATAAGGTAACATCAGTAAAAGTGTCATTGCTTGACCATAAAGATTAAAGTCAACGCTATCAACATGCACATACTATTTCAATTTAAATCAACCTAACATTTTACAATTATCAATAACCCATTTGGGACTACAAATATATAACAAGTACTTTCTCTTATAACAATGGGATCTTTACACAAATGTCATTGGCAATGACAACTCCTTTTGGTACTTGGATTTACATAAGATCTGATACGTGTGTCTGATTGTGTGTGTCTGTTACCCACGACCGAACCGATACAACCCGAACTGACTGAACATTACTGTGTACTTTATACATATCATTAATGCTTAACAATAACTGTCAATAGGTGTTTGACCGTTCATTACATACAACTGTTGGGAACTTGATCATTCATACTTACCACTTAATAAGTGAGTTTCGTGGCCCCTTTGCCTATGGCTATGTTGTCGTGAACATTGACTAAACACGACACAAGTCCCCTTGTTGTCGGGTGTCGTCATGACACGCTTGTTATCATTTATTATATTGCATCTCTATTGGCTTACCATGTGTTATGACGATCCCGTCTCATTACATCCTCGTGTTTCCGCTCTTAGCGGGGGTGTGACAATAAATATTTATTTACAAACCCATACACTTACATATATGTATCTCGTGTCCTTATGTATATGTAAATCCTCTAATTCACCATTGTCTTCTTTTGAATCTCATCTGCTTACGTATATTTAACGTACATAACCTAACATACATATATGTAACCTAACTTACAAAATAGATATTCCTCTTCTTCCAAGATACATATATGTAACATCACTTACATAACATGTCTTTATCATCTTCCACCCGATTTGCAGGTTTGACTCCGATTTAAAAGTATTATTTCTTGAATAATTATTGTTCTTGAAAGATTTGCATGTTTAATTGAACCATTAACTGTGGTGCTGGTGGCGTTTGAATGGGTTGGTGGTGCTCGATCGAACCATTGACAACAGGAACAATGGCACGATGATGAAAGAGCAATACCTTTTTCCAACTAGTTGATCTTCATTTTCACAGCGATCAAAGTTACATATAGGTACGCCACGAGTTTGGTACGTATGTGTATCCTACTGGAACCCTTTTCCATCAAGTTCATCACCATTTTCATCTTGGTTACATATACGTAACCGAATTTATTATCATTGTCATCTTCTTCATCTTGACTTTCCCAGTTCTATCCACATGCCCACTTCAGTGAATGTAGAAGATGTAACCTTTTTCATATTTTCACCCTTTACCAACGATTCAGATCAAGAACATACCGAACATCACCATCGCACCTACTCCGACACGCAGCCACGGTTGTTAACATCTCATGGTCGATTTTGAAGAGAAATGGAGTTTGTTAGATGAAAATGCATTAACAGGTCTAGCGAAGATCCCAAATGAATAATAATTATTCATGTAACTTGCATCTATTGAATGACCCATTTGATCTGGATGAACTTGATTCATTATATTGAAGTTTGAATCACAAAAAGAGAAAAAATAAAGAATATAGAGAGATGATCTTGAAGAAGTTGATTTGGTGTTTCTAGGTAGGTATAAAAGTCCATAATAATATAGTGAAATCAGGAAATTTAATGATACCAAAATTAAAAGTGTGCCAAAATTACAATATTAACCTTTTAAATGAAAATTAAAAGAAATTTTTTTGATTGGTTGAATGTGGTTTTTATGATTTTTAATTATAATGGTGGTTTTCATTTGATCCCTCCCCTATATATATATATATATATATATATATATATATTATATATATATATATTATATATATATATATATATATAGGGGATGGTTCAAATGAGAAACAACTTTTTTTGTGAGAACTCTAGGACCAATCTCAGCCACTCATTTTTTATCACATGCAAATCACATGTCATTTCCCCTTTTTTTTAAACGTTCTTAACTTTTTTTCACGGCATCATTTTTTCAAAAAAAATTCACTATAAAATTCAGTATTTTTTTATCTTTCCAACGCCTACTATATTAATATACTTTTCTAAATAAAATCGTACATCCGTTGTTTACACATGTTTAAATCTCGTTATACACATGTGTAGTACTGGATTTACACATGTGTAAATCCGATATTAACATGTGTAAAACGAATTTCGTTAAAAAAACGGGAATTTTTTTTTATTTTTATAATTTTTTTTTATTTTTTTATGAAAGAGAGAAAGTAGAGGAATATTTTTGTGTTTTTACTTTTTTTATTTTTATGTTATTTTTTGATTTATAATTTTTTTAAATATGTTTTTATTAGTTACAATTTTGCCATTGAGAACTAGTGGTTGAGATTGGTTCCTAGAGTTCTCACAAAAAAAGCTAGTTCTCATTTGATCCCTCCACATATATATATATATATATATATATATATATATATATATATAGGGAAGGGTTTCTAAAAAAACCATAGTTTATAAGAAAACCAATTTGTAACCATTGATTTGTTTGATCTATGGTTTAGATTATTGATGATATTTTAGTAAAATGATTGAAATCAATAGGTTCATTAATGGCTGTTTAGGGGTGAAATCTAATAACCAAAAATTAAATTTGTAACTTTTGTTTGAAAATCAAAACTCCTATAATATCTCTCTTTATCTCTCCAATATCATATTCTCTTTTCCATATATTACATGAACATGAATAGATTTACATAGCCACAATTTCATGTACACAAATTAATATATCACACAATCACATATATAAGTATATGGGCTGATTTTTTTAAAAAATGATAAGTTGATCAAAAAAGAAGGTGAATTATGAAAGTACATATACGTAATCTAATTACTTAACTCTCTTGTACGATTTAAAAAAAACAAAAGTTGGTCTTACATATACGTAAGCAGTTCATTGACATAAGGTTCACATGTTTATGTATGTGTATGCATAGGTTACATGTATATAACACGATGTTAACTTATATGTAAATGTAATTTGAACAAAAGAACTAATAATGAAAAGATAGGAAAGAAGAGTTGAAAATTTTAAAATTAAAAATCTTTGCTTACGTATATGTAACTATGAGTTACATATGTATAACTTTGGGTTAATGCATTAGTTACATATACGTAAGCAGTAACTTTATATATTTAACTCGTAGAAACATATACGTAATCCAGAAATCAGAAGAAGACACATTCTACATTCATCACTGATATCTTAACTTCAAAAGACAACTTACGCTTCTGTTAGGTAGGTACATATACGTAAAACATACATCTAAATCATCATCATCGTCGACTTTTTAGGCTTTAACTTCTTCTTGTTCATCATCTTTAATTCTTTTCTTAACCCCACATCAGATATATATATATCATCATATTCATCTCGTTTCTCGAATTGAAACCACCAACACTACCTTCATCGTCTCGTTAGCTCCAATCCAAATAACAATAGTTGGCCACGCATACTAGTTTCATCTGACCTACAATCGATTGTTATTCTGTTGTCTTCATTTGAACCCTTCGATGTGGCATGGCGAGTAATATTGCTAGACTGATTTTTGTTTGAAACCAAACTTCAGGAAAATATGATGATTTGAGTTGATAGAGATGATGCTTTTAGGGACTTTTAACTAAATTTGAAAAAAAATAATATTAGAGAGAGAAAGAGATGAGTATCCTGATATGAGTAAATTTAGGATTAATTTAACAAAATTCATGGGGTGTTAAAATTACAAATATAACCTTTGAACAATAAAAAATAAAAAAATACTAGAAATTACATGATTGGTGAAAATAAGTTTTCTTAGTTTTATTATAAATTAATGGTTTTCTTAAGATCCATTCCATATATATATATATATATATATATATATATATAATATATATATATATATATATATATATATATATATATATATATATATATATATTCTATAGAAAACTTATTTTGATTTTGTATAATTTGAAATTTGTATACCATATGAAAGTAATCCAAATCCAAAACAAGTAGAAGATGATGATGGATAAGGACTTTATCCACTTTATGAGATACCCATTTTCTACATTTATTTGTACTCTATCCCATGCCATATGGCTGCTATTCAATTTTATATTAATAATCTAACATATAATTAAATAATAATTATTAACTTTTTCTATTACCTTTACTACTCACATTACGCTCCTTGTTTTATATGGCACATTTTGATGTATTTTTGGACGCCTAATTAAAAATTAAAGAGTTTATAAAACCTACTTAAAAAATAAAATTAGTTCTATATGAGGCGGCGAACAGCAAATTTTAGTCATCATGAAACTATAAATAAAGATGTTAATACTTTAAATCTACTAACATAAAGCAAAATGTTTACATGTCACATGATATTTTTGTACCCTCTCTACTTAGCGTTTACGTAGGCAATATACATGTGTCGTTACTAAAAAACTAACCATTTAATAATCCATTACATGCAAATTATATTATTTATATACTTTTCAAATCATGATACAAATATTTTAATTAATTTAAAATTTTGTTTTTTATAATAGAAATTATTTATAAAAAAATAAAGTTTTATGAGATATGAAAATTTTAATGCAACGTATTTTTTTAAAATGGCATTGTTTAAAAAAATATTTTTTAAAAATGGTAGAGTATTTCAAAAGATAAAAATTTAAAGCAAAAGCTTTTTAAAGACAAGATTTTTTTAAAAATATTATTATTTTTTTATAACGTAAATTAATAGTATTATGTCTCAAAAAGATTGTTTTTCAATTTTTAAATATTAATAAATAACTATTAATTTAATATTTTTATTCAACCCGTATATTATACATTTACACGGATTTCTAAACTAATTTTAAAATATAATAATCCTTACAATAAATAGAATAGATTTATTTTATTATTTCTTAACCTCATCAAAAAGTTCGTTTGCCTCTTCTCCAAGAAAGATTTAGCGATAGGAAGTAGGGATAACAAATCCGACATTGAGGACCATAATACTTGTTATCCAATCATTCGATGTAAGGTAGAATAGAACAACTAATTAACAGAATCATAATAATAATAATAATTAAATTGAAATAACAGTTGAAAATAAAAATTGATGGTTAGGTTTTAGAATAAACATGTGTAATGTTCTTTTATTTGCATTCTCAAACATCTGTTATATTTGATAAAATACGATCATATATATTCACTCAATCACGGACCTTTATATCTATTCATTTAGGGCCGTTCGTCGTAAGATTTAGTCAAATATATTTATTACTTATAGTAATTTTTATAATTAATTATTTTTCAAATTTTAAAACTAAATGTTTACTCTGTTTGTGTTAAGCTCGATAAACAAACATACCTAGCAAAAATATTAGTTATAAAGTATGTCCAAGAGGGTGCAATGGATGTAAACATTATCCCAATCACATGGGATATAAATACTATTTCAACATGAACCCCCGATATAATAAGCCTAATTTTAAAGATAATGGTATTTTAGACTTATTTTAATATTCACATTGACTTTTCATTTATGTTCTTTTGTTTATTTTCATTCGTTCACATTTGTGTGTTCTCTTGTTATCGGGTTTATTCATTTAAGTTCATTTCGAGGTAATTTAAGATACTTTAAAATTTAAAAACACATATTTTACTTAATGACATGGTACAATAATTTTTAAGAGTAAAATAGTAATTATATCATTATGTACGAATTACCCTCTTACGATTAGTTAAATAATAACCCTACACTTACTAACACCTACATAAAAAGTTAATAAATTTAAACTATTAAGGGTAAAATATTATTTATAACATTATTTTATATATTACGCCTTATAATTAGTTACATAATAATATTATACTTACTAACAATGACATAAATTTTATATTATCTACCCATAAACAAAAAATCCATAAGTTGTTTAAGGTTTCAGTAATATCTTTAATCTAACACGTTTAAAAACTTTTTAATACTACAATTGTAACCTGTGATTTTTTTAAACGATTTAGTGTAAAGTTTTTGCTAAACTGATTAGTAATTTGTGAGATACAATAAATGTATAAGTGGTTATGTAGAACCCATTTATTTGATGCTTTAAATTTTAGATTAGAAAAAACATGATAGACTTTGTAAAAATAATACAAGAATAAATAAATATTAAAAACACGTGCCGGATGTAAAATGTCGTCCCTCCGCATTACGTGAGCACCCTTTTATTTTCTTAACGAATAAACACAAACAAAAAAATTCATTCCTCTAAATGTCAATAATTGTTCACTTGTTCTAATTATATAAAACAACCTCCAGTATAAAAATGTAGGATAAAATTACGTACATCAAATCGTTCCACGAGACAACCCTTCCCCAGACCCTAAGTAACACGAAAGCCAAATCAAACACCAGATACACTCTTAATCATTCATTATTTGATGAAAAACATTCAAACGGATAAACCTCATTCGTGTTCGTTTAGTTTTTTATCGGTCAACATCATTAGCACTAGAGAACGAACAAATAAGAGGATGCAAAAGGTAATATAGCGATCTTACAATAATTGATACACAAAACCAAAAATCTAACGAACACAAAAGCTGTCAGGAGTCTGACTGATCTTTCATCTCCATCTCTGTGTAAAATTCTTCAAACTCATCTTTCTGTATATATATACACACACACACGCACTTTCAAGTTTCAATCACCATTACACACACACAAAAACACACTTCGAAACACACACAGTCGCAGTGATCTTTTGATGGTGGAACCCGTGGAGCTTCCGAACCGAATTGGAATTCTTCCGTTCAGGAACAAAGTGTTGTTACCTGGTGCAATTATTCGGATTCAATGCACTTCTCCAAGCAGGTATGATGATTCTAACATGTTTTGATTGTTTTACCTATTGATTTTGGTTTCTATTGTACTTGATTAGTGGAGATGATAGATCAGGATGATATCGAGCTTTAATCGTCGTGAATTGCTGAACATCTGATCGTTTTTAACTGTTTGATGGTGTTTTATTGGGATTTGAATGCGATTGGTGGAGGATTTTGATGTTGTGTGTAGTTGGAGTTTGAATTGAGTTAATACTTTCTCTTTTAGGTATCTTTGGTTTGTGGTTTGATTGCTTGATGTTGTGAACTTGTGATTGATTTAGTGTGAAATTGGTGGAACAAGAACTGTGGCAGAGGGAGGAGAAGGGATTGATTGGCATTTTGCCGGTTCGAGATGCTGCGGAAACAAGGGCAGTGGGTTCTATGGTGACACAAGGTGAATTGGTTATGGTTTTTATCTTTTGCTTTGGGAAAAAGTGACCTAAGAGCTAACTTTTGGTCTTATTGAATGTAGGGGCTGATTCAGGTGATAAGGTCTCCAAGAATCAATCATCAGAATCTAGCAAATTTGATGGGAAAAGTCAACAGGAGCCCTTACATTGGCATACAAGGTATATTTCGGTTGTAGTTTATGATAAAGTGCTTTTTATTCTTATGTTTAATGTTGACTTTGGATTGAAGAGGAGTTGCTGCGCGTGCATTGCATTTATCAAGAGGAGTTGAGAAACCAAGTGGGAGGGTAACGTATATAGTTGTTCTGGAAGGTTTGAGCAGATTTAGTGTTCAGGAGCTCAACACAAGAGGAACATACACTACTGCAAAAATTTCCCCTATTGATGTGACAAAATCTGGTATTCTACGCAACCACATTGTTTATTTTGATATTCAAAATAAATTTACTGTATTTACTATTTCATGCGATCTAAGTGTTTAACTTTTCATCATTGGTAATGGAGGGATGTAACTTCCAAATTAAGCCTCAAAATGAATCAAATCTTGAGTATATATATGTTAAATTTGAGTTTATCCTCTAGGTTTGTGAACAGTTTTCTAATCTTGATTAGAGATGGAGCAAATAGAACAAGATGCGGACTTCATAGCATTGTCTCGTCAATTCAAACAAACTGCCATGGAGCTTATTACTGTTCTTGAGCAGGTATGAGTAATTTGTGGTATTTTAATCTCCTTTCTTTAAAAATAATATTATAACAATTGCATGACTTCTTGGTATAGAAACAAAAAACTGCTGGCAGAACTAAAGTTCTTCTTGAGACTGTTCCTGTGCACAAGCTGGCTGATATATTTGTTGCTAGTTTTGAGATTAGCTTTGAAGAGCAGCTGTCTATGTTAGATTCTGTTGATTTAAAAGCAAGGCTTTCAAAAGCAACAGAATTAGTTGAGCGCCATTTACAGGTAACTTTTCTTTTTTTTTTGCCTTTTGTGCCTAGACCTATGATGACATTTTTGTTACATGTACCAGTCTATTCGTGTGGCGGAAAAGATTACACAAAAGGTTGAAGGTCAGTTGTCTAAATCACAAAAGGAATATCTTCTACGCCAGCAGGTATTTTTCTTCTTATAAACCTACTTTAGTATGAAAGGTTGTTTTGTAATTCTTGAATTCAATTAGATGAGGGCTATTAAAGAAGAGCTCGGTGACAATGATGATGAAGATGATGATGTGGCCGCCCTTGAAAGAAAGATGCAAGATGCTGGAATGCCACCAAATATTTGGAAGCATGCACAGAGGGAATTAAGGTGTTTTTTAGCTCTTCACAAATAAATATTTCCTGTTATTATGATGAATTATGATTTTACATATTTCTTGGTGTTTCATCATCTACTTTCTATTTTAACTTGTACATTTTTATAAGGAAATTGTAGTGCTAACTTTTATTTATTATCACATTTAGTTGCAATGATCAAAGTTCTTGAGTTATTTTTAAACCTTAACATGTAAATTAATTTTATCAGGAGATTGAAAAAAATGCAACCTCAGCAACCTGGGTATAATAGCTCTCGTGTTTACCTAGAGCTTCTTGCTGATTTGCCATGGCAGACAACCAGTGAAGAAGTTGAGTTAGACCTAAAAGCTGCGAAAGAGCGGCTTGACAGTGACCACTATGGCTTAGTAAAAGTCAAACAAAGGATTATTGAATATTTAGCAGTTCGCAAGGTTGACCATCTACCTAGTTAACTTTTATTTTTGTAACACCGCTGCTGTGGTGATCAGAATAATAGGTTGAAATTTTGGTGAATTTGCTGAAAATTTTACAATTTGGGCTGTATGTTGTGTCCAAGGGGTCAAACAAATAAACTTTTAAAAATTAGCTAGAATGGAAACAGGTCAAATGTGTTGACCAGGTCACTCAAAGTGTTTTAAATGCCTAAAGCTTCCTAAATTGATTTATTATTATTATTTTCTTTGTTATTATACTTTTTATTCTAATATGCAACCCGCCTGCCCTACCCAGTTTAGCACCTCTAATTGGAAGTTACTAACTCAGTCATCCAATTTCAGCTGAAACCAGATGCCAGAAGCCCTGTATTATGCTTTGTGGGTCCACCAGGAGTCGGGAAAACATCTTTGGCGTCATCTATTGCTGCTGCACTGGGTAGAAAGTTCATAAGGATATCCCTTGGTGGTGTGAAGGATGAGGCTGATATTAGAGGGCATAGGAGGACATACATTGGAAGCATGCCAGGGCGCCTTATTGATGGACTAAAGGTGAATTTGAATTTTGAATATTGTTTCCTATTTTCATTTGCATGCTATATGAGGTAGAATTGTTTACTTTACATAAGTTCATGCTAGCATGAGTTATTTGGTGTGCATATGTATATATGTGTGATTGTACTAAGACCACATATTGATATATTGTAAATAACCATCTTTCTTCCATTATTGTCGTCTTAAATGTTATTAGTTATCTATTTGTTTATTATCTTAACTTTTTAATTTCTTTGACTTTTAGAAAGTGGGTGTTTGCAACCCCGTTATGTTGCTGGATGAGATTGACAAGACAGGATCTGATGTTCGCGGTGACCCTGCATCAGCACTGCTTGAGGTTCTTGACCCCGAACAAAACAAGACATTTAGTGATCAGTATCCTTATGTAGGAAATTTTTTAAACAGATGCTGTCACTGCTTGCGCATTAATTTTATAAGCATAACGGGTTCCTTATGCTTGACTGATATGCTTCTAGATTTGGCAAAATGAATCGGGGTGAAAACAGATCTTTTGGCATGGGTCAAGTTGTGTTTACCCAAAACGCTTGTACAAAAGTAACATAATGTCAACTGTAGCCTTCTTTTTTATACGATATGCTTAGAATCACACATTAATGACTTTTGACCCGTTTGACTTCTTTCCAATTTAGTTATTCATTACCCATTTGTCCTGTTTGAGATATAATGTAATCCAAATATACACAATTGTAAGTAAATGGGTTGAAATTGCCACCTCCAAACGGATAGAACATAGATGGTTGCATCCAGATGAATTTAATTATATGCTTTGACTCATGGAATGATCTTCCATTTGAATACATGATTCCTTAATTTAAGCTTTCAAATAACAATCTATTTTCACACATAATTCCTTAATTTATACTTTAAAGCTATTTAAATGTTCCTTTTGATCTATCAAAAGTGATATTTGTGGCCACTGCAAATAGGGCACAACCAATTCCTCCACCACTCTTAGACAGAATGGAAGTC
The DNA here is from genome assembly GCA_025506515.1 of Flaveria trinervia. NCBI lineage: Eukaryota > Viridiplantae > Streptophyta > Magnoliopsida > Asterales > Asteraceae > Flaveria > Flaveria trinervia. The sequence goes on from CM046448.1 coordinate 3,445,128, forward strand.
ATTGAGCTTCCTGGGTATACATCCGAAGAGAAGCTTAGAATCGCAATGCACCATCTAATTCCACGAGTCCTCAATCAGCATGGCTTAAATTCTGATTTCCTTCAATTTCCCGAGGTATGCAATTATTTAATTTCTATTTTTATTCAATTGAGTTATATATTCACATTTGCAACAGTCAAATATTCAACCCATATACATGGAAAATGGATCAATTTGGGGTATGCGATATTGCTAACATGTAAAATGGGTTAACTTTTATTAGAAAGGAAACATGTCCAAAGGTTTAAAAATCACCCATAAGTGTTTACAACCTCCTAATGACTACTAAAAAATGAACTCATTGAAATATTAATAAGTTATGCAATCATATTAAGTTTTAGTAATTTATTTCTGAATAAAAAGACAAGAAAGTGTTGACCTGTTTTAACCCCTCTTAACACCAGTTATATATCACTTTGTTTTATGGCAGACAATGGTGAAACTTGTTATTGAGCAGTACACTAGAGAAGCTGGTGTAAGGAATCTGGAGAGAAAGCTAGCAGCATTAGCTCGTGCAGCAGCGGTAACAGTGGCTGAGCAGGAGCATAACAATCTTCCACTTAACCATCCCATTTCTTCACCATTGTTGGAGAGTAGAATTTCCGCTGAGGGAGGAGGGGGTGAAGTAGAGATGGAAGTCATACCAATGGGTGTTAACAATCATGAAATATCAAATGTATTCAGGATTATGTCTCCATTGATTGTTAATGAAGAAATGCTGGAAAAAGTATTAGGGGTACGTTAAATTGAACCGTTTTAACCTGAACAAATTTTAACCCTCTACCTCTAATCTTAACAGACTTTACAGGTCTAAGCCTAACTTTTACTTATTTCCTTGGTTTGTTTATTTGGATGCAGCCTCCAAAGTATGATGATAAAGAAGCTGCAGAGAGGGTCGTGACACCCGGGGTTTCTGTTGGCCTAGTTTGGACTGCCTTTGGTGGTGAAGTCCAGTTTGTGGAAGCTACAGCAACACCAGGAAAAGGGGATCTACACCTCACTGGGCAACTGGGTGATGTCATCAAAGAATCAGCCCAGATAGCACTCACATGGGTATCTTATCCTCATATGTTCTTTTAATCTTAAGTGGCAATAAAAGTTGAATACTGCTAATGCATTTAACTCAAACATGTGTGCCTTGTTATTATGTGGAGTCACAGGAGGGATTCAATTAACTAAAAAATTCAACATTCCAGGTAAGAGCTAGGGCAAGTGAACTTCATTTGGCAAGTGCAGAAGAAATTAATCTTTTAGAAGGAAGGGATGTTCATATACATTTTCCAGCAGGGGCAGTGCCAAAAGATGGACCATCAGCGGGTGTGACCCTTGTCACCTCACTTGTTTCCCTCTTCAGTCGCAGAAGGGTTAGATCAGATACAGCAATGACAGGAGAAATGACATTGCGTGGTTTAGTTTTGCCCGTAGGGGGTATCAAGGATAAGGTTAGTAACTGTTTTTTTTAACATAGCACATGCAGGTTAGTAACTGTTTTTTTACATAGCATATGCAAGTTAGTAATTGCTTTTTAATATAACACATGCGAGCACCATGTGTGATGCGTCCATATATACATACCCATGAAATGTTGGCAAGTGACTGTGACGTGAAACCTGTTTTGAATTAGCACTTCAAATTTACCTGTTTTGACACATTACCAACCCACCCGTTTTTCCACGTTATATAACGATTTATACTTTTTTTAACAGGTGCTGGCTGCACACCGGTATGGGCTTAAGAGAGTTATCCTGCCAGAGAGAAATTTGAAAGATTTGGCAGAAGTGCCTTCAGCTGTTCTTGCTAGTCTGCAGGTAAATACTATCTGCAAATATATTGGTTTTGTTTTAATAGAGAATCACTTTAATCTTCTTATGAACTTGGTTTTAAAGCCTTCCCAGATCTTTCGGCACTCTAGTTTGGTTTCATGTTAAAGAGTCTAATAAGTGTGATGGTATGATATTAAACACAAATGATTGACTATGTAACCACTTCAACTACTCTATGCACACTTGTATAGGTACAATGTGACTTATAAGCTCAAACTGAGTGCAGTGATGCTTTGAAAAGTCCGTTACTTTATTAAAGATTCAATATGTGAACAGTTTGACTTGGGTCAAATCAAGCATTATGATGTCTTAAGAAGTAAATTATACACTCCATATGGGCACAATTTGACTTCAGAAGTTGACATATATTGGTATGTAAATTGTTTGACATTTTACAGATACTACTGGCCAAGAGGGTGGAAGATGTACTTGAACAAGCTTTTGAAGGTGGCTGCCCCTTGAAACCTCATTCAAAGTTATAGAAAAATGATCCAACACTGAAAATTAAACAAGCACATTTGCTATCTTTGGACTGCTAGAAATGGAAGCAACAGAATCCCACATGACAGTTATTAGTTAATTTTCGCCTTTTTTGTCTTCAGCAAAATGTATCATCTCCTGAATGTGTAACAACCATATTTCTTTTTAATCAGAAAGTGTTTAAATCTCTGTTGGAAACAATGTGACCTTTCTTTTTTCAGTGCTGAAACTCTTGAATAATGAGTACTTCAGAGTACTTCACATAGTCAAAACAACACAAGTGGCTAACTCAAAGTATGTATGCTCTGGCATTGCAGAAGCTTTTACAGTAACAAAAGTTCCAAGTGACATTCAACTTGCTCATTTTTTTTCGGTTATCTATTATTAATCAAAGTTCGAGTGACATCGAATAAACAGTGTCTTGGTAGTAATACAAAAATGTGCATGGTAAAATTGAGAAAATGTTAGCCTATTGGTAGAACATTCAAGCTTACAAACATAAAATAAACGCATGGTTGGGCATATATGAAAGATGGGTAGAAATATTTTCTACACAGCCTGATGATATCCCTTTGTGCTTTTGCCAAAATATTTCCATCTTACATCCAAACAGAGAATATTTTCAAACAAGAAACTTTAAGTAACCAAACAATAACAAATCCAAAGTAACAAAACAATTACAAATCCAAACATAGGATTGCGAACCATGAATGTGTCAATCACAAATGATGATATTAAATACTAAAATCACACAAATCATATATAAACCAAATCCAATTTCAAATCCACACCTTTAACCTCTAAACAAACATCATTATTTGTTTAAAATTCCATTCAATAACTAGAATCACACGGTTACGCTCCCTAGTAACAGTTATATATATAAGCACGGATTCCCGAAAGCATCCCTGCACAAAATATTGCCACATCACTTGATCGACGTTTCCTCTTTCAACATATTTCAACCAATCACCAACAACAAAACTAAATCCAAGTATTGTGCCTCCTTCCAATTCTCTTATGGGGTTATAAGACAATTCTCAGCCTTTGATTCACCACCACTTACCCACGTTCAATCTGGTCCCAATAACTTGGGAGTAATCATATCGTCCAAAAGGGGCGTTATTTTGATCTTTTCTGTCATCTTAAGGGTAGATAAATACAGTGATGATACTCAAGTTGCTGATTGTATAACCCTTCACAAGATTGAAAGCACTATTACGATCTCTCAACCCTTATAGTGGGAGGCAGGTCCCTGTTGTGTTTGCTGCTGCTGTTGTTGCTGAGCTGGCATGTTTATGGGCTGGGAGTTGTAATGTGTAAATGGCTGGGAATATAGAGGATTCATCACACCCTGTAGGTGAATTCAAATTTGTAACAACCTTTTTTAGGCTAAAGAACAATAGTTTGCTTGTAATCATTATTACAAATATATATATATATATATATATAATATATATATATATAATATATATATATATATATATATATATATATTATATATATATATATATATATATCTAAGGCTCAAAACGGGACCTGTGTCTGAAGGGAAGAGGTGGGGTCCGCACCGAAGTGGGCCTGTGAAGAATCATCTTGTGACGGATCTTTAAATCCGACTTGTGTAAACAAACCCTGTGAACTATGGCCCATGTAGTCCTGTATAACAACCATTCAGTGGATACTACCTCTTTTGTCCAGTGTATATTGCAAAAGTTGCAACCTTTAGAAAATAACCATACTCAATACCATTACAACCATGACTATGAGACATGATACATCATACATGGTACGATTTACGAGGAATATTGGTTAGGGATGGCAATTTTGAACCATGTACTTATGATTCAGTCAAGAACTGTTGTATTTTCTCTTGAATGAGTACAAAAACAGGTCAAATTGGTAACAGGCTGAAAGTTGCTCAGTCAAATTTTTTATCGCTCAAAAGTCATTTACAATCTATACAACGGCCTAAACCATTTTCTTCAATAATTTAGATTTAATATTAATATTATTTTTTAAGCATGATTAGTTTATTCACCATAGATAAGGAAGATTGGAGAAACATATGCTCACAAGCCAACCCAACCCATAAAAAAAATGACACGTCTCAACCCAACTCTAGTTTAACTCTGTTACCTGAGCCACCCATCTGCAACCTCTAACAGGTATATTGGCAAGCCTAACATAGACTAGGGATTTCTTAATTAAACCTAGAGTTTGATCAGGTAGAGTAGACAGTATAGACTTTAAAGACGATGTACAAACCTGAGACATGAAATCATTTCCAGCACCATAACGTGAAAATCCAGCTTGGGAATTCTGATTCAAGAAACTACCTGGAAACGCAGCTTGGGTCGCCGGACTAACATAGTCCACACCATATCCACCTTGAGAAGCCTGAATCAAAAATAACAAAGCAAAGCAACATGAGTTTCACAGCTTCAAATCGTCATCCATAAACTTTTGTTCGTCAATTTTGTTGCTTTGCAATATAGATAAAAGCATATAAGGTAGCCTTTGAATGTTACAAAAGAAAAAAGAGCTACTAGCAACATATACCTGTGTGGAAAGATCAGCAATGTTATAAGGAACATGTGATCCTTGGCTTTTAAAATCGTCACCCAAGAAATCCTGTTTTGTCATATTGAATACGATAGAGTATCAAGAGATAGTGACGCATAAATAAGTTAGATTATTGATAAAATAATGTAGTACTTGTAATCAAATTATATATCTGTCAACACAGCCCGTTTCAACCAGCATAAAATATTAAATGCTTTGAACCCTTTGACCCACCATTTTGCCACCTCTAAATGTAAACATGTGGAAAACTAATAATACCTGTGACATGCCGCCAACAGAAAACCCATCTCGAAAAGCCTGGCTTGGGCCTTGAGTCATCTATTAAATGCAACAAAACTTTTACAGACAAGTCCAGAAATCTAGAAGAACAAAGGACAAAATGGTGAAGGTACTAACATTAGAAACATATCCAGGCTGAGATAATGGACCACCAGGTGATGGCTGGCTATTCGGATTTTCCAAAGAAAAGTTAAAACTAGACCCCATGCCTGCACCTATTGGTTGCTGTGAACCTTGTTGGTGGGGAAGATGTCCAGCATTCCCCCTGCCACTACCAAAGCCCCGGTTTGCTGGTGGTGGAACATGAGGAACACTGCCAAAGGGACCATGTATAGCACCACGAGTTGGTATGGCATAAGGCTGAGGAGCACCATGATAAGGTGGAATAGGCACCCTTGGCATTGGATACCCAGCAGAATGCAGACCAGGTTTATGAGTCCCATTAGGTGGGCCTGGTGGCATGTACGAACCTGTATCCATAAAGCAATGATCCAAAGGAAAACTTTGTAAATCATCCTAAAGTAGATTAACATAAGAAAAACAGTTCTCAGATATTAGAATACCCCTAGAACGACTATTTCTTCTATCAGCACCAGGATTTGTTGATCCAAAGCTGTCATTAGGTACAATACCAGGCCCTCCACCAAAGAAAAACCTTCGGTCATTGTACATCTGCGTCAAAACAAACCACAGATATCAGTAATACTAAATCATTGACATTCAATGACTGTACTCTGCCATCAATAGACCACAAAAACGAGCAAAAAAACTGTTGTACCTTTTTTGGCTTCTGAAATTGAACCATACTCTGCTTCAAGTTGTTCAAAGGTCCTTCGACCAAACACTCATGCTCCTGTTCAAACATAAGTCTATATGACATATCTGAACGACAAGCAAAACAAAATACATAGCAACAAAAGTAAAAGAACCAGTATGTACAGGATACCTTATAGTGTGTGAGCAACCCATTCCATAATGGTTGCTTGCTAAGAACTTTAGGGTTGCCAAGAATTACAATACCATAACGAGCACGAGTAAGTGCAACATTAAGCCTGCGTGGATCATTTAAAAATCCAATACCCTAACCAAACAAATACAAATCATGAAGTAATTTGTATAATTTGATCATTAACTAAAATTTAACCAGGAATTAACTGATATAATATGATGTAGTAACCAACCTGATGTTCATTACTTCTCACACATGACAAAATAATGTAATCTTTTTCCCTCCCTTGAAATGAATCCACACTCGCAACCTGAGAAAAACTAGTTACTAAAATATGAATCTACTCTAAAAAAAATTAGACAGAATATGAATTTACCTCAATATCCTTGTAAAGTTGCTGTCTAAGTGCACCATTTCTTGACATGTAGTTAACAATGTATGCACGCTGGCCTTCATATGGTGTTATAACCCCAATCTGCATAACCATTTAAATTATATATATGCCAATTCGCCAGAAGGTCAAAAAAATATGGTTCAAATGTATATACCTGACTTGGAACTACACCGCTTCTTAAAAAAGTGGTCACTATTTTTTCAACATTTGCAGCCTCGGTTCTATTAAGATATGACGTCCCACTTGCACTGATTTCTTCTTGTCCCATCTACCATTAAGGAAACATGAAAAATACTTAGCTGATGTGCAGTTGCATAGTATACATTTCTAACCAATCATTATGTTAACAGAAGAATCAATTAAATAAACATACCTGAACATAAAAGAACATGGGGCGGTTTGGCACGGGCCAAGGAAAGTCAATGCCTGTTGACTGCCTTTCGTTTATCGTCACTCCATTTTGAAGGGTGCCTTCATAAAAGTTATTAGAAGGAAATTCTGAAAGTGATGGATGCATACGGTATTGGACCTGTAATCTAATTGGTTTTACACCAAGAAGCACAAGTCGCTCAAATAAAGATTGAGCTAACCCAGCCCGTGCAGCTTTCTTGCACATGATGACAGGACCAAGCTGACAATGGTCACCAACAAGAACAACCTGTACAAGCAATATCCATTAAAACACATAACCAAAAAGCGCTCCATCACATAACTTCTGTATTTATGTACCTGTTTTGCCCCGAGAACAAGAGGTATAAGACACTCAGGCTCAGTTGATTGAGTAGATTCATCAATAAGCACCTACATATAGTTTCAAAGAAATGTGTTAATCACAAAAAAAGGAATCCCAAATAATTAGTATCATAGATGTCATGGTATCATGACTAGTTAACCTGACGAAATCTGAAATTTGCCAACCGAGGATCTCCAGCACCAACACATGTGCAACAGATGACATCAGCACTTTGTGAGATCTCCCGTTCTGTAGCCCGTTTTAATGCTTTATATTTCTTCTCATCACTGCTTGATAACTCCCCTGCATAAATTTAAAAACAAAGGATGCATTAAGATTATACTGTTGGCCTGTGTATATAAAATGAAAAAATGCATAATATAACGTGATGGTGCACTTGCGTAGAAAGATGAATGGACTTGACCCTCACCTTGCTCATCTTTCAATTGCTGGAGCTTGTGAAGTTCACTCTTTTCAGATGTATCAAGATGCCGAACCTTAATAAATAAAAAATCAAGCTATTAAAAAAACAGAAAGCATGTAAAGGTCATAATTGCATAAATATTGAAGCATTAACAGACAAACAAACCTGATAATGAAGTGTCAAATGCTCAACAGGTGAACTTACAGCTTCCCTTGATTTTGCACACAGCCTTACAACCTGATTATACCTATCGAACATTAATGATAAATTTCAAAAACCAAAAAGTAATTTATTTAGGTTACCTTTAAGCCAGTGGCACTTATCTTCTCTGCAAGTTGGTCTACAGCCACATTGCTTGGAGCACATACCAAAACCTAATTTTAAGTTGAAAAATCAACATCACAATCATCGTCTTCACCATAATATCATCACACAAGGGATAATACCTGTCCTTGGCCTTGTTTAGCCATATGGTAAACAAGTGCAGCAGAAGTAACTGTTTTACCAGTGCCAGGTGGCCCTTGAATCAAACTTAGCGGCCTCTGAAGAACACTTTTTACAGCAAAAACCTAAAAAAATGCAGCATGCCAACAATGATATATACATAACTATATTAAAACATATACAAATATAAATGCAATAAAAAATCCGTACTTGAGATGCATTAAGCTCTGGAAGACCAGGTGCGCCAAATCGACGTGGCAATGCATTACGAACCATTTGCATCTCAACCTCATGACCTAACAGATGATGGTATATATATCTGCATAAAGTGTTCTCCAAATTTAAGAAAACAATTTATCAAAAGGTCACCATTAAAGGTATGTAACAATTCATATGCAACTATGCAAGCCAGATGATATATAACCTACCCACTGACACTTGTCTCATCAACAGCAAAATTTTTCATAGCACCCTGCATCCGGTCAAAACTTGTGCTTTTCCATACAAAGTCAACACTAAAACCATGATTTAAGTCAACAGGAACACCCTACAGATAAAACCATACTAAGTACTGCTACTACCAAAACAATTATAACATATCACAGATCATGATATATTGATATTAATATATAACTAACTACCTGACTCGCACGAAGCTCAAGTGCTACCTCCTCTTGTGCAGTTAACTTTATCTGAAACAACACAAGCCCAACAATTTCATAAGGTCTTAAAATAAATGCATACTGCGTGTTCAACTACTAATGCCAGCATGCACATACCACATGTCCAACTGACTGCCAGGCAGGATGTGCTGGGTCCCCAGAGTATCTAAGTCTTAACTCATCACCAGGTACAAGACGTAACTCATTGTCTTCCTACAGTTTCAACAATACATGGATAGTTATCAAACTGAACGTTAGGAAGCTAAAGAACTTACAAAATACAAAACTGAAGATGTGATGTGAATGAAGCACCTTTGGAAAAACAAAATATGCAACACGTTTCTTGTTAAGACCAATATCCCACCTAATCGTGAGATTGTCTTTACTTTGAGATTCTTTCATCATCTGTCAAGCAAAATATCAAACATTTCAGAGTTCATCCTAACCAGGTTGTACCAAGACTAAAAAAATTAAAAGAACTACGGCTTACTTTATCATAGTCAGCTTCAAGCTTAATAAGTGGGGCGAAAACATTTTGATACTGCAATTAAAGAAACAGACATGCACCATTACTATTTGACCATCAATTCTAAACACGAATGTTTAAATTGTCTTTTGAAAGCATTTTCATGAATCAATTCAAAGTCTTGAACCTGATATGCATCTTCATACTTTAGGGCTACAGGCTGAGGTTCATCATCCACACCAGGCTTCTCAAGATCTTCCAAAGTTGCATCTGGGTTTGTCTTCCAAAGTTCCTCCACCTTGTTAATTTGCTGTGCACTGATCTGGCGGGCCCGCAACTGCTCTGTTTCAGATGGAACCTGCAAGAAACATACTAATTTCTAAACATCCTTCTCCATTATATAAACACAGGACATACAGAACAAATAAATGTGATATGTTAACCTTAACAAGCCACTGCAAGAAACACCTATCATCAATAAGCGGACACCATTGACTCAGATCCCAATTCATGTCTTTCAGAGAATTCAGATTAAGACAAGGCTCCCTGCAAAGCAAAACAACCACACTTTCTGTCTTGGCAGAAATAAACCCCAGAATGAAAACATTTCGACATCCACAATTGTAACACTCGAGAATCGTCTCCCCCAAAGGACTGTCTTTATGAAGACACACCTCTTTATGCTTAGCTCGAACCTGCAAACAAACAAACCAACATATGCATCAAAATTACATTGATTTATCAGTTCCAAAAACACAATGAGCAGTGACAATAAATTGCAGTGCATAATGAAACAAATCAAATTGACAAAACACATAGAATTATGGCTTACAAGATGATTAACAATGTGAGAACCAGAAGTATTCCCTCTCGAATTACAGAACCATTTTCGACACGAGGGAACATTACACCTGACAACACACGCGGGATTCTGCACCCCGCAATACCTACAAGCATGTTCCATATAATCCCCCTTCGAATACTCATACCCCTCATCATCCCCGTCTCTTCGAAATTCAGCCCGCTCATCCCCGCAGCTAGGGCATCAACCGCAGACGCCTGATTATTGTTATTATTATTATTAACATTATTATTGTTGTTACCACTACTATTCCCCCTACCACCACCGCCCTTGCCGGAACTCACCGACACCGGGGAGGCGTTGCTGTCGGAATGATGATCAACGGCGGCAGTTGCGTCGACGGAGATGGAGTCCAAGGGCGTGGGCCATACTGAGGACGACGGTGAAGATCGAACGGCGTTGGGCTGTGAAAGCTCCTGAAACTCGGGGTAATCGAAGTCTTCGTCGCCTTGAGTGTTGAATTCGAGGAATGTGTAGGCATCGTCGTGGCCTGTGTCCGGTTGCGACGCGGTGTCGTAGAGGTTGTTGGGTTGTGAATCCATTGGTGTGGTGGAATTGATGTTGAAATTGGGGGTTTTGGAGGATGTTGAGATGAAAAGGGTGATCTTTGATTGGTGATTTGTGAGGATTAATTAGGGTTCTATGAGATGAAGAAAACGCTTTTGGAGTACGAAGGAGAGAGAGAGGGGTGATTGTTACAGACTTGTGTTTGTATAGGTGAGTTAGGGCGTGGTGAGTTGACTCGTTATGGGGTTAGATGTGCACGTGAGAGGCACGTGCGACTTGTTCAAGATAGAGGGGATAATGAACATAATGTTGAAAGTAATAATGCTCATTTAATCTGCAATCAAACACTAATTTAGCCCCCTGGATAGAAATAAAAACCAATAGTTTGGTAAATAACTGAGATTGTAAGGCTTACCTATTAGTTTACATCTAATAGCAATGGAATATTATCATATTATCATTGACGAAATAGAAGTTGTTATTTTTTTAAATTCAATATTTGATTAAATGTACGGAACAATTTAGAGTTGGAACAACATTCAAAATTAATAGAATTGAATGCACCAGTTAAGAAGTAAAAGGATTAATATTTCAAGCTAAAAATTTATAACCTTGAAGCAAAGTTTATAGTAACAAAGTGTTCCTTGTAAAATAGCCATATAAGTTACAAAGGCTTTAATGAAAAGGATGATAAAGTGTCTTAAAGTCATGAAGAACTAATTGCTTAAATGAAAATTCACAAAAAAAATATAAATTTTTAGAAAAACGAAGGGTGTGACAAGATTTCTTACTGCATTACACAATTATTGGTATGCATAGGCGAAACTTTCTTATGTTATCAGTAAATCCAGATAATTAAAAATTTCGTTTTTTTACTTTTTCACGAACATAACAGATTTCGTCAAAACCTTTGAAAAATAACCGCAATCAAGACATGCACAAAAGGAACTGTTTGTTCCATCACGATAAAGAAAATCGAGTGCTTTAACACTTTTGAACTACACTCACGCAATCATGTTTTCCAAGTTCTAGAAGCAATTGCTACCACAAACAATTGAACAAAACTTAACAAACAATCATTTTATAAGAACCTTAATAATGGTTGATTGAACAAAATAGAAGGCCTTTAGAATTTGGAGGCCAAGCTAGGGCTTTTTCCCCTATGTTTGGGACCTAGTCATGGGAGAAACGATATAATAGTATGTCGAACACTATGAAAGCGTTAATCAAAAAATTCACATGTGAAATTGGTCAGATTAGGATTGTGGGAGTTAGAACAGTCTTAAAGAGGTTTTCTTGTTTTTCAAGTGTATAAACAAACATGCAGGGTTTTGTTATTCCTGATCCAATTTTTCCCTTTCAAACATACCATTAAGACATATTTTTCTTGATATGAGTATAAAATACAACACAAGAAAAATGCTGTTTTCATAACCTTTTTATAGTTTATATTTTCCAGCTACAAGAGTTCAAGTTCTACACCCTTATTTTGACCTAGCCCCCTCCTTTTTTAAGGACAAGTCACAACAACCGCAGAGTTTGATAATCGAACATATTTGAAAAGCAGACCCCACTAGGGGGTCAAAAACATGATGCAACAACAGGTAAAGGGTACGACACCTGATAACGAACCAAGATACCAAATTTATGACCGAAAATCCAAGTCTATTGGGATCTTTACACACTATGATTTCTAATATTTAACAAACTGGAAATAAAAAAACAACCAACTTTCAAAACCTGAACTTAATGTCATTCTACAAGTTATACCATCTTTTGCAACATTTTGCCCAAGCCCAGTTTCAGTATCGGTTTCATACAGGTGCCCTTTTGCCACGATAACGGTCCAAGAACTGTAAGAGAAACAAAACAAATACATTATAATTAAATCATTCAAAGATTTCAAAATCACAAATCATTAAAGTCATACAAAATTAAGTCTGTCAGTTCAACCCTTCAACCAACTTCAAACGTATAGGTGCATAGGACCAAAAAGAATTGCATAAGAGATACACAAATCCTTTAGCATAGTTAATAAAGTTGCACAAGGCATGCGCCAAGGCACAGTCCGGCGCTGCAAAAGCACCTTGCATCCATCAAGGCTCATAGTCTGCCCAAGTTCTGCCCAAAACAGGTTTGAAACAACTAAATCTGGCCGGAAACATCTAAAAATGGTGGTAACAACTAAAATGGCCCGAACATTTCTAAACTAGCCTAAAACATGTTTAAAACACCTACAAATGACATGTCTATAACGCGTGCCTTGCTTAAAAAATCCTCACTTTTCCGCCTAGCACTTTTGACTACTATGCTAATAGATAATTAGATATTCAAATTTTGGGAATTTTTGATCAAAAACAGAGGGAAAAAAACCCAACACATTATGAACCTATCACATTTAAAGAACATCTACTTTTAATAAAATAAGAGGTCAGCTAACATGTCCTAGCAGGCTAGCACTAAAATTTGAGCTTTGAAGTATATTAAAGTTTTAACCCAAAAGGAACAAGAAGATTAAACAAAAAATCACTCGCATTAGGAACTCTATATTCTTGCCTTGAAACCATAACTAAAAGAGTAAAGGGATTTGGATTCCAAAATTGAACTAGATGATCTAACACATGTAATTTCATAATTAACCTAATGAGTCTAGGATCGAGATTCTCTCAAGCTCCAAATATAACTTGAGCTTTTATTGAAGGATATGACAACACGATCACCTAAAGAACAAGAGACGCAAGGCGGAAAAAATGGGCGGGTTGTGTAACGGATCAAAACAAGCCATATTTTGTGTACCTGCCAGTACAGGTCAGAGTTTCAGACGAGATTGACCCAAGACACTTTATGGCGCAACAGTATATTATTTATTTATTTTGAATAAAATCCTTTAAGAAGATCTATAGTTAAAATACACTATGTGAGACTTTCAGCCTGTTTCCTTTTTAGCTACAATTATTTATATTGCTTGTTTGACATAATTGAGATTGGGGAAAAACCCAGAATCCACTTATTCATAATTATGGTTCAAGATTACCACCTCTCATTTAAACACTGACACATTGAATGATAACAAGGGTGGGAAAAACATACCGATCTAATAAATGGCTGCTGAAACACCAACCGATAACTGGTATCTTCTGCACAAAAACTGAAAGTGTGGGCCAGAAACCACTGCAAGAAAAATATGTAGTAAGTAACCAAATGTATAACGGTAAAACTATAGCAGCATAAAAGCAAACGTTTCATGACCAAGTCTAATAAACCTGAATAGTATAATAAAACCATAAGCCTCTGCAGCCATTCCTATTACAGGCCATCCAATTATTACAAAGAAGAAGCCAATACCAAAGGAAATGGTACCCTGTGCAAGATGTCAAGCAACAATTGATCAGAATGAAGAAACAAAATGATAGATGGAGTCAAATAGTAAGAAAACGTTGTAAACCTTAAAGTTGTTGCGTCTCATGAAGAACTGCAAAGAGGACTTGACACCGATTGTCATAATCACTCCCGAAATAAATAGGATCTGGTTCATTAGCAAAATACATTATCATTATATATCAGTTATATGGTCAACGTTTAGGCAATTAGCTAAGGAATCTAAACATGGAAAAGAATATAAACTGAGATAGGGGTGAAAGACACCAACATTTCCGATGGCAAGTAATCCCTTGTCAAAGAAGAAAATGATTCCCAGAAATGAGAAGAAGACACCAAATCCAGTCAATCCGAGCCCAATCTCTGTTTTATAAGGACGGGTTTGTTTAACAATAGAAATCAATGAAAATTTCATTACCATGTGATAAAAGCTAATCATATGGAACAGATATAAAACATGGATGTCATGTTTCTAGGCTAATGGAGAAGGGGGTTCTCGCAAATCTTTAATGTCAATCAGATTTCAGTAACCAACAAATCTAACTTATACATGACTCGGCCCTCATGAAGTCAATATCATTGTGAACCGTTAGTTTTGCACTTACATTTGGCTTACATTCAACTTGTGGTAATAATTCTCTGCTCCACGACATTCTTTTGGTTAAAAACATCAAAATAAAACCTGGAAATTATCATCATCAGGTACCATACAGCCATACTTACATGGTTTAGTATCTATGGGTAAGTTAAACCGTTTTTTTTCAATAACCTAAACAGAAACAATGTAACACAGCCTCAAACGATATACATAAAAGTGATGAATTAGTCCAGATCTTAATTGGTAAATATGTCTTTTATGCAAACTAAGTTCTAAAACTCCACTAGATGATATAACATCATACAGAAAAAAACATCAAAACTAGATTTTCAACGGTTCACATCCCCATTTCAGCTTCACATAAACAAAACATAATGATACAATCCACTTAAGGTACACATCACATTATCACGCAACAATAACAATACACAAAGAGAAGTAAATCAGTTAAAACTCACTTTTCCAGTCGTCCATCTCGAAGCCAACCATCTTGCCTATTCAGATGAAATCCCCCAAATGTCAAACGCTAAATGCCAAATCAAATCACCCTCAACAAACTGCACCAACAATCAAAACAAAAATTATTTGAATCTACTTAACCAAAACTCTCAAATACCAATACAAAACCACTAAAATCAACATAAACATAATCAATTTTCGCCCTAAACCCCAGGAAATTCCCATCGGTATAAATCTAGGTTTTAATAGCCAAAACTCGGATCCACTAAACCTAAACTTTATCAACTTATATCAGCAATCAAAAAACAAAATTACACATCAACAGATAGCGATTTTAACACAATCTGACAACTAATTCAGATGTAGTAACATCAGATCTTCAATATTATGGGCTATAACTTCAAAATTGTAAGGGATGATAGATGACCTGTGGTAAAATATCGCAGATAATTATAAGAGATGATGTTCAGTAAAACAGATAGATCTAGCTATGGTGGAATAGTGCGTGTTTTTGGTGTGTGAGAAGATGGTGAAAAAGCGTTTTTATGGTGATCGTCGTTCTTCGCAGTGAAGAAATCGATTGTGGTGATGTGTTGTTTTTGGTATTAAGGCATAATGACAACTTGAATCCCTCTACTTTTTAGTTTTAGAGAAGTATGCGGTATAGTTTTATTTTCTATGGCTCGCATTATTTTCTACTTTAATCATCGTAACGTACTTCATGTTGCGTCTAGGCAAAACCATGTGATGAGCCTTTAAACGTGAAGAAAATTATATTTGAGTATCATGTATAATTGTATATCACTCGGTAAAAAAATTCATCTATCAATAATATATGTTTAATCTAGGAAATGTTATTGTAAAAATTAATTTGTGTCAAGTACAAAACTAAGAACTTATTATTATCATTATTTGTATTGTTTGTTTTAAACTTTATGTTTGTCTGATTGAAATTTATTGTTTGTATTTTTTATACTGTCTAATTAAATATTGTGTTATTTGATTAACTTTGTATTGTCTTTTCAAATTTGTATTATTTTTCAAAATGTTTGTATTACCGAATTCCGATTTTGTAGTTAGAGGAAATGGTTTATGATACTATATCCAACTACGGAAGAGTTGATTCACACGTCAACGAAATGAGCTCAATCGGAGTTCATTAGAGTTGGTTTTGAAATTGGTAAAATTCTTATCATGATAATTAGACAAATTTTATTTTATATTTTTTTAATAACTTATAGGATGCTCTGGACTTTTGGCACACCAAGTAACGTTCTATTAGTAATTTAATATACATATAAAATGAAATGAAGTTATGTCTTAGCCAGTAGTCATGAAGGTAAAGAATAAATATTAGATTTGGTCGATGAAACAAAAATAACTTTTTAGTTTTATAAATCAGTATCCAAGTAACCAAATTCTATCCTTAGGTTTTGTTTTCCTCACCATTTCTCACAATAACTTTTCAATCACCTATTCGTAACATAAACATATAATTCGATTAAACTAAAATTATTGAAGCTATCATGTTTATATTTGGATCTAAAATATATTTTCGATGTTTCAACCCATCTACGACTTTATTACAAATTGTCGACAACGTATATAAAACCGCTAACCAGCGTATACTTGTCAACCCGTTTTACCATAGTTTATTACTTGCTAGACTTTGAAGGGTGCAAGAGAGCAAGGGCTTCACCTGCTTGCAACTTCGTCGAGAACCTCAACTTCCTGTAATCTTCATGAGTGGTTGGGACATACAACTGCGGATGATTATCGTCCACCAGTTCCTGTAGAGGTTCCACCGTCTCTATTGGCCCCAAAAGAAATGATGCGATCGACACCAGAATCTTAGCTTCTTTGCATTGCACCCTATGTTTCACATTGCAAAATTTTCCATTACTCCACACAGTTGCCATGTCACCAAGGTTAACAAGAAGGGTGTCAGGCCATGGATCCACGGAGATGAACTCGCCCGAGCGATCCATGACTTCAAGACCACCGACCCCCTCATCGTCTTGGAGGATGATGAGAAAACCAGAGTCTGTGTGTATTTGAACACCGGAGGATCCGATAACTTCAGGGTTGAAATGATATTTGTTGATTCTGAATTGACAAGGCCAATTTTTAATTCCTGTACTTTCACTTTTAACACCTAAACTTTCAGCTAAGTTTTTTCCTATCCTCATAAAAAGCTCATGTACAGCTTCAGCGTATCTTATAATTGTCTTCCTGTTAGAAAATGTTGCAAAAGTAAAATCATATAACTAAACTTTTATTAAAAAATATTGTTTTAAGTAAAATGTTAGACACCAAACATTATTGTTGTTCACGTATCATTTTTTGATAACCTTTAGGTTATGCCATAATCGTAACCGTTATTAACTGTTTTTTATTTTTAAAACACCAAATCAATTTTGTTGAAATTTAATTTTTCCAAACTAGCGTAGTTTGAAATAAGTGGTGTATTTTGAAAAAATATTTACCAAAATGGTATAGTTTTGAAAATAAAATTGTTTCTCACTCTTTATTTAATTGAATAGTTATAACATAGAATCATGTAAAAGTTAATGTTACGTTATCTTTTATTTATTTTTTATTTGGATAGTAACATCTGGGGAAGAATTTAAATGAATGTTAACTAATATAAAGAGTTAGCCTAAAAGCAAATAAGATGCTAAACTGCAATGAAAAATTATTGTTCTTTTAAAAAGAATATAGGACAAATCCTAGAAAAAACACTGACGTACGAGTCAAACACGGGTCCACACCGACATAAACAATCGTAACACAATTTTTACATGACTTTATCTTATAAGTATATGGTTATTGTAGTAACCAACTTATTATTCTTAAACTATGTACAATAACTAAACATTTTGTAAAGTCATTTTTAGAATACATTTTTTAAATAAGGCAAAAGAAAAAAAAAGTTAAAAACTTTAAAAAATGTTCTATTTAAAATATATATATAAAAATTTAAAGATATCATCCCTAAAAGAATAAATAAAACTTTAAAAGATAACTAGGTAGCCAATAAAAAATAAATTTTTACATAGCCAGCTAAATTAAAAGTGAGAAACAATAAACTTTTCAAAACTACACTATTTTGATAATTTTTTTAAAATACATCATTTTAATAAATAAGTTTTCAAATTACACCAGTTTGATAACAAACTCTATAAACCGAATTATAACCAACGGTTTGGTCCTAGCTGGATTTCAAAGTTCACGCTTTAAAAAAAATACATATTAGGGAGCCATCTTCAACAATTATGTATCAATTATGTATCAATTAAAACTAAATACATAAAATAAATAAATGATGACACCTAATATGAAGCATTTAAAATCGTAATATTATACCAATATTACGGGCTCGTCCGGCTTCATACGATCACCTTTTGGTATCTCTATACTAATAAATGCAAATAACTCCGAACACTTATCAGCATTTTAGGTCATATAATAATTGGTTTTCTATTTCTCTCTCATCTTAATTATGAATACTATAATAGTTATTTATTTATTAATAATTATCCATAATTAAAATTTTAACTGTTAACTTCAAATTTTTAAATTTGTAATACATGAGTTCATTCAGTCTATATAAATAAATTTATTTAGTCCGTGTATTATACGTGATTGTAACATAGTTAATCATAAACCAAAGCGTTTCTTACGATTTGAGAGTTTTGAAACCAGTCGACTAAAAATCATAAAAAACAATCATAAAACCAAACTAAATCTATACTAATAAAATAAAATAAAATTTTATCATTTATCATATTCTCATACTCTTATTGTCACATGTCATCTTTTCACACACTTATTATGAAACTAACATAATATGCTAATCATTTATTGATCATAATAAACGTTAAATAATTTTTTTTCATTTATAAAACACATTCTTATTTAAAACATGTAACTTAAAATAAATATTTTTTAAACCAAAGTGCTTATTACGGTTTAAGAGTTCTTGTACCAGCCGACTAATAAGATTCCGTCACTTATCGTTTTCTCATACTCTCATGACACATGCCATGTTTTACATATTTAATACCACGTGTCACTAACATATAATATGTTAATCATTTAATAAATGCTAAATATCATAATAAATATTTTTATTATAATAAAATGGTAATTAGATATGTCACATGAAATAAAATGGTAAATAAAAATACCACATGATAACACCACATTTACTCTTAACAAAAATTTCCCACCTCTCTCTCTTATTAAATAACTCAATTAATTACTAATTATATTATATAATTTAAATTTTTAGTTATAAGCTATTTTTAAAAAGATTAAGAAATAGATCTTTTTATTAATGTTTATTTCTAGAGAAACAAATTTTTATAAAAAGAAAATTTTCTAGAACATACATCATACTTTTTTAAAACATTAATTATTTTAAAAATGACATTTTTTAAATATGTTTTGTTTTGAAACGAAATATTTGATTTATTTTTTAGAAAAAACAAATAAAGTATAAAAAAAACTTTTGTTGTTATTATTGTTTTATTATTTATAGTACATACATAATTTAAATCACATATTATTTAGTAATTAATATATTTTTATTTTATTTAATATTTTATTATTCAATGGGTGTAATGCATGGGTTTACTAAAACTAGTGATAAATATATATTTTTCAATTTATAAATCATATTTTTATTTAAAAAATGTAATTAAAAAATAAAAAAGTTTATAAAAAGAACTTTTATGGTATAAATCATAACCAAAGTGTTAGTTACGGTTTGAAAGTTCTGGAACCAGCCGACTAAAATTTATTAAAAACCAACCTTAAAACCAAATTAGAAAACAAAATAAAACGATTTCATCGTTATAAACCAAACATCAAACACACTTAACAGAAATCATTAAACAAAGAGAGCTTTCGCCATAAACTCACCCGTACAAGCACTATGAAACCCGCCATAAAACTTATTCGAATCCAATAAACAATGTTTTAAGAATCAGATCAGCCAATCGTTATCAGATTATAAAATCAAAAAGACAAAAAGTCAAAATACCTTTGATGTGGCGATACCCACTGCCGGCGATGACGTCGACGTTCCGCCGCTTGATCTCCACCGGTAGATCGAACAGAGATCGAGCCACCGCCTCATATCGGACATCAGAGTCGCCGAAGAACATCGTCGAAGTTGATCAGCCTAAAACAGCCCCACTCTTCACTGCCTGCAAGCAATTTCGATAACTGATTGGGGAAATCCAGAAGATCGATCACCGGAATCGTACATTTGGCGGCCATTTTGATCGGAATCTGAACGTAAGAAAGATGATCAATTACTCGAAGCATGAACAAAGTAAACGTGTTTTGTGAGTGAATAGTAAGGCGATTGTATCAAATTTCAAGTTCAGATGTAATTGGGGGAATTATACCTTCAATTGTTAACGAATAACGATTAATTACTGAAAAGAACACTTGTTAAGAATCGAGAAGATGAATGAATTAGATTGAAAAGAGAAGGTGCTTACTAATAAATAAGGTGGTGGGAGATTGAGAAATTCAATTTGGGAATGTCTGAATTTGATGGAGGAAATTGTGGGGATAAGAATACAGCGTTGTCCCTACGAAATTAAGTTAATTTCATTTTTGTAACAAGTATGGGTCTGATGCAAACTTGTGTTAAATTTCCTTAAATTTTAGGGTTTTTAAGTACTTTGACATTTATGGCACTGATTTTACCATCTAACAAATTAAAGGCACTAAGTGTGTAACTAAAGAGACTAATTAACGACCATCACCAATGGAGAAATAAAAAACACTAAAAAACATGTATAGTCAACAGTCACATCAGAAAAACACTTATTTTTTAAAAATACAAAAAACCTCTCTAATGTTAAACTTAAAAACACCTAAAAACATTGTTATATCATTATCACCCTTTACATTATTTTTTCTAATATCAATCTTATATGTTAATATAAAATATAAATAAAATATTTATATGTCTTTTGTTGGATAAAAAATTTTAAAACTTTAAATTTTAAAATATAAAAGTTAAATATTTTTAGAGGAAATTTTTAAAATTTTAAAGTTTGAAATTTAAACTTTAAATTTCATAAATAATAATTTATTGTAAAAAATCAAAAAAAAAAAATTAAATTACTGTTTAGGCACATGAATACTGTTCAGCCACGAGCACTGTTCAGGCGAATGAACACTGTTTGAGCGTATGAACATTGTTTGGGCGCATAAGCACTGTTCAGGCGCATGAGCATTGTTCCGACGCACTGTTTAGGCACATTGACACTGTTCAGACGCATGGGATTGACTTAAAACACCTAACACTTGAACTAATATTGAAAAACTAAATATTTTATTAATATAAATATATTATTTACTTTTTTATATTAAAACCCGTGACCCATCTCTGCAAATGTTAAATGTTTTTTTGTGTTATCTTCATGAACTTCTACCTTCAAAAACACCCCCCAATAGTTCTTGGTCTAAAAAACGAATGATGTGACGTTTTTAGGAACTAAAAACGCCCTATTGAAGATGCTCTTAAAAAATGTAAAAACCCAACCCACTCGTCATTCATACAGCATATATGCTTAAACAATCATTATGTTGGAGGATTACAACTACCTCATTCGCAACCTATTGTTCTAGACTGATTTGATCTACAATACCTTTGATTGTCGAGGGAGAGGTGGGGATGTGTGACACCCTACACATATCTCATGTAACATCTTGAATTTTTCGTTAAATTAAATGTTAGCATCGTTAAATTCTTGTAAGGGCTATTGTTGGCATATACGAAACTTAAGGGTTACTTATGGATTTGTCGTAATTTCCTCTAAATTGGAATTTAATAGTGAAAATTATATCATATTAAATAAATAACTATGATAATAATAATAACAACAACAACAATAATAATAATAATAATAATAATAATAATAATACTATTGTTATTAATAATATCAACCTATAAAGTTATAAATTTAAAAAGTATTTAAACTTAGAGTAATAAAGTTAAGGGGTTAAGTTTGCCACTTTTAAAACTCTAAATGAAAGCTTGGGCATAAAATATTAAAGTTCAAAACCACAGGGACCAAAGGTGTAAATTATCAAACCCAACCCTCCAACCCTTTTTCCTCTCCGTCTTTCGGTCGGCCATCCGGCCACCGCCGGCTACGGCTCCGGCGACCCCTAAACTCACCCTAAACCCCTCAATTTTAATACCGAATGATCCCAAACGGTTCACCAACGCATTCCAAACTTAATTATGATCTTTAATTGAGATTAAACAACCATTATGGACCCTGAACATGTCGGGTAACGGTCGCGTACATCAAACGAGCCGTTCGGGCGTTAACCCATGATTGTAACCAAATTAAACCAACCTAATCAATCATTGAACACAACCTAATCTGTTACAACTCTCAATTTTATCTGAAACAAACAAAACCTTCGAGTTAAGCTTCCTCCTTGTCGCAAACCAAAACCCCATTCAAATTTCACCAACTCGTCATCATCAAGCAAAATTGGAAGATGGCTTTTAATCTCAGAATCCATTAGAAGCCTCATGTGCAATGAATTTGGTTATAATCATCATCTGAGCATCAATCAAGCAATACCTTGGTCGCAACCTGTTCATCATACAATCTGGTGCTCAACACTTCGATACGGGTGCCTTGTAATGAATACTTGGGATTACTTTGGATCATCCTTTAATCTTTATTTATCATCTTGTAATGCTTATATCAATGTGAGTATTTCCATACCCCCTTTTGCTTATTTTCACACTTTGAGGTGAAACATGTTAACTTATTATCATTGCACTTGTAAACTTATTTGAGACTTGTAATCTTTACGGCAATTCATCATGCAAAGTTGTGGTTAGTTGAACTTTTGTGGTTACCATGTTATGGCGTTATATGTACAATCATTAACTATGCTAGCCCAGCGAAGTCATAGATCTATGGGCCAGACAAGCCTGCTTTGGTTGATCCAAGTACACTTAGCTGATCGTATAATCTTGTAAACGTTTGAGACTTGTAAAACTTTGTCGAGGTTTGATTGTTACATTGTTCATAACATCCCTAATCACTTTATTCTCTAACTTACGACTTGAATTGCCATCTTTTATATACTTATGTATTGAAAACTGTGGAATGCTCACCAACATTTTATGTTGACCGTTTATTTTTAACATGTTTCAAGAATACCCCAAGTATGTGTTCTACTCTTTGAAGCTTATCACATCTAGGATTGGACCTAGAGATAAAATGGATGATCATGTTATTTGTAGCATTTGTACATGATGTATTCTTTGTTGAAACTTTTGCTTGTAATGTTACAATTGAATCTTATGATTAATATATTTGGATTTAATAAATAGTGTTATGTGGCTGTGAACAATCGTAACCCTCACATCTCGACGTTTCCGCCGTCAAGGTTGGGGTGTGACATCCCACATCGGCCGTGGACAGAAGAGGTTCCTGGTTCATAAGAAATCTCCGACCTCTAACATCAACAACGCGTTTTGGGCGTATTAGCTGTGGATGAGAGGAGAACTCCACAGTTAAGCGTGCTCGGGTGGGAGCAATCCAGGGATGGGTGACCTCCCTGGGAAGTTTTCACCCGGGCAACCAAAAGCAAATCCGTGAGCTCTTCGTGGGCAAAACGGACAATATTGTTGGTGCGAGGGGCCGGGTGTTACAGAATGGTATTAGAGCCATTCCTGTGTTGTTCGGGGCGTGGGGCATATCTCACCAAGGATGGTGATTTCTCGGGCTTATCGAGGAAGATGAGTCCAAACAGGGGGTGCTTGTGACACCTTACACATATCCCACATCAGCCGTGGACAGGAGAGATTCCTGGTTCATAAGGAATGTCTGGCCTCTAACATCAACAACACGTTTTGGGCGTATAGGCTGTGGATGAGAGGAGAACTCCACAGTTAAGCATTCTCAGATGAGAGCAATCCAGGGATGGGTGACCTCCCTCGGAAGTTTTCACTCGGGCACCAAAAGCAAATCCGTGAGCTCCTCGAGGGCAAAGTGGACAATATTGTTGATACGAGGGACCAGGTGTTACAGGATGCGACTGGTGGGTGTCAATGGGAGGGGTTACTCGTCAATCTGATACTTCTGCACATTGAAACTTATCAATCTTCACCTGTTTATTTGAACCAATTGACTCGTTGAATGTAGACTCAAGGTAAAGATGGATGTTATACACAAAAACTACAGACCTAGTGGACTGGGCGGCGACAAAGCTGGAAAATGACTCGTAGTTGACCACATTTCATAAAAAAAATTAACGAGATTAACTTTTAGTTAATAAGGATCATCAAGAAAAAAAATTTAAGTTGTGAGTGTTTATAAATATTTTTTAAGTTGTGGGTTAATCTCGACTAATAAGTGAAAGTTCTAATAATTCTAATTAATAAATCATTTACATCTTTTAGGAATATTAAAACATATTTGCTTTACTTAAAAAAACCATTATATTTTCTTTGTCTCGGACATCGTTTGGACTACCCTAACATCCGAGCGATGTAAATAAACATAACCACCTTGCAATAACATGTAAATTAAAATAAATTATTTTAAATAGTATTAGGCTTAAAACAAATATCATGATAAGAAAGGAAAAAAAATCCTCTGTTAATTGTAAGAGTCATAATAGTAGGAATCTATACATATTTAGAATATAGTTATTTGGGTTTTGGGTTTTCTCACCGGCACGCCTCGTGTTTTTTTCCCATTGGTTTGAACTAGTTTATTTATTTATTTTTACTTTGGATGCATTTAGACGTGTTACATTTTTCAAAGGCAAACTCAAAAGTTCTAAGTGGCACAATGGTTGGATTCTTGTAGTTTATAAGCTCAACCTAGGGTTCAAACCACACTGGTTGCTTTTTATACTAGGTTGGCTTGCTTATGTTTCTTGTTTTTTTTATTTAAAGTACTTTATTTTTCCTTTTTACTTTTCTAATTCTTTTTTCTTTCTCTTTTACTTTTCTAAATATATTTTATTCAAAAAACAAGTTTTCAAAAATATCAGTATCTGAAAACAAAACGCAGTTAACGCACCAACCTCATACATTAATTTTACGTATTTAACCACGTTAGTGTTGTCGAGACGATGCGCTTACGAAGTTGGTAGACGCTCCTCAACACAACTATGTTAGTGTCACCGGGACAACCAACAAAATTCACAAACACACCATTAACCGCTCTAATGTTATCATATGACTTCGCTACAACACGTGAATCTAAGTTTCTCATATCTCTTTAATAAAGAAAGAAGACATGTTACAACTACATACATAAGGGATTTACTTCATCATACCTCTCCAATGAACTTAAGGGATTGCTAAAAATCGTTTGTATAAGATTGAAATAATAACATTTTTATCACCTATGAAAACAGAAGGTGAGAAGTGAGGGTATTTTTCATTACTAAAAGAGAGAATCATATCTTCTATTATACACAATAGGAGAACCATCTAGAAGAGTTAACTAACTAACTAACACTTTAACAAACTCCTAACCAATCTCAACAAATATCTCTAATATGCCCCCTCAAGCTGAACCGGGAGAAGTCACGTGAAGCTTGCTGCGTAGAGCATCAAACCGAGCAAATGACAATCCTTTAGTCAACAAATCAGCAAGCTGAGAGCTAGTGGAACATAGCGAATAGTAAGGAGTTGAGATAACACCATATCACGAATAAAGTGTAAATCAATCTCAATATGCTTGGTGCGTTGATGAAAGACAGGATTAGCAGCAAGATAAGTAGCACCAAGGTTATCACACCAGATCGTAGGAGAAGATGAAGAAGAAATATGTAACTCATGCAATAGTGACATAAGCCAGCGGATCTCAGCTGCAGTATGGGCAAGAGCGCGGTACTCAGCCTCAGTGCTAGAACGAGCAACCGTATGTTGTTTCTTAGAGCTCCAACTAATAAGGTTGGGGCCAAGAAACACACAATAACCAGTAGTCGACCTACGATCATCCGGACAACCAGCCCAATCAGCATCAGAATAACCATGTATATCAAAACAGGTGGACCGGCGAATAGTCAAACCATCAGTAACAGTACCACAAAGATATCGTAAAATACGCTTGACAGCAATCCAGTGACGATCAGTAGGTATCTGTAGGAACTGAGATACCTTGCTAACCGCGTAAGCAATCTCTGGACGAGTCAAGACAAGATACTGTAATGCACCCACAGTACTGCGATACAAAGTAGGATCAGCTAATGGGACTCCTGAGTGTCTAGATAACTGCCGACCAGAAGTAACAGGAGTAGACAATGGCTTACACTGAGCCATCCCAGTACGCTGCAACAAATCAAGTAAATAGCGCTGCTGAGAAAGATGAAGACAGTCATCAGTAAAAGAGGCCTGGATACCCAGAAAATAGGATAAGGGCCCTAAATCCTTAAGAGCAAACCGAGAATGCAACTGAGTGATCAAAGACGTAACAAACTCAGGAGAACTCCCAGTGATGATAATATCATCAACATAAACTAGAACATAACAGGTGGTGCCATCATGCTGGTAAACAAACAGAGATGTGTCAGAAAGACATCGAGTGAAACCACTGGATAAAAGGACAGAGGAGAGCTTAGAAAACCAAGCCCGAGGAGCTTGCTTAAGCCCATAAAGAGCCTTCCGGAGAAGACAAACATGATGAGGACGGGACGAGTCAACAAAACCAGGAGGTTGAGACATATAGACAGTCTCAGATAAATCACCATGCAAAAAGGCATTGTTGACATCGACCTGACGAATACTCCAGCCACGTGAAAAGCAACAGACAAAACCAAACGAATGGTGGAGGGTTTGACAACCGGACTAAAAGTCTTAGTGTAATCAAGCCCTTCTGTCTGATGAAAACCTTTGGCTACAAGACGAGCTTTGTACCTACTCACAGAGCCATCAGGATTATGTTTAATCCGGTAGACCCACTTACAACCAACAATATTGGCAGAAGGGGGAAGAGGAACAAGATCCCAGGTATGATTAGAATGCAATGCACCAATCTCAGTGTGCATAGCATCCCACCAAACAGAATGTTTCTGTGCCTGAGAGAAGGAAGACGGCTCAGATGTCGGAGTAGTGGTAGTGTGATACAGAACATGATCAGGAATTGTCTAGGCTGACGAGTATGATCACGAGAGCGAGTGACCATGGGATGAGAAGGAGGAGGAGAGGAGGAGGTGGTGAGGATGGGGAGGAAGATGGTGGAGAAGAAGATGATGTAGGAGGAATGGAAGCAGAGACAGGAACAAAGGAATCAGAAGAATACAATGGAGGAGGAATGATAAGATCAGGAAGCGAAAAAGAATCAGAAGGCATGGAGGAAGATGAGTGACCAGGAACTTCAAACACAGACTCATGAAAAATCACATGTCTAGATGTAAGAGTCCTAGAGGTAACAGATCATAGCACAAATAGCCACTGTGATTAGGAGCATAGCCAAGAAACAAACATGGAGTAGACTTTGGAGAAAGTTTATCCATTCGAGTGTCACCAAGGAAAGGATAACATAAACATCCAAAGGTACGAAGAATGGAGTAATCTGGACTAGTGCCAAATAGAACCTCGTAGGGTGTGGAATGATGAAGAATCGGTGTAGGTAATCGATTAATAAGAAAGGCTGCAGTTGCATACGCATCATACCAAAATTTTGTTGGTAGATGAGCATGAAACAACAAGGCACAGGCAACCTCTGACAGATGACGATTCTTGCGCTCACCACCCCATTTTGTTGGGGTGTATAAGGACAAGAGATACGGTAGGCAATACCAGACTCGGAAAGATATCGCGCCATATCACCACGAGTCAACTCAGGAGCACCATCACAATGAAGATGTTTGATGGTGCATGAAAACATATTTTCAACCAATGGGCGAAATAGACGAAAAACCTCAATCGTCTGTGATCGAGTAGTCAAAGGATACATCCAAGTGAAACGACTAAAGTCATCAATGAATGTAATGAAATAACGAAATCCTGAACGAGATACAGTAGGGGATGGACCCCAAATATCACAATGAATAATATGCAACGGAACAGTAGAATGAGATACAATAGAATGAAATGGTAATCGACTAGATTTGAAATACAACATGAATTACAGGGTTTATGTAATGAACTAGATGACAATTGCAAAGAAGAAAGCCTAGACAGTACAGAATCAGAAGGATGACTAAGTCTCGCATGCCACAAATCCCGAGAGGTAGAAAATGTAGCAGTGAGAGAATAAAGCTGATGAGGACTAGCTCGCATGTGGTGGAGGATCTGCCCTGTGTGAGTCTGTATAGATAAACCAGACTGTGAGAACAAAACAGATATAGGATGATCAATCACAAGTTGTGTGATTGATAATAAGTTCTTGGCAAGGCCAGGAACCACTAGAACATAGCGAAGTAATAAAGTACATCGAGATAAACGAAGATAAGAACAACCAATATGTGAAATAGTTAGAGATGTACCATTACCAACAATGACACGCTCAGAACCAGTGTATGGAACAGTACCGAAGACAATAGAAGGATCAGAAGTCATATGAGCGGTTGCACCGGAATCAGGAATCCAGGATTCTACTGTTTGACAAGCATGTGAAAGATCAGCATGAAGACCATATTGATGACCAGTAGCATGTGAGGCCCAATTTTGAAAATCACCAGGCCCAAATCTAGAAGAAGGAGGCCCATAAGCAGATCCATACGCAGGTCCAGTAGTGGAGTAATGTTGGGTGAATGGTCCATTTGAAAATCCAGAAGGTTGAAGCCCAAAATGACCACTGATTTTGCCCAGATGCACCATTAAAATCAGGTGGTCTTGGACCAAGAACACCTGCACCAAGCCCAAAGTGAGTACCGTGATCTTCATTTGAATAGTGAAGCCCTAACCCAAAATTGTTATAAACATCAGCAAGGTGAGCGGTATAGCGACCGCCATTTGAGCGACCGCCACCACCTCGACGCCCGCTTGAGCGACCACCACCACCACGCGTTCGATTGCCACCACCACGCCACGACGACGGAACGCTGCTACTACTCCATTGAGAAGACTCGGTTGGTGTGTACCGAAAATAACAACTCGAAGCTTTGTGCCCTGTTTTTGCACAAATCTGACAAACAATCAACTTAGAAGAAGAATTATGTGGTGGATTTTCGGTGGAAACGGTCATAGCAGCTAGAACAGGTTGATTAACCGATTCACGTTGCTTTAATCGAGCTTCATAAGTGAGCAATTTCGATCGTAGTTGTGAAAAGGTAAGAGTAGCTTCTTGATTTTCAATATTCATAACAAAGTTTTCATAATCTCGATTCAGACCTTGAAGAACTTGTAAAACTAACAAATCATCAGAAATTGGATCACCGATTGCATTTAGAGAGTCCACAATCTCTTTGGCTTCATTTAAGAACTCAACAATCGATCTTGTACTTTGTTTCAGAAGATGAAACTGAGTACGCAGCTGTGATTGTTTGGCAAAAACTGTTTGGACAAACGACTCTTCAATTGATTTCCATAGAGATGAAGCTGTTGTTGAGTTACGTGCAAGATGCAAAAGCGAAGGAGACAGAGTAGCAGTGATTAACGCTTGAACGTAGCCATCATTCTTCTCCCAAATCTCTCGATCTACTAAAACATCAGGAGCCTGTGCTTCAGACTTCACGAATTGTAATAATCCTAAAGTCTTCAGCACAGTGACAATCTGATGTTTCCAGTTGAGAAAGTTGTTATCATCAAGCTTAATTGATAAAAAATTTGCTATATTAGGTAGAGGATTGGTTGAATGCATCATTGTTGACATTTTTGCAGCAGATGAAGATGCCATTGATATACAAGGATCAGAACAGTTGATTACCGGAGAAGATGACCGGAATCGCAGAGCATAAGCTCTGATACCATGAAAAAAGAAGGTGAGAAGTGAGGGTATTATTTCATTACTAAAAGAGAGAATCATATCTTCTATTTATACACAATAGGAGAACCATCTAGAAGAGTTAACTAACTAACTAACACTTTAACAACTCCTAACCAATCTCAACAAATATCTCTAATAACCTAATACAATACAATAATAAATTTATAATAGGAAGCAGGTCAATGACAAAAACTCTTACATCTTGAAAGGACGTAAAATACAATGTGAACACGATACACAAAATTAAATTTGTCTACAATGTATAAGCATAGAAGTGGTTTGTATTGTAATGGTGGAATAAGCTACCCACATTGTTACACCGATAAAGATAAAAAAGATGAAAAAGACAATGAAGGTTGCTGAAGATTAGAGAAGCAGAGGATTTTTATATGTTGGATCCAATATGTTTTTTGAAATAGTTTGCGACTTGAAGCTAGTTCGGAAAAGGCTCGAAAAACACTCGTTTGAAATGGTTTGATTTTTTAAACAGAACCAAACCGAGCCGACTTGGTTTGATTTTTTCTCATCCGAATTCGAATACCCGATTCTAACACATATAAGTTCCGCCTAAAACCGGTTTTTAATAGGCGTTAACCAACCCAAACTAATTAAAACTACAACCAGTGGTTCTTTTACCATAACATTAGTTTGAGACTTTTGTAACCATATTGATTTTTCTTAAAGATATACGAATTTGTATAATCAACCAGTCGAAAATATATAAAGCGTGTAAATAAGTTCATACACAATGAAGCAATTTTAACTTTAATTTCTAATGATTTTCAATACAATACTCAAGCATCAACAAATAAAATTTCAAATGTACCATAACATTTCTAAACATTTAAACCTTAAGAGCTATGGATCTGTCAATCTTACAGTCCGTTGAAGGTTCAAAAGAAGCAAGTGAAATCAACTCCGATCTCAATTCATCAATCGTCTTGTTCCGATCATCGGTAACACTAATCTCACGTTCAATTACACCATCAGCATTATCAGTCTCCGGTGAATAAGAAATCTCATCATATTAACACCGTAAGAAATAGCGATCAGAGATTCCCTCGCACCTTCCTTTGTGACAAGATGTTTATGATCCATATAACGTTGAGGTTTTCTTTCTGCTGTTAATCACACAAACAGAATTAGAATTGAAATGAAATCGATTAAAGTCGCTTGTTGGAAAAGAGAAATTGAACATGAATGAGATCGATTGAATGATTAGAAGAATGGAGAAGAATGTGAGCGTACCTGAAGGCGGTGGTGGTGGAGAATTGAAGAAGGTGAGTTGCGAGCATTCACAGCGCGTTCCCTGTATATATATATACGTGTGTGTAAGTGTCTTATATTATAGGGATTGTTGTAACTGACTGTGAGTAAAATAGATAGAAAATTTACGTCATAAGCTGGATATCAACGTGGAATACAGTAGGATCCTATCGATAAGTTTTTGGACTACTAGTCAAGTGGACTCTTTTTCAAAGTTAAGCCAGCCCATTTTTTTGTTTTATAGTTGTAAAGTACACACATGGTCCATGTATTTTATAGTAAATTATGAATTTGGTTCGTAAAATATTTTTATTGTAGTTTAGATCCTCAATGATGCTCTTTGCTTTTAAATATAGTCCCTAGGCTTAACAACATTAAATTGATTTGTTAGTTTCATACTTTCATTTGGATTGATAGTTTTTTAAAAACCGGTTTTTTCTGTTTGCTTTCGGTTTTGCTTGTAACAAAAATAAAAAAAACCGAATCGAAACCATACAAACCAAACTTATAAATTTGGAGGTGCATTCATACACTTATAAACATAATTAGCATGTATTGGTTATTTATTTAACTTATGTTATCTATTTTTTTAGCTATTTAGGTTTCAAGAATAAACTTTTAACTTTTTTGTTTGAATTAGTAGATTAAAATGTTTTATTGGTAATTTTTTGTTATTGTATTTTATGAATTGCAATTATTTTAATGTGAAGTAATTTATAAAAATATGTAGGCTATATTTAAATATTTACAAAATGATGTAAGCCTAAAATTATTAGTTTAACTTCATTACCCTGAACCATTTTTTCTTTTAAAACTTGAAGCGCAAATGATAAAACTGAAAAAAAAAACAAAACCGAACCAAATTGAAATCAAAGTGAAAACCGAAAACCACAAACCGTAAAAACGAAACCGAACGGTTTCAAAAACCTAGAAACTTACATATCGGTTTTTGTTTTGGTTTTATGTTAAAACTGAACCAAACCGACCCATGTTCACCTCTAGTTTCAATGGTAGTTTGGTCATTAAACATTATAACAAAATATAAAACCCAACCCATAACACTTTTTCTTCATCGTGTCTTACTTCTTTGTCCCTACCATGTTACCGATCACTCCCATTGACACATGACCAATAGTCAATGAAACCCGTGAAGATCTTCTGACAATGGGACCGAAACCAGTAAAGATCTAATCGAACTCGGTTAACACAAATCGTTGAAGCGTGGCTTCATCTCTCATCTCGGCCTCTCATTATCACACACACGCACCAAGTCGTCGTCAAAATCTGTATCGCGCACAAATAGTGGGCTTTGACATTACCAAATTGAAGAATGTGTTGGGTGGTTTTGGTTCTTATATTACCGATTGGGGACTTAAGTGTGCATGCCAAGTAACTTTACATTCATATATACATATAAAGCAAATTGAAGTTACATGTATTAAACAAAAACAGATTGAGAGGATGAAGCAAAGGTTTTGTTATCCTCGGTGTCACCATGAGTTAAAATACATAAAAGGAGGATCATGTCATCTTGAGTTCTTTTTATTATTTTTTTTGTTTTCAGATGAACTTTTCAATCAGTTACTGTTACAATAAACGAGTTAGTCTTTTGATTATACTAAATTAATGAGGCAAGCTTGTTTATAATTTATAATTAGAATTAAAAATCGAATATACACTTTTAAAAGTTCAACCTATTTGCAATTTTATTACAACTTAACAAAAACCAGTTTGTAACTACTAAACCGCTAACCAGTTTTATCTCGTCAACTCGTTTTACCTCCTTAGATATAAATTATAGTCGATTGTGGTTTATCACTTGTCAAACCTTGGTGGGTGCAAGAGAGCAAGGGCTTCACCCGCCTGCAACTTCGTCGACAACCTCATCTTTCTGTAATCCCTAAAAGTGGTCGGGACATACAACGGCGGATGATCATCGTCCAACAGTTCTTGTAGAGGTTCCATCGTCTCTCTTGGTCCCAAAAAAAACGATGCAATGACACCCGAATCTTAGCTTCTTTGCATTGCACCCTATGTTTCACATTGCAAATTCTTCCATTACTCCACACTGTTGCCATGTCACCGAAGTTAACCAGAAGGGTGTCTGGCCATGGATCAACGGGGATGAACTCGCCAGAGCGGTCCATGACTTCAAGACCACCGACTTCCTCATCGTCTTGGAGGATGGTGAGAAAACTGGAGTCTGTGTGTATCTGGACACCGGAGGATCCAACAACTTCAGGGGTAAAATAATATTTGTTGATTCTGAATTCACAAGGCCAATTTTCAATTCCTGTATTTTTACTCTTCACCCCTAGACTTATAGCTAAGTTCTTTCCGATCTTCATAATAAGCTCACGTACTGCTTCAATGTATCTCATAATAGTCTCCCTGATAGAACAAGTAAAAATATTATTGGCCAACACAAATCATTATTTCCATTAAAAATGGTTAATAAAAAATCACCTTAAGTTTTATTGCATTTTCATTATCTTTTAGGTAAAACCGTAAGCCAAACCATTGCTAAGATTTTTATTATTATTGAGAACTTGAAATTTAAGAACAAACCAAAGCAAAATGTAACCAACGGTTTGATTTTACTATTCAGGCTTCATTTAGCCTTTATGTATATAATACATATAACGAAGAAAAAAACGCTACCCAAAATACATAAACCAAGGTACCCACTTAAATTGAGGAAAAGAAAACAAAAGACATATGAGAAAGTCTACAATTTTAATTTTATATCAATTAAAACCAAAGATGTAAAATAAATAAATAATGAAAACTTAGTTTACAGAATATTAAAAGACAAAATGTACATCCTATCCTATAGTTTGGTCGGGTTTTATATGGCCTGGTATAAACCGTAAGTCAAACCGTTCGTTTCGTTTGATATTTTAAAACCAACCGAACAAAAAGTTATAACAAATAGACCGTGAAAACAAAACAATGAACGATTTTACATTTTTGAAATTGAACCGTGAATACACTCCTAATTATTAAAATATAATAGTGTTTTTAGAACCAGACGGGTCAAACTGTTTGGACTGAAAACTTAGTCTAGTAAATGTTCCGAATCCGATTAACAATGTTTTAAAAACCGGACTGGCCGTAAGTTGTTCGGTTCGTATCGACTGTAGACTGTTGACAGGAGTCCGTGGTCAACAGGGTTGATCGTAAAATCTAAAGAAAAATACCTTTGAAGTGGCGATACATCCAATTGCATGCAAAAGTCATCAACGTCATGACGAGATGTCATATCGTAAAACGCTAACGCCTCATACAACGGATTTTTCTCCGTCGGAGCCATATAACCGCTACCGGCGATGACGTCGACGTTCCGCCGCTTGATCTCCACCGGCAGATCGAACAGAAACCGAACCACCGCCTTCATATCGGACATCAGAGTCGCCGGAAGAACATCGTCGAAGTTGATCAGCCTAAAACAGCCCCACTCTTCACTAGCTGCAAGCAACTTCGATAACTGATTGGGGAAATCGAGAAGATCGATCACCGGAATCGTGCATTTGGCGGCCATTTTGATCGGAATCTGAACGTAAAAAAGATGATCGATTAAACGTGTTTGGTGTAATGCATTTGATGTCAAACTGGAGGTGAAGAGTAAGACGATTGCATCAAAATTTAGAGTTTAGATGTAATTTGAGGGGATTATACCTTCTAATATTGTTAACTATTGAATTACTGAAAAGAGCACCTGTTAAGAATTGAGATTTGAGAAGATGAATGAATTGAACTAAAAGGAGAATGTGCTTAACTAGTATTTAGTAATAAGAAAGTGTTGGGAGATTGAGAAATCCAATTTGGGGACGTATGAATTTGATGGAGGAAAATGTAGGGATAGAATTCAGCGTTGATTAAGTTCATTATATAAATGGTCCTTATGGTTTAGCGTGGTTCTCGGGTTTAGGTACTAACTTTTTTAGTAACAAGTTTGGGTCTTATGATTTTATTATTTTAACGAGTATAGGGTCTAATGCTACATTCTGTTAAGTTTCCAGTTAAAGTTAAAGGTATTTTAATCTTTTCACGTCTAAAACACAAGTTCTACTATCTAACAAATTAAAAGAAACATTTGTGTAATTAAAGGGACTGATTAACTATAAAAAAATAAACACTCATCAGCCGTACCAAACTCAGTAACTCACCCTACTCCGCCACAATCTATGCTTAAACAATCATTAAGTCGAGCATGGATGTAAATGAAGAAATTTGATAGGAAGATGATGAAACGGTTGTTGTTTGAATGAAATATATCCATAGTGAAAGGTAACAAAAACACCATCAGGCATCACATCACGGTGGATGAACCAGAATGGATGACTCACTGTCGTATCGTAGTGGACGATTTCATCATCACAATGGTTCGGTTTTGGGTCTGACGTTGGAGGATTACAACTACCTTGTGACGGAGCTTGAACCACATTATAGGGAGCTGGGGCGGAAGTAAATTATTGCAGGGGACAAACTATATATATATTAAGAATTTTACGCTACCCGACCGAAAATTTACACTATCTAATTGTAAATTAACACTAACGAAAAAAGAGGGGAGGGTCTATACAAAGCTTCGCCCATTGTGTTAAGCATGACTGGCTTAATGTTTTCTGAGGCCGCAATCGAACTAAAAAAGTAAGGCCCTTTTGTAAAACGTAATATAAACAAAAGCAATCTAATCAATTTTCTTTGAACAATATCAATAAATCAAAGAAAATTTGATATGCTAACCGTAAGTCGTTGATAGTTAATTTCTTTGAAAAAAAGGGCTAGTTAATGGCGATGAGATTTTCATCAGTACTCAACTATAAAATATTATTCTAGTTTCAAAATTCTATTGACCCTAAAATAACAATAGTCGCCATAATTTCTTTTAGAAATGTAAGCCCTTATTTATAGGAAGCCCCAAGTCTGTACGTCACAAATTACATTATAGAGTCGGCTCAGGTGTTAAGGGTAGGGGTGGCGTCAGCTCCGTCGCAACCACCACCTGAACCCCCTTCATGTTCACCACAGATGCAACCACTCTTCTTGTTCGCCATCGTCTCTGGTCACCGTCGCCTCTAGTGTTTTCCGACAGTGGTGGCCGGGAATGATTAACAAATCACACCACTCTTCTTCTTCACCCTCCATTGTTGATTTTCTATATCAAGAGGTTTACTCTCTGTTTTTAGGTGTAGTGAGCTTGTGGTTAGAAATGGAGGTTTTTATAGGTGAGAAGTTATCATTTAGCTTCTAAAAATAACAATGGGTTCGGTAAATGAAAATGATATTATTTCCTTAGTAAAATACGTTTGAAAGTTGAAACTACCTCTACTATCTTAGTGAGTTTCATAAAAGTAAAAGAGAATGTTAAACGTTTATGTTCATTTTAACGCTTGAGAAATGGAGGTTTTTATATTTCCAATTCTAGACTTAAGTGTGCATGCCAAGTCACTTTGTATTCATATACATATAAAACGAAATGAAGTTACACGCCTTAGCTAATAGTCATGAAAAGGAAGAATAAAATACATAAGAGCATCATGTCGTCTTGAGTTATTTTTATTTATTTTTTGTTTTCATATGAATTTTTCAATCGGTTATTCTTATAAAACGAGTCAGTCTTTTGATTTTACTAAAATTTATAAGGCAACCATGTTTATAATTAGAATTAAAAACTTTAATATAAACTTTGGAAAGTTCAACCCGTTTACCCATTTATTACAACTTAACGACAACCAATTTATAACTATTAAAATGCTAACCAGTTTTGACTCGTCAACATGCTTTACCTCATTAGATATAAATTATAGTTAATCATAGGTTATCACTTGTCAAACCTTGGTGGGTGTAAGAGAGCAAGGGCTTCACCCGCTTGCAACTTGGTCGATAACCTCATCTTCCTGTAATCTTCATAAGTGGTCGGGACATACAATCGTGGGTGATCATCGTCCACCAGCTCCTGCAGAGGTTCCACCGTCTCTCTTGGCCCCAAAAGAAACGATGCAATCGACACACGAATCGTAGCTTCTTTGCATTGCACCCTATGTTTCACATTGCAAAATCTTCCATTGCTCCACACGGTTGCCATGTCACCGAGGTTAACCAGAAGGGTGTCGGGCCATGGATCAACGGGGACGAACGCACCGGAGCGGTCCATGACTTCAAGACCACCAACTCCCTCGTCGTCTTGGAGGATGGTGAGGAAACCGGAGTCTGTGTGTATTTGGACACCAGGGGATCCGACAACTTCGGGGGTAAAATGATATTTGTTGATTCTGAATTGACAAGGCCAATTCTCAATTCCTCTATTTTCACTTTTCACGCCTAGACTTTCAGCTAAATTCTTTCCGATCCTTAAAAAAAGCTCATGTATTGATTTAGCGTATCTCATTATTGTCTCCCTGTTAGAAAAAGTTACAAAAGTAAAAACATATAACAAAAGTTTTATTAGAAAAAAATACATCATTTTAAATAAAAGGCTAGACACCCTAGAATTATTGTTGTTCACATCTCGATTTTTATTTTTAGATTAAACCATCAACGAAACGAATATTAACTAATTTCATTATTCGAAGCCAAAACCAAAATGTTGAAATTTAAAAACCGAACTATAGCTATAAAAAGTAAAAAACAATCGTGAAACCAAACTAATTGCAAAATTTAACAGTTGAAATCGTAAACATCATAAGTTGTATTATGTGCTTGATGAATTGTATTTACTTTTTTTTTTTTAACTTTTTCTTTTTTATTTAACCATATATTTTTACATATTTTACAATTTAATCCCAATATTTTTTTATTTTCATCTTTGGTCACTATACTTTTTATATTAAAAGAATTTTGTTTTATGTTCCTTCTAAAATTTGAGAGGTAACATGTTGTAACGTACGTGTGTGGTTCAACGTTTTACATTTATTCTTTCTTCATTTAACGGCCCTGTAACAAGACACTGGTCCTAGATCAACTAACTTATTATTTTAAATGTTATATCTTTCGTCCGCGTGTTAACGTTTTTACATCTACATTTTGTCCAATTTTATCTTTTTCGTTTCCTATGTATTTTTATATAAGATTTTTTTCGGTGGTGACCTTAATAGTGATGTATCATTAACGTTACTTTATATAGCCTTACGTCTCTCTTCATATAACACGAAGGTTTAATACTAGTTATTAAAAACGAGCACTTGCTATACAGTCCGAATCCAATTAACAGTGTTTTTAGAATCGAACCAGCCGTTGCCGTTGGTCTACCAAATTCGGTAATAGACCGGAGTCAGTGGTCCAGTGGTTGACTGTAAAATCTAAAGAAACAAAGAATTAAGAAAGATACCTTTGATGTGGCGATACATCCAATTGAGTGCAAAAGTCATCAACATCACAACGAGATGCCATATCGTACAACCCTAACGCCTCATACAGCGGGTTTTTCTCCGTCGGAGCCATATAACCACTGCCGGCGATGACGTCGACGTTCCGCCGCTTGATCTCCACCGGCAGATCGAACAGAGATCGAACCACCGCCTTCATATCGGACATCAGAGTCGCCGGAAGAACATCGTCGAAGTTGATCAGCCTAAAACAGCCCCACTCTTCACTAGCTGCAAGCAACTTCGATAACTGATTAGGAAAATCGAGAAGATCGATCACTGGAATCGTGCATTTGGCGGCCATTTTGATCGAAATCTGAACGCAAAAAAGATGATCGATTAAACGTGGAGGTGAATAGTAAGGCAATTGCATCAAATTAAAGTTTAGATGTGATTCGAGGGATTATACCTTCGATTGTTAGCGATTGATTCACTGAAAAGAACACCTGTAAAGTATAATAAACCCTAATAATTGAAAAGTTGAGATGAAACGAATTTGATGGATGAAATTGTGGGGATAGAAGTATATAACGTTGTCCCTACGGAAGTAACTTTTCTAATTGGATTAAACCTTTTATTCTTTTATATCATGTTTTTCTTTATGCTAGTAAACGTGTTATTGAACCACTCTCTCTACGTATGTTGAGATAGAGAGCAGAAGCGTAGATCTGTAAATAAACCAAATGTTCATGAACTGTTTGGTGATAATTACGTATATATGTTCGTAGTCATAACGGTATATTCGTTTAAAATTAAAATGTAAATAAAAAACGTCCCAATGGTATATCAACATTTAAGAAAAACAATCAAGTTGTTGTGAAAATAAATGTTAAAAGATTAAAACAAATCATATTTGACCCGACTTGGTTATAATTAAATATTATGTTAGGACGTAAAAAAAATAATTTCGCAACAGTATGCAAAATAAAGTAATTTATTTATAATAGTATTAGGTTTAAAATAGCATGGTATTATGTAAAATAACAACTATTAATTGCAGATTTAGATTTAATATCTCTGCTTATGCTAGCTCTCTTCTTCTCTTGTGCGAGAGAGATTTGTAGTATAGGCATTTCTTTGTAAGAATAAAGCATGATACAACTATTAGACATAAGGGATTTTATCAAACCTCTCCAATGAGCTTAAGAAAGATTTGTAAAAAATCATTCATATAGATTAAAATAGTAAATAACAGAAAACAAGTAAATTTTAATAGTTTTTAGACCATAATCAATGGTGATATATAAAACACCTAAATACATGACTAGTTAGCAGGCACATAAGAAAATCATTTATTTTTCAAAAAACTACTTCAATAGTAAAACTTAAAAACATCTAAAAATATTGTCACATCATTATCACCTTTTGTATTTATATTTAATTATCAATCGTATATATTTAATATAAAATATAAAATATTTATATGTTTTTTGTTGGATAGAAATTTTAAAATTTTAAAATTAAAAATTAAATTTTAAAAAATAAATTTACTGTTCAGGCATATGAACACTGTTCATGCGCACTGTTAAGGCGCATGAGCACTGTTCACGCGCATGAGCCTGTTCACGCGTATGAGCATTGTTCAGGCGTATAAACATTGTTCTGGCGCACTGTTTCAGGCGTTTGCACTGTTCAGGCGTATGAGGTTGACTTAAAATGCCCAACACTTAGTTTAATACTGAAAAAGTAAATATTTTATTAATATAAATATATTATTTCCTTTTTTTAATTTTAAAACCCAACACTAGCTCACCCATAAAAATATCAGTTTTTTTTGTGTTTATTTCCATGAATTTTTACCTTAAAAAACAACCCCCAATGATTATTGATTTAAAAAACGGATGATATGATGTTTTTAAAAGCTAAAAACGTCTTATTGAAGATGCTCTTACATCTAGAAAGAAAATAAAATACAATGTACAATATGAAGTTGATGAACAAAAATAAACAAGTGTTTGTTACTACGAATTTGTGTTTAACATGAGTTTTTAAATCAAATTTCGAGACTCCGTTTGTTTTAGGGTATAACAACTCGAAGCGTTTGTATTGTTAGGATGGAACAACCTACCCGGATTGTTACCTCAAGAAAAGACATAGAAGGAATGAAGGATGTTGAAAATTGTTGAATTGGATACAAGGTGTTTTCTTATCAAGATTGTTATTCAAAGTCAAGATTACAAGTTTCAAGTTCTTTTACCATTATTATATTAAGCAATTAAGCATGCAAGTCCTTGTATCGTAATATTAATCTGAGACACTTGTAACTATAACTAATTTTTCTCAAAGCTATATGAATACCATAAATTAACTTAAAAAAAAAATACCACCCTGGACCAACATGTAAACAATTTCATACACAACGGAGCATTTTTACTTTAATTCGCAATAATCTTGCGCACAAAATCAACATAAACGGAATCAATTTTCGTCCTAAACCCCAGGAAATTCATATCGATTTAAATCTAGGTTTTAATGGCTAAAATTTGGATCCGTTAAACCTAAACTTTATCAACTCATATCAACAATCAAAAAACAAACCATACATAAACATATAGCGATTATAACACAACTTGACAACAAATTCAGATGCGAGAAATACCTTCAAAACAACCTTGATAGTGTCACTGGAGGAGGGTCGAGGGGTCGTCGAGTGGCTAGAGGCTTTTGGGTTGGGGTTACAAGGTATATTATAACAATTAATCTTCCTTCTATACTTCATGAGGTTAGCATTTAATCATTATCGACTACTCTCATATTCCCCCTTTCTTTACATAATGACTATATGTGGCAAATGGGGAGAAGGCTTAACCTGCTCTATACATTTGCTATGTTTTCTTTTTAGTTGTGTACAACCTATTAAATACATAGTACAACTCCGTAAGCATACCAAAACTAATAATTAGTATTATATAAATTTCATCCCATTAACCCTTTAGAAAGACATAGTATCACCCAAATTGAACCATTTTTATCTATGATGCTCGAAATAAGCACCTCTAGTTAGGACATCTATTTGGTCTACTTAAGAGGTGATTGTAGATTTATAGTGAGAAATATTTAAATGTTACAAAGCCAACCCAAAAGCAAAAGTGGACTAGTTGCCAGATATCAGATTAAAATCTTGTGGTGACTACACATTACTTTTGGGGTAGTTTATATATGCATTATATTTACATTCAGTTAGCAGGTGGAAAATCAAAGCCACCACATTATTTTCACTCTCTAAGTTTATAAAAAGTTTTAGATTATCCTAATAATATATATAATATATGTTTTAACCTACTAATTGTTTACTAATTTGTTTTTTCTTCAATAACTTTCATTTGTTAAACTTTGTGTTTTTCTTTTTTATGATTTGTGGTTGTGTTTTATTTTTTTCCTTGTTGTCCTAGTTAGAACTTAAAAGGCATTATTATATATACAGGTATGAATATCACAATTACAGAATTAATGAACCAATGTCTTACCACATTACATGAAGTCTATTAAATATTCAATTAATTGACATAATTGAGGGTTGATTATCATAAGGTTGAATTATGAACTCGTTATCTTCACATAATTGAGTACATGTTTCTATGAAGATTGCGACTCTCACAAAACTTACTTAGAACTTACATGCCATAAGACCTTAAAAATTCGAATCTCTTCATTCTTTTAAATTAGACCGTTTGTGCTTGTTTTCATAACATAGTTGTTTATTGGCCTTTCACCAAGGGAGCACCACAGGTTGACATGCAAATACTCAAACATGAAACATACTCCTCACTTCCATGCGCATAAGGTCCAAGGTTGTGGCCAATTGGCATGCGTACACATTATTACTTTATATTTTTGCAGCGGGTTAATTTTACGACTTGAGCCATGAATTTGATGTCACATGACAATAGACTATCACTGCTCCAATATAATTTAAAAAAACAGATGTGATATACAAAAATATGCATTCTATTTCACAAAAGCAGGAAAACTAATTGAACATAAAAAAAAGGACAACGGGTTGATTTTCAACAAGTATCAATCAAAAAGGAAAAAAAACCTATTTTGTCTGTTCTTTTGTTCTTTGAGAGAGAGAGAGAGAGGAGGGGGGGGAACACTCTCTAATGATTAAATTTACAACAAAACCTAATATTCAGTAAGAATTGAATAGTGTGGCAAATTACTCTGGCCTATAAAAAAACTCGTATGGGTCGTGTGTTATTTTGCGTACCCAAATCAACCGTGAACCATACGAACTTGTATGTGGTGAGTAGACTCTTTGCGCCAAATTGGTTGAGCTCCACTTTGAACAAGAGTAACATGTTGTCCTTTCTTCACCAAATTCTTATCCTGAAAAAGATATAGAAACTATAATGATACATTTGAAAATTACATAAACGCTATCAACCAAGAACATATTCCTAATAGCATTTGTTACACCAAATTGTAATTTACATTTAGTTTTTTACTATTTTATGTAATTAACATTCTATAGCACGTAAAATGTTGATGTGGCATGCTATAGAAGGTTACTTCCCTACAAATGTGAAAAAAATACAAATTTCCTTTATTTAGAATTCCACATCCGCTCATCAGTAAACATCATAAGATTCTCATATTTGTTGTTACTGACAGGGGTATTTTAGACATTTTACAAATATTAAATTTCATTTAAAACTCTTTAAATAGTCAAAGGCAACGACTTTGAAGAGGGAAAAAACACGAAATGCCGAAATGGTAAGCCATACTAACCATTAGAATATTAAGAGCTCTGGAAAAGGTCTCCTCAGCATCATCAGAGAACTCCATGTATATTGGCATAACACCATGATAAAGAATCAATCTTTGCTGAACTCTTTTTCTGTACAAAGCATCATTTTATAATATTAAATCTACATTAATAACCGCTAATGGTAAGAATCATATGATATACAAATAAATATTTCAAAGACAAGTATGTAATGTTAATTGTCTGTACTCACACATTTGTGAAGGCAAAAATAGTCGGAATGGGCGGTAATGGCTTAAAATTACAGCCATTGACCCAGTTCTTGTAAAGACAATGATAGGAGTAGAGAGAGTGTTGGCTATTGTTGCAGCATGGTAGCCAAAAATTTCGCCCATATGACTCTGAAAAAGGTTGTCAGGTAAGCCAACATGAATTATACTTGTAGAAGTTGAATAAGTTTGAAGTACAATAAAAGCTGTATCAATAAGATATACTGACATGCTTAACGTTAGAAGGTGATGTTAAACATAGTAGAGGTGGCAAAATGGGGGACCGGTCAAAGTTGGTTCGGGTCAAACCATGTAACTTCTTCTCTGTTCAGTTTTTTAACTTTATAAATAATTAGTTTATTAAATATGAAATTATAAAGTTATTTCTTTTAACCCACCTGTTTGATCCGTGAGAGATAACACATAACTTAGTGGGTCTAAAAAGAATAATATTGATTACCACACACCTTTCTAGCAGATTTAAGAGCAAGAGGAACCATGTTGATTGAACTTGATTCGGTCCTCAATGCCACAGTGTGCATTACTTTCACAGCTT
This sequence comes from Flaveria trinervia, assembly GCA_025506515.1. Lineage (NCBI taxonomy): Eukaryota > Viridiplantae > Streptophyta > Magnoliopsida > Asterales > Asteraceae > Flaveria > Flaveria trinervia. The sequence continues at coordinate 3,489,328 of CM046448.1, forward strand.
TCAGAGGAAACCTATAAATATTAACATGTAAACAACAGTTGATAATTTTTTTTCGAATTTTAAAGTTGTTAATAGAATAACTAACAACAGCAACAATAACAAAATAATAAATATAAAACTTACTTGCCATGAGCTGTTTCTCCAGAAAGCATGATAGCATCAGCACCTTGTCGCACTGCTATTGCAATGTCAGAAACTTCAGCTCTAGTTGGGGTTGGGTGATCAATCATGCTTTCTAGCATGTTTGTTGCTACTATAACTGGTTTCTGCAAGTTCTGGCACCTTCTAATGATATCTTCCTGATTTGTCAATAGGCAATTATGAAATTAATTTCAACCGATGTTTATAAACGATAACAATTCCAAACAAGAAAATAATGTGTTTTGTGTGTATACTTGATTTAGTGGTCAAACCTCAGATATTAATATCAAGATTACCTGCAATAAAGGGACTTCTTCGATTGGAAGCTCTGCACCAAGGTCACCACGTGCAACCATTGCCTTACAAATATGAAATAAAGTTAAGAGATAATATTTATGAAGTTGACATCTTCCAAATTAGAAAAGAGAAATTATGAAAACATTTTAGCATTCAGTAAGTCTGTAGTTGTGAAAAAACAGTTTTTTTAGTTCAAGATCATAGCAGCGGCGGCTGATCAACATGCCTACCATTACTACTTTAAAACGGTATCACAAAGGTGGCTATTTTGACCAATTTACTTATAATTGATTATTCTATTTGTGTTTTAAGGAATAAACCCTTTTATTTCATTCAAAAAAAATTAGTTCATTATAGAAATGATTATATGTTATCATCATATTTGACACCGTAATTGTCATATAATATTCAAAACTTTGAGACAGGAAATGTTTTGGATCGTCTAGGGCCCATTTCAACCCGCACCAAAAAAATTTCTCTATTTTGACATGTTAGCTAACCTGTCCATTAGTCACATCTAGTCATCTACATGATAAAGAAAGGTTAAAATTATCACGCATGCTATCTTGCTTCTTTTGTCTTGCTAATCGATAATGCACGCTTCAAATTTTGTGCAATTGCAAATTTACCCCAAAAGCAATGTGAAGTCATGACAAGATCTTATTCTGATATCTGGCAAATAGGCCACTTTTGCTTTTGGGTTAGCTTTGTAACATTTAAATATTTCTCACTACAAGTCTACAATCACCTCTTAACTAGACCAAATAGATATGTCATAATTATAGGTGCTTATTTCGAGCAGCATAGATACAGATGGGTCAATTTGGGTTATGTTATTATTCTCTCTAAAGGGTCAATGGGATGAAATTATAACTAAAAAGAAAACAAAGCAAATGTATAGAGCGGGTTAAACAAGTTGTAAGTCATCTGAAATGTATTAAAAAACAGAAATAAATAAAACCTTCTCAACTTTGACACTAAAAAAGGATTTGGATTATTACTGTAATCATATTTAACACAAAATTATTTTATATCTGCAATTACAAATGAAATAGTGCCTGTCGGTTGGGTTTTGAAATTCGAAGTGTTTGTGGGCCTATCCAACCAGACCTAGGCCTTACTAAAAACTTCTCCTTTTTGCCTTTACACCCTACCTAAAGCCCTCTCCCCAATTTGCCACATATAGTCATAACGTAAAGAAAGGGGGAAATATGAGAGTAGTCGATAAATGCTAACCCCATCAGATGCAGCAAGAATAGAAGGAAGATTAACTATTGAGTCTGCACTTTCAATCTTTACAATCACATGGATGTCAGCATTGCAGCCTACAGATGAGATTAAGCTCGATCAAGTACAAATAAATAAAATCATATAGAAACAAGTTAAACAGAAAAAGCACAGAAGAAGAATGGTGGCATATGTTAAAAAAAATACTACAATTAGCTATACCATGGTTAAATATAAGAGCCTTACTTTTAAGATAACCTTTCAGCTCACGAACCACTTCAGCATCCTTTACAAATGAAACAGCATAGAAATCAACCTGGTTATCAACTCCAAACTTTATATCTTCCCAGTCTTTATCTATAAATTAAACCTATTATAAGCATGCAACAAGAGAACAAAAAGAAAAACCATGATGTGTAATTGTAAAATACGATGCAAGTAAACCTGTTATTGATGGTAAAGTGGCACTCTTTCCGCGCACATTAAGATGCCTCCTTGATTTCAGTTCTCCGCCATCATTACTTCACATTTTACTAAATCTTTGGTCTTAGACTTAACACTTAATGACATCATTCCACCTATAAAGGCAATGTAAAATGTATGTAAGTTAATAATTGCATAAAACAAGTGTGCTGAAGAAAGTCTTACCATCAACCAATAGAATATCACCGGGCTCAACATCATTTACAAAATCATCATAATTAACACTAACAGTGTCATCTGTGCTGACTCCTCTTTTGATAGTGAAATTGAATTCTTGTCCTTCTTGAAGGAGAATTGGTTTAGGTACATCTCCACTTCTGACTTCTGGTCCCTAAAGCAAAGAGGGTAAATATAGTCATGGTGTAGCTTCAGTAAGTTAATTTGAATATGACAGTTTTTGTTAATTCTTAAATCCATCCAAACACAATTTTCGGGCATGGTTTTGCTATTTTCCCCATAAGTGGCTTTTTTAGTAAAGGTAAATTGAATTCTACTGCTCATCGCACTCACATGAATATTGTATGGACTTTTGGTTAGGATATATTTCACATATATAATATATATCCTGAGGATGATATTAGAACGACCAAGTAAAGTTCAAGTTCAAAGAGGATATAAGTACAAGAAAACTTAAGGTTGCTACTGGTGATTATGCAAAATTACCAGATGACAACATGGGCAACAGATAATGCTCATGAATTACTGAAACTTTAAGGCATACCTTTGTATCCAACATTATTGCAATAACTTTTTCATTGAAATGGGCATTGTATTCTTTGACAAGATCAATAGTTTTCTGATGTGAAGCATGATCTCCGTGTGACATGTTTAGACGTGCCACATTCATCCCTGTTTCAGCCAACTTCCATATCATTTCACGTGAGCTTGTTGAAGGACCGATTGTGCACACTATCTTCGTTTTCCTTTGAACATCTGGAGAAATTTGAGGTGGCCTTAAACTGCCATCACTAGACTGAAACTCAAAAAAAAACTCATAATTAATTGCCAACTATAACTTAACCTTTAATCGCATCAATCATATATCATTATCTAGATACGAAAATGGCAGTGGTTAATGGTCACATAAGATAACTACAATCATATAAGAAATAAGACCCAACCAAAAGAAAAAAATTCATATATATATCTAAACAATCATACGCTAACATCGTATAAAACCCTTGTTTCTGATTAAGACCAAACAGAAAACTCATCTTCCTCAGCACAATGTTCTAATCGCATACACAAACCATCGCAAACAAAAATCCTGCAAAAATCATATATAATAAAGCCTAATCTAAACAGGAAAAAAATTGTCAATGACAATAGTCCAATACCTACCACTAATGGAATCTTACTGATTTCTTCATCACCACAACTTAGGATATCAAATATCATTAACACGTCTAACACTTACCTCCAAATTCAAATGTCCGACCATAACAATGATTGAACGAGTAACAATAATACTATTGCAATTTACCTAATCATGACTTCATTCTAAATCTCTTAACCAACTAAATCTAAATCTCAGCTTAAACAAATTCAAAACCTAAAAAAACACTAATAAGTAATAATCGTCAAACTAAATATAAAGCAAGCAGACACATCACACATGACATATCTATCATCTATCATCTATCAATCTATCAATAACAAAAAAAGCAGTGACAGCGATAACTTTACTATAGAGATGGGACCATTGGGAGACAAGGCCGGTTCCTGGCTCTGTCCAACGATCTTCACCGATTTGACCGCAACCGAATTCACGGACCTCCGAACACGCTGTCGTTGATTCGAATCGGTGAATTCGCACACCGATTGCGATGATCCGATGAGGCTTTTCGATGATGAAAACCGACGGTCGGCGTCTGAATTAGACGTCGTGAAGACTCCATGACTCCGTAGATTGATTGTCTCCATTTGCGTACGAAATTATGAATGCGAATAAGAAATTGGAATCACGACGTTGAGAATTGAGATGGAGGTTGATCGGAGGTTGTGAGTGACGGTGAGTTGTGATTGGCGGTTTTGGTGTACGAGCCTCAACGGCTGTGTCCACAAAACTGGGCTTTGACTGGGCCCCCACAATTTTGGGAGTCTTGTGGTGAGGTTTTAGGCTTATAGGGAATAACTTGATGCGAATAATGCGAATAATGGTCCAAATTACATCATTTTTTAAAGGTAATATGGTCATATTTTAAGTAATGTTTTTAATACACTAAGTGGACTTAGTTAGGACAAGATTAGGTGGTCTTAAGACAGGCATGGTTTATACATTTTTATTTATACAACTTGTCTTATTTGATCATTTGGGTGTTATGTAGTTTTCTCAGTTTTTTACGAGCTTATTATGGTATAAGATTTATCGTCGTTGATAAAAAACCTAATTTTAAATTAATGAAGTGAGAAAAAAAGATATAAAGTAGGTGTGATGGTTGAAAATTGATTACCCACTTGCGTTTATGTTAATTATTATATTATATTAATATTTAAGACATTTAAATTGATAGTCTATTAGTGAATGACTTTAGAACGTTCATGTTTAATTTGGTTACTAGTGATTTAGGAGGGCTTAGAATGTAATGTTGTGGTTAAAAAATCTTGATGGTCTATGTTTATTAGCGTTATATCATAAGTAAAATGCTAAAGACCGTCCGGTGAAACAAAATAATACCAAAAAAATAAAGGTTTAAATGTACGAGTAACAAACGACATGCTTTTTTATCATTTTTATCCCGTTAGGAGTTTTGTATATGTCGCATTATAATACCATGCATGTGTTTTCTAAATTCCAGCAAAAGTGTAAAAATGACTTTTTATTACAATATTGAATGTGTAGGATTAATATGATTGCGCCATGTGTAATGTCAAGTGGTTAGTCTAAAACACTTATTGTATTTTGACTTTTCTTTGATTAGAGTTAGACTTTTGTTCTTCTTTAGTGCCCACAAAACCTAAAAAGAATTATGTCACCACTTTTTGACTATACACTCTCCTTACTAGCTTCATGGATTATAATGACTTTAGCATATTGTTTTTAGATGTTGGAGCAACTCTTTGAGTTGTGAAAACATCATAAAGTAGGATGAGCGCATTATGAGGATAAAACAAGGCTTCATTATGAACACCCAAAAAAAAAATTAATAATAATAGGTGTATGAATGTGACACCTTTGATAAATGTCACTGTGTTATGTCCACTATTGTAGTCAAAATTGTTTTTCTTAAACCATCTATGGGTAAAAAGCCAATGTTATTGATATGATAGACGTGTGTTGCAAATGGTATAAACAATTACATCATGATAAAAATAATGGTATGAGCCTTGTTGAGTATGATAATAGCTATGATGGTTATGACATTTTAGACAAGTCATGCACTCATGCATAGTTTATTCATAAGACAGATTTTAGAAGTAAGAAAAGTTGAACCATAAGATCTTAAAACATAGCTAATGTGTTGTGTGGGCATTAAGTGTCATCATAAATACGAGGACAACTTCATATTTAAGCATGTTTGATGGGGGATATTAGTGGATAGGTGACCTATCGGAAAGGCTTCACTCAAATGACAAAAATAAATACATGAGATCGTTAAGAACATACGATTTGGTTGGTATGAGATGATAGGTCTTAATGTGAAAGCCTAGCAAACGACACATGTAAAACCCTTTTAAAAGTATTATGTAGCTCGTAAAATGACTGATTAGACATAACTTCTTTTTTATTTTTTATTTTTAATTGTTTTTCTTCATTGTATAACACTGATTAATTAATTGTAATTTTTCATTTCGTATTTTATAATATTATAAATCTATACTAAAACACAAACTAGTTTAATATTTTGCTCTATGATGGGGTACCACCCAAATATCGGTTAAGGTGCAAGTTGATAATAAACATTAAGTCCAAGTAGCGTCCCAGGAGCACATTCCAAGCCGTAGCTCCAAGGAATACCACCCAAGAATCAACTAACTTACAATTCGCCAGCAAACGTTAAGCCCCAGCCGCGACTCAAGAACACACCCCAAGTCGTGGCTCCATATGACATCAAAGGCAGGCTCCACGATGCCTCGTAACTGATCAAGTCAGTCAACAATGAACTACGGTTCAAACAAATACTAAACCATGATGTACGGTGGGTAGGTGTCAACCGCACCTCGGAAGCCACGAAGGAAAACATGGAAACCTCCAACTGTGACTGGAGGAAGACCAAAAACTACAAAAACAAAGGAGGAGGAACATACAGACTCGACACTTAGAAATTCGAGGAACGGGTAGAAGAGTATAAAACCTAACATGCAGGATTGGTTATCATTGGTTGTCGAGGAATATGATCACATCACAAAACAACAAGGAACAAGAGGCCAAATTCTGTAGAAGCACAAGGACACCACTCGCAAAAGGATATTGTCACAACGAAAAGGGAACTCAACTATAAAACACAAGATTTATTTAAATCATACAAAAACCCTTTGCACCAGATTGGAATAGAACCCTCTAATCGAGTAAGCTCAGGTTAGATGGTTAACCAAGGACTACTTAGAATAGAATCACTATATAAGAAGTTCAGTATCACAACCACTATAAATAACACTCTCTTATTTTTTCCAAAGTTCAAGAATCATTTCTAACTCTCTACTCTCTTAGAAAATACCATTTACATAATTCTTTTAGTTTTAACATCTCTAACTCCATCATCTCCATTCTCACTCTCATACATTTATGCTTATGTTTATCTATCTTGTATGCATACTGACTTGAGTGTCGGAGTGCCGACGGAGCTCAGGTTCCAGGGCACTCTAACGAGTTATATTTGGTTGTACCCTAGAGGACTTATGATGAAGGAAATGAAGCTACATCGCCTATTGGATGAACCTGAACTAGATGAGTCACTATCTTGCACGACCCTTTCTTCCACTTGCCTTTAGGTAAGGAATTTGGAGCAACACTCTACATTGGAGCATTCACGTCAAATTCATTGTATCCTTGTAATTATACTAAAAAATATTTTTTTATCTTGTTTTCAATAAGATAATATATTTTAATATTTTTACTATTAATTTTATCTTTCATTCACTCACAATCACTTAATAGTGTATTACCAAATATAAATACAATTAGTAACAACATTCTATCTTCTATGCTTACAACCATTCCGTATAAACAATGAATACTCCCACAAAAATATAGGAACGAGATGCCATGTTCTAGCTTAATAAAATACACAAGCAAACGATGCATACCATATTCAACCTATCACCATCTTGCCCCAAAACCCACTTGCGAGCAAGCCCCATAAAACTCATAGAACCCAAAGTTGTCTATAGATTAACCCATATCAGGCCATCCCGACCCTAAAGAAGCTTCACCAAATACCAGGGAGATCACTCTTTGTTACGAGAATCAATGAAGATTTCTAGCGAGAAATAAAAAATGTCTGAGTAGCGGAGTGTGTGTTGCATATCAGGCCATCAACCACTTTTTTAGATTACCAACTGCAAGTATAAAGCAAGCCATAAATAGGCGTATGGACCGGGTTTAATAGAAGAGTCACATCCAACCAACTCAAACCGGATCAAAAGAAGGTTAAGAAGTCACATGCAGGTTGAAGAACCCATGTTCACAAACACAGAAGTTAATTCTATTTCTTTGTTTCATGCTTAATGCAATTTATTATTTTTGTTTTTCTAGTTGAACTCTTTGTTTTTTAGGCAGACATATAATACTTAAAGTATTTACTATTTATTCTCATACTTATTCTTATAACTACACTAATAACCTTTATTTTTTATTAAATAATAATTTTTCATACTTTTATCAGTATATTTTTTATTTGATCCACTAACAACCACATTTAAAATTATTAAAATATTATGAGGTTGTATCGTGATTCTTCAAATATAAAGAATCACAATAGAACCCTCTCACTCGTAAAAACGAATGCTATTAGTTATATTTTCCATAAAACAAAAGCAAATGAAAAACTTAATGGGCCTCGGAGACTAATTCGGCCCAAACAACAGTTTCCAAATTGCAATTTGCAAGTGGAATTTAGGGTTTTGAGCGCCGTAGCCAAACCTCTATTTATGTCTCATCTAACAAGTTTACAATCAACCATTCATATCAGCATCAACGATTAGAAACTTCAATTACACTATCGTCTTTCAGTTAAGATTTCTTCAATCATTTTATTGTTTGTTTTGCATTGTTATTGTTTGAATTTGAGATCGCAATGAGGAAGACATATTCGCTCCAGAAACAGGATCTAATCCTGTCGATGACGGTAGCAATACCTCTAAGAAGTTCTGAGCGATGATATATAGATTTTCAAATGATTTTGTTTATGTTAATTTTTTACATTTTTTTTATGTTCGTTGATCTGATCGATCAATGAAATCGTTGAAGAAGAAAGTAAAGCGAGGTGACGATAAAATTCAATGGTCTGTCAATCCACTGACAAATTTTGATTGATGTTAAACATTGAATCCCGACAGGTTCTGATCGCTTAATTTTTTTAAAAGTATTTTTGATTTTAGTTATTTGAAAGGTGTTTACAGTTTGTTCAATTATCATGGCATATGATGAATCTCTAATAACAAATGGGTAATTTGCGTCTGAAAGCGTTTGCTTGATGCTACATCACCTTGGAGAACTGATGCCCAGTATTTATTGATTAAAATTTAACATAAAAAGTAGAAAACTGAACTTGACATGGATTTGTGGTAGATGTGTAATTATAAATGTAGTTTTTATATGATTTAAAGAATTAATTGTTTAAATAATTATTAGATGACCAAAAATTGCTTATAAAGTATGAACCTTAAAAATTATAGACATTATGAACTATAAAATAGATGTTAAAGTCTTAATAGTATGTTTTAATTTGTATGTGCTTGAGGCTGTTCATTTGAAGGATCTCTGTATCTTAGCTGTAGTGCATGAGATAGCCATTCAAAAAGCATTTAAGGGTATAAAATCACTTAGATTCTTTTGGATTAGGAATAGACTTAAAATGTTGGCACTGGAGTTTTTAATCTATAAATGTGTCTCTGTGTCCAATGTAAACTGTTTTATAATATTAATACATATTGTTGTTTTGTTTTAAAAAAATTAAAGCTGATTGTTATTGTGAATTATTTTAAATTTGTAACAGTGTGTTGGCTCCAAATTTTAATTATTTGTTAACTCTTTATCAAAACAAAATGGTTTACTAACTTTTATAAATAAGGCTCCCCCATAAAGCTTGATTAAAACCTGAACATACAAGAGAAACAAAGCAATGCTCAGAAATGTTGAACCTATGACCAAACTAGACTTCAGTGGTTTTTAAACTTTTCTTTTTATAAAACATATTCAATAAATTGATTCATTTTTGGTTATGTTTGTCCACACTTAGTGGACTTTGAATCAAACAATTATTCATGAGCTTAGTTTCTATTGAATCCTCATGTGATCAATTAGGGATTTGCCATCAAGCTTGCTGCTAACGACTAGCCTCAAATAATCTTCTATATCAATCGTCTTATACTTCGGCATCTTGTCCTTAACAAGCTCAGCCAATGGCCCGATCACTGCGTCAAGGCCCGGGCTGTGAAAAGCGGCAATTGAGAGCCGCTCTTTGTCGAAGTTTACTACAGCCCTATGCTCAATGCTACTGTACTCTCCATTACTCATTATCTGTTTTATTACATACATAACTCTGTTAAAATCCAAAATGTTTTTCATTCTAAACCACAAAATCAATAACACGAGTACTTTGTTACATCTAACAAGTCAAAAAGCTTTTTAAATTGTATTTTTATATTTCAAACAACTTGTTGTATCTAAAATATATAATATTAGGGGTATTTACATATTTCCCCTTATTAAAATCGTTAATTACATATTTTCTCAAATCAAAAAATTAATTACATATTTCCTCTTTCTGAAACATATATATTTTATCCATTTTGATGAAATATTTTACTTGTGTTTCACTAAAGTAATTTTACATATTTTACTTTTTAATACTATCAATTACGTAGTTTCTCAAGTTCGATACTTCTTTATAAATAGAAATAAAAATATCATATCTTGTTTAAAATTTTATTTCAAAACTACAGTAACCGATAAACGAAGTTATATCTCCAAATAAAAAACAAAGTTGTCAAAAATTTTAAACAATTTTAATAACAAAACATCCATATGTAAAAATCTCCTACTAAAAACAAGATAAAATAGTTATTTAATAGTTCAAGTTTGAATGAAATGAATATATATGTGATATGTAAGTTTTAGAAAGAGGAAACATGTAATTGATTTTTTTGGTTGGGAAAATATGTAATTTATGTTATTAGGAAGGGGATATATGTAAAAGTCCCAATGAAATGGATTTTTGTTCTAACAAGTCAAAAAGCTTTTTAAATTATAACTGTTGTATCTAAAATATATAATATTATTAATGAAGCAAGCAATTTTTAATCATATTTATCAAACTTACTTACCCTTAACTATTTCGGGTCAACCCATCCTGTTACCACTCACCCACCTATAATTTACCACCTCTAACAAGTTAATTTGTTCCAATTTGGCTTCATGTTGAAAGACAACATCAAGAATAGGTATATCTGGTTCAAAATACTAATCAACTTTCACTGATTATATAATTACCTCCAAGACATCACCAATGTTGACGATAATCGATCCAGGAATGGGTTTAATAGGCACCCATTTCGAGTTCTTCTTGATCTGCAGCCCTTGAACTTCATTGACTTGAATCAAGAGGGTTAGCCCGGTTGCATCAGAGTGCGGTGCCAATCCTAAAACCTTGCGCGCTTCAGGGCATGGTGGATAGTAGTTCATTCTGATACCTTGTGTGCAATTCTCAAACATCTTTCCAATTGCTTCAGGTTCAATTCCAAGGTTTATAGATATTAACTTAAACAGGTGCATTGAAACACCATGTAACTTGTTCGAGTATTCGTGTAAGGTTTTCCTAATCAACACAAACACAAATCAGACTAAAAGAATTGTTTAAATGACGAGAACCTGTTAAAAGAAAACTTATTCATCTAAGGTTATCCTATCATTCTATCAACGTAAGCACAAATTAGACAATACTTGTTTGACTATGAGAATTTGTCAAGCTTATCCTATCAACATAAGCACAAATCAGACAATACTTGTTTGACTAAGAGAATTTGTTGCCAGTAAATTGATTTGCCTAAGGTTTTCCTATCAACATAAACAAAATTAGTCAATATCTAAAAAGCCGCTTGTATTGACTTTTTTGTGTTTTATTTCGCCTAACTTTTCCTATCAACATAAACAGAAATCAGACTATACTCGTTCGACTATGAGAACATGTTAACAACAAACTCAGAGTATCATTATGAGATATAATTTACCTGAAGGAATTGGGATTTTGAGGCCAAAATCTGAGGTTCCTTAGAGAAATTGGCAATGGTAAAAGAAATAGCATGTCTCCCCAATCAAGCTTTTGTTCTTTAGAAACAACAAATGCTTGACCATAACCTTCAATTGTGTTCGGAAGCTGTGCACATTTCATCTTCTCCTCCAACGGCAGCTTGAAGAACTCCTCTGTAACCTTCTTCATCGCATCTAGGGTTTCCGATACCCCATGGTTTATCAACTGTATCACGCATTCACGTATTTCAAACTATTGATCAATAATCAACAACTAAATGTATAATAATCTCATTAACATGTATCAATCACCTGAAAGAATCCCCAATCTCTACAAGCGGCGTGAAGTTTAGCCAGCTCGTCATCATATCCAGGTTGTCCAGCTCCGGCGAGTTTGCCACCGTCGATCACCGGAATCTGCAGCGATTCATCGGCTAAAATCTCTTCCGATCCAATCTCCGGCCGAATATACCGAATCGGAACGTCTTTCAATTCCTTTGAAGCAAGCGCTTGCACGTTATCAACAGGAATCGATCCACCGTACTCCGATCTGTTGATTATCTCGTCGGAATTGTCTTCAAATGCCATCGGCGGAGCTTGTATGATGAGCCTTCGTTTGTGCATTTTGAAAGGTACATATACTGGTGGAACGACGTAATCAAATCCATTGTTTAACGCATCGTTGATCAGTCAATTGTTAATGGATATGTGATTGATGATTGATGCGACGTTAGGTTTGGAGATATATAAAAGAACGATGCTTGCACGGCGATAGGTCGCCGGCCGGCCGGCGGAACCACCGGCTTTTGATAGTTGCTGAAGCCTGTGAAACAAACACTGGTGTCTTCTAGATGTGATTTCAGTGTAAAATCCAACTGATTCGAGCTTTTTGGGAGCACTTCTCAAGAGAGTAATTTTCGAAGTGAAAAAAAGGGGTGTATAAGTGTACATAGTCGGGTTGGAGCTCGTTTATTAAACTCGGTTTAATGTAAAATTTATTATCTTTTATTAACTTGGTTTAATGTAAAAAATTTATTATCTTTTATTAAACTTGGTTTAATGTAAAAAGTTTATTAGGTTTGACTTGATTCGAGTTTTTAGCATAAATTTTTTAAAACCAGCAAGGTTGGTTGTGCTGGAACCAGATCCATCAATAGAATTAGGTGAAGCTAGACTTTAGGGTCAAAAAAAAGTCTCAAATTTTAAGGATCAGGTCGAGATCTCTACGTATTACACTAAAAAGTTTCATCGTGAAACCAAATAGAGAAATGAAATTGCTGCTCGACAGCTGTCAGATGGCAAATGACTAGGCGGACGAATCATCGGGAGATCAATGGACTTGTCCTTTCATTGATGTCCGATGATGAAATTGTATTTTGTATTCATTTATTAACACATTTATATACGGTTGATTTCTTTTTAATTTTGAAAGACGGTTTTTATTAAAATAAAAAGAGAACAAAAATACTAGCAAGATACTAGAATAAAGAATATAGACCGGCTAACACCACTCCATACTTTGCAATTTAGATTTTGAGCTCACCTACAATAAGCCTCTTACCTTTATTTCTTCAAAAAGACTATGGATTGATATCCTCTAGAATGAGAAGATAAGATCATTATTCTGTCTTCCATAGACTCCAACATGAAATCAAAATGACAGATGGTATCAATTGTTGTTTGGTTCCATTGTTGGTAATTGCTTTGATTAGACAGCAGTGATTGAACTCGAGTGGTAAAGAACATATGATAATAATCAGCCAAGTAAGACCATACGTTATTGCCGTCTGAGAGGTTGATCTACATTTATTTGATCCATTGGTTCTTGGTCATTGAAGTGAATTGCGATTTCTTGGCATGTTGTTCTATTTACAGTGCAAGCTACTCTGAAAGATGGTTGAATCTACTTCGATTGCCTCAAAAGATGATTGATTTCTCATTTTTCAATCATGCTTCTTATTTATGACTTTATTATGTTATTTTAATTTGGGGCTACACACTCTCTGAGTTGTATTTGCACTTACAACTGACACAATCAAGTTATGTCTGTTTTGTTGATTGTTATTGATTTGTTACTAGTTAGGTTATAAAGAATGAATGTTTGTAATAACATTCTTTGAAGAGCCTTGAAAATTTTAATTCCGCTCTACGTTTTAAAATACGTTGAGTCGCCCCTACGATTCATCCTATAAATACCCGATTACTATTATTAATTTCATGCTTTTTTATGATTGTTTCGGTTGAACTAATTTGCAAGCTACCAAATGCAATTCACCACTTCAGCATAGAGGTGGGCATAAAAACCGGGTCCGAACCTGACCTGGATCTGGGTAATATCCGATGGAAGGTATACCCCGGTTGGACCCGTAGGGTTGGAACCGGTTTTAGATTTTGAGTTTTTTAGTGAACCCGACCCAACCCGGTTTGAACCCGGTATCCGGTATTGGACACACAGACACAAGAAAAAAAATTAGAAGAAGAAACTAAGCCGGTATTGGACTCGGTCCCAGGCCCAACCCTACCCTACCGGGTATAGCGGATAGGGTTTTCAAGCAAATGAACCCGACCTGGGTTCATATTCGGTTTGTACCTGGTTTCAGATACATCCCAAAACCCGTTTTGCCCGCCTTTACTTCAGCATTTGAAAATTAAAGTTTGTCTAAACTAAAACAAAACAACAACGACCCATGAAGAAAATATACCAACTACAGGGCCTCTAACTTTCGGGGCTCCAATTCCTCAAACTACCTTTTATATATGTGTGTATGGGTCATCTCAAATTCTCTATTACCCACTCTCACAGGCCCAAAACTCGATATGAATGGAGGGGGAAACAAAGAGATGTTTGCTTCTGTTAATCTCATGTGTAGAATTGTACAATCGCTCAACTCGATTTCGATATCCATTTGCTTATGTTAATCTCATGTGTTACTGTACGCCCTTCTGAACTGTTACATAATTTTAAGCGTGTGCTCGATAAGTTTAAGATTTTTGACATGATAAACGATATTAGTTATGTTCGGGTTGAACCCGCCAACTAATCATGATTGTCGCCCTATTTGTAGATGCTTAATACATTTACAAAAACTTCCTTGTGATGTGTTTACTTTTGACTTTGTAAACTTAATGATTTTCTTATGTGGTATGTTATCTTATCTATAAACATGAATTAATTTTCATTTTGTAACCTCAAATTACCCCAACCAATAAACGGGTATGAAATTAGTTATAATATGACATAAGTTATATAAGATATGATATGACTGAAATATAACACATAGTCACATACTAGTGTAATCAGTGGTTTCGATACAAGAGTAAGTTTAATAAAAAATTTTTTTTTTAATGTTCCTCTGTTGATATTCATTTTATACTAATAAAGAGTATATGAAAACCTAATTAAGCAAAATAAAAAAATGTTATATATCTTAAATCTTAATAACATGAACATAATTAACCTCTAAAACATGAAGATGGAATTAAAATTAGTTGAAAGAACGGATTCGGAGGATAAATGGACATGGGAGGCTGATGCTTTGGAGCTTTCACCACAAAATCAATTAGAAGTATAATTGAGGAATATACATTGCCAAAGCCAATCTAATTTTGGTTGGTCCAGGCTAGTCCAGTTAAAAGTTAATCTCACATGTTGGAGGGCGATGCTCAACAAGCTTCCGGTGAACCTTATGTTCAACAAAAGAGATATCATAAACCACTCTACATGCCCATCTTGCGGCCGGCTCTCAGAATCTATAGCACATGCAATCATTCATTGTCCAAAGCCCCATAGTGTATGGGAAAATATCCGGGCATGGTGCAAGCTGCTTGGATTCATGACAAACAATATTGATAGCCTTATAGAAGAAATTGAAGGACGACAAGTGTCACTAAAGCATATGGAGATAATAAAATCGGTGTTCTATTGGACAATATACTTCATATGGAAAGCAAGAAACATGAAAATATTTAAAGATAAAACACCGAAAACAGACGACTTGATTGGTGAAATAAAAGTAAAAAGTCTCATTTTTCTTATGGATTAAGCACCGGAGAAAATTACAAAACTTGAGTTGGAAAACATAGTGTAAATTTCAATTATAAGTTAATTACATCTAGCATCTTGCTAGTTTTATTAATATATTTCTTTTTACCCTTAAAAAATAACCTTTTAATCACCCTGCTCGAAAATCGAAAATTATATAAAAAGTTCACTAATATCATTGGTCAAATCACAATAATAAATTTCAATTGACTTTGACGTTTAAGAGAGAGTCACATGCAATTAATAAGAGTAGTGGAGAGTGATTTTACATTGGATCAGGATACCTAATAAATTCCATTTCCAACGTCTATTTTCATGACCCACGCCCATAATGTCGGCAGAGAAATATGTAACCCTTTTTCATATATTTTTGTATCTAGTAATGGTAAATTGATCAAGGTATAGATGTTTTAAACTTTGTTTTGTTAGATCATACTTATAATCTTATAACTAATCTAAAAAATATATAAAAACAAAATAGTTACCTTCAATTCTGTTTATATTATCATAAAAATGCTCAAATTTTCTTAGATCAAGCTTAGTAATCCAACAAAGTTTATGTGTATAATCATCACATGCATTAAATTTATCGATTTAATCAACACTTCATATACGTTTTAATATATAACGATTAAAGTCAATAAAATAGGCTTTTTCAAAAGTATAATTTATTAACTTTACTAACATTTATTATAAAAAGTATAGAAAAAATATATAAAAAAAACAACTAAATATGTTTAGTTATATAGATGAGAAATCCTAAGAAACCACAAAGTTATGTAAAAATTATAGAAAACTAACGAAACCGGTTACATAACTTATATTTTTTTATCCCTACCATTTATATTGTGTGTGTATATATATAAATAAGGGTATGGATAAAATGGCAAACCGTAGTTTGGTTTTACACATACGTTTAGATGTGGCAAAAGAAGTCCAAGAATGTGATTTTGGAGTGTTTTAAAAATAAAGATGGGTTGGAATGGATTAAATAAAAAATACAAGGGGGGTCAAAATGGGTTAAAAACTTTTTGGAAAAAAATAAACATAGATTAAGATGGGTTTTCAAAATTAAAGCTCAAGTCACAATAAGTCAAGGTTTCTTTCACTCAAATTGGTCCACCGCACCACCACCGCTCCACCGAAACACCATCATTGACTTTCATCGCGCACCATCACCGCAACACCACCACACCATCACCGCACCACCACCAATCCACCGCACCACCACCAATCCACCGCACCACCACCAAACCACCGCATCTACACCTTCCTACCTCAGTCAAGTTTCATCGTGCACCATTACTGCACCTACAGTCGGGCTCCGCATCAATCTTCACTTCCATTGAGTTTCATGCTCACCACCACCACACATACAGTCGGACATTCGCTTCATTATCGCACCATCATCGTCGCTTTATTGAAGGTACCACCAGTTATAGATGAAGTCGTATGTGTATCTTTTTGGGCTCGTATAAGCATCTATCTATATGTGTTGTTGGATTGTAGAAAACTAGTAAAATAGTATTGCCTTTTTTAAAAAATGGTCCATTTTGACCCGAACCCATCCTGACCTTTTTTCCTAAATGACATATCCTAACCCAAACCTATCCATATCCAAATCCATCCTAATCTAACAACCAACCCAATCCAACCCACCCATTTTGCCACATCTACATACATCACATATAGGTTACTTATATGTAACCATTTTTCATTTGACATAGTGTTACGTATATGTAATACTCTTCATTCTCGTATTTATGTTCAACATGTATGTAACACCTACTTTAATAACTTTTTAACAATTAAAATAACATAAAATTTAAATTATGTAATTGGTTTTTATGGTTTTCTTTGGTTTTCACATAACTATTGATTTTCTTTAAAATCATCATCAGAAGATGGATCCTAAAAAAACAAAAAAAGTTAAATGAAAACTAAAGAAAATCAATAAATATATATTATGAATATATATTTTTCCTAACCTTATTTTACCCATATGATAAATTAACTTGTCATCTCTTAAATAATTTTTTTAATTATAATCAGTTCAAAAGAAAAATAAAATTAACATTCAATGAGGAGGTTACTTTATAGCTCACCATCAAATTTATGACTTTTTCTTAGACAAGAACACCCTGGAGTGGTATTCTTGTTTGGCCCTCACCCATCCTTTAGTTACATTTTATATGTTTTTAGGACGAAGGGTACTATTATGAGACGATAATCAATACGAATAAAATAGTAATGATATGACACAAAGATACCCGACTAGAACACCACCCTAACTATGTAGCTCAGACCAAGAAAATCGTAACGTTGGTGTCAATTAGTGTGGGCATGTGGAATAAAAAGAAAGAGCTGAAGAAAAGAATAAAAGAAAGAAAAATAACATGGTTGTCGGTCGACAGACGTCTGTAAAAACACAATCTCCCGCCCTTCAAGCGAGAGGTGCTTCGATACTGATAGTGAAAATTTATATATTTTCAGTTTTGATGATTGTATGATATTCTTTTAAAAGGAACATTTAAATATAGAATCGTTTATTACGATTCTTTTTAGCAATTTCCAAAACGAATAAAACTCGGTAGAAATAAACGAGTCCAAAATAGTTACAACGGCTGCGATAAAATCGTCGTCAAAATCAGTATATAAAGTTGAAGAATCTCCGTCGCATCTCCACCGTCACCGACCACCGTCTACCGATTTCCGTCAACTTTATCACTTTCATCATCACAATATTATAATAATAATAATAATAATAATTCATCACTTCATCTTACTATATAAAATCACTCCTACTGCAAATCTCCCACACTCTCACTAAAGCTACTATCGCCCATCGTTCTCTGTGAATCCATCTTTTTCTGATGCTAAAGTTGGGGCAAAAGTTTGATTGAAGCTTAGATCTGCGTGTTTTAATCGATCAGGTACTTTCTAATGAATCATAATCGCATAATTTCGATTTAGTAGTTGTAGTTTGTGATATGCTGTTTTGTTGCTGTGTGTTCGTTGTGAATCGCTGAATTTGTTGTGTTCTGGTTCGTTGTTGCAGTATGATGTTGGAAAAGGATTGGTAGACTGAGATTTGTGTTGTTTGAGTATTTTTCTGTTGCAATTGTTGTGATCTGAATGACTAAATCGTCAATGGTGGTTTGTGATGGAATTTTCGAACTCAATTAGGTTAAATGGTGCTAGGATGCTGTATTTTACTTGTTTAGTTTGATCTATATGTTTTGATCTGAAATAGTCAGTTGTTCACTTGTTTGTGCTGCACAGGGATAAGTTCTGTGTGGTTTAGATGTGTTTTTGGGGGAATCTGAATTGAGTTATTATCCCCTTGATCTAATAAGCAGTTAGTGTTTTCCTTATTAAGTTATCATTTGGATCTCTGTTTTTGTTCTAGCATGCCTTAAAGCTTAGTGCACGAGAGATTTAATAAGCCAAGGTTCTACTCCCTAAATAAAGGCACTGTTAGGTCTTCCATAATGAGCAATGTAATGTTTCTGTTTATGGTAAGATTTGACTCTGCATTGCTAGTCATTACAACCCATTTGAACAAGTGGTTTTCGTCCTTAAAGATTTTTCATTTTTGTTACTTTTAAGGAGATTTTAGATATTTAACTAACAGTAAGTGCTTGTATGAACATGTGGCGAAACAACAGTACTTCTAGTCACATATCTTATCTGTTTTATGTTTGATAACATAATATAAAGATTAGCAATTACTTGTGTGTTTAAGTCCAGTCGAGTCCAACACTTGGAACTTGGAAGTATATCAAGTACCTGGTATGCAAGCTTGGTTAGACGCTTGCACCGTTAGAAACCAAACTTGAACTCATATGTATCATTAATAATGTTTCCATGTGTGTTTATTTGACGGTTGACTTTATTTTAGGGTCCCGACGCACACAATGGGGTCTAAGAACAATCCACCAAACAGACGAAGAAGTCCATTATCTATAATTATTGTGTTTGGGCTCTGCTGTTTCTTTTACTTGCTAGGAACATGGCAGAAAAGTGGTTTTGGAAAAGGAGACAGTATAGCAATGGACATAACCAAGAAAACCGAATGTGAAGAGGACTTTTCCACCCTTGATTTTAGCCCACATCACAGTATTCCAATTCCTGATTCTTCCAAACCAAAAGCCAAAATGTTCAAACCATGTGATGTCAAATACACCGATTACACACCCTGCCATGAACAAGATCGAGCCATGAGGTTCCCAAGAGAAAACATGGTATATAGAGAAAGACATTGTCCCCCTCAAGAGGAGAAGTTGAAGTGTCTAATTCCTGCTCCAAAAGGGTATTCAACTCCATTTCCATGGCCTAAAGGGCGTGATTATGTTCACTATGCTAATGTGCCTTTTAAACATTTAACTGTTGAGAAGGCAAACCAACATTGGGTGGAGTTTCAGGGCAATGTTTTTAAGTTCCCTGGTGGTGGAACGATGTTCCCTCAAGGTGCAGATGCATATATTGATGAACTTGCATCAGTGATTCCGATTAAAGATGGCTCTGTTAGAACAGCTCTGGATACTGGTTGTGGGGTAGGTTTACTCAGCAGTCTATTCGTTATCTGTTTCGACATAAATTTTGTTACAGGTTTTGTGTTTTTTCTTAGTAAGTGTCTTCTAGTCAAAAGTAATAACAATTCTTAATTCTCAATCTCAACATAGGTTGCAAGCTGGGGTGCTTACTTGATGAAACGGAATGTGTTAGCAATGTCATTTGCACCAAGGGATAATCATGAAGCACAAGTGCAATTTGCTTTAGAGCGTGGCGTGCCTGCTATTATTGGTGTTCTTGGATCGATTAAACTTCCTTTTCCATCAAGAGCATTTGATATGGCTCAGTGTTCACGATGTTTAATACCATGGGGCGAGAACAGTGAGTAATCTAATCATTCTTGATTTTACATCTAATATACAATGTAAAATCATTGACATTATAAAGAAGTCTGTGATGATTTTAAAATAATGGGTGGATCCATAACTAAAAGTATTCAAATCCCTTATGGGCAGATGGGATGTATTTAATGGAAGTTGATCGAGTTCTTAGACCTGGTGGATTTTGGATTTTGTCTGGTCCTCCAATCAATTGGAAGACATATTATCAGACATGGAAACGAACAAAAGAGGATTTAAAGGCAGAGCAAAGAAAGATTGAAAAGCTTGCTGAATCTCTTTGCTGGGAGAAGAAATATGAGAAGGGAGATATTGCTATTTGGAGAAAAAAGGTGAATGCTGAATCCTGCCAAATGAATTCTGCAGATTTCTGTAAATCCAGTGATGGTGATAATGTCTGGTGAGTCACTGCTTTTTAGTTTTTCTTTTTTCTATATAGTAGTTAACAAAAAATTACAAAAAGAACTTATTACAGACATTACTTTCAGTGTACTTCAACATTTAGCTTTATTTGGTTATTTTGTCTCTTATTGAAGTGCTGAAGACAAAATGGTGAGAAAAACATTTGAATGAGCCTGAAAATGAAGAAGTAAATCTGGATGCCATATTAGTTAAGCTGTTTGACAAACTAGCTAAATGAAATATCTAAATGCATGTTTTAAATTTAAAACATTTTAAACAATTTATGATAAATTTATAACATTTTAAACAAGTTGTTAAAACCAGAAGAAGAAAACAAATGCACTTAGTTTCAGTAGACTGAATCAGTCATATAAGCAATCAAGACCCTATCTCATTGAATATATCAATTTTATACTATTAATACTAAAATCTAATTGGCAAGTTATTTCGAGTCTTGGTTTCCCAAAAATCATTAACTTGTGTTACATATAATATAGGTACAAGGAAATGGAAGCATGTGTAACTCCCTACCCTAAAGTCAAGAATGCGAATGAAGTGGCAGGAGGGGAGTTAAAGAAATTCCCTGCAAGGCTTCAAGCAGTTCCACCTCGAGTATCTAAAGGACTAATTCCTGATATTTCTGTTGAATCTTATCAAGAAGATAGTAAACTCTGGAAAACGTATGTTGGTACTTACAAAAAGGCAAATCGGTTAATTGGCACTTCAAGATATAGAAACATTATGGATATGAATGCTGGGCTTGGAGGTTTTGCTGCAGCACTTGACTCCAATAAATTATGGGTGATGAATGTGGTCCCTACCATTGCTCCAAACACATTGGGTGTTATATATGAACGAGGTCTTATCGGTATATATCATGATTGGTGAGTTCCATAAATTAGTCATTTTTAATACAGGTTAAAGTGGGTCAGTTTGGGTTGACCCACAGACACTTTTGTTCATCTTTTATGAGGTTATACTTATTAATGATTAATGTGTTGATTAGGAATGATGATAATACAATATCAGTTCAATAATAATTTAAATCGTTAAATTCAGCGATTCAAGAGGTTTTATGAGACAAAAGTAAGCTTTTGGATAACTTTCAACTCGTATGATATATTGATATTTTTTTCTTTTAGGAAGATGTATATCTAGGCTCATTTGACATGTTTGAGATATAACAAAACCCAAATCAACCCATTCATTTGTAAATGGGCTGAAATCGCCACATGTAAACTATTTGCTTAAATTTCTAGAATAATTTACATATCGATACAACTATCATTAAATTTGTTGCGAGGGATATTACCCAAATTTTTTGTCCGTCTTTCAGGTGTGAAGGTTTCTCAACTTACCCGAGGACATATGACCTTATTCATGGCAATGGTGTATTCAGCTTGTATGAAAACAAGTAAGTATATTGATTTATAATTTAAAAAGGTATTAAGTTATGTGCGACATAGTTAGAGGTAAATGAATAAAACTGCTGTGGACATAACAAGTATATCGATTTGTAATAAAAAAGTGTTTTGTGGGTTGGCCAAAGGCTCCAACCTGACCCATATAAACCCATGGTCCCATACTAAAGGTCCCTGTTTTCACCTAACCCATTTAGACATATTATATTATTACCCAACCCACCCAATTATGGTTAAGTCTTCCTAAGTAAGCTGCAGTTGCTTCTGTAATAAAAAGTTCGTCAATTCATGTAAAAATTGTTTAACTCACACATTGAAAGTTATAACTGAAGGAAATAGAAAATAACACGTGATATTTCCATGATTTAGTACTAAAATTGCTTTTCAGCCCATTACCAACCCATCCATCTTGCCACATAAAAATTTAGATGCATTACACACATGCATAGTTTTTTACACTTTTAAACCCTAGATTTGAACATCTTAACTTATAAATCTGCATTGATTAACAGATGTGATTTGGAAGACATCCTTCTAGAAATGGATCGAATATTGAGACCTGAAGGTGCAGTGATCCTGAGAGATGAAGTAGACGTGTTGACGAAGGTGATGAAAATTGCAGGTGGCATGAGATGGGATGTTAAATTATTGGATCATGAAGATGGACCCTTTGTCCCCAAGAAAATCTTTGTGGCCTCTAAACAATATTGGGTTGGCACCAAAGGCAATGACACATCAAGTGAGTAATTTATCAAATAATTATCATTTTAGTCAACAAACTAGTCTTTTTATATATTTTCGCTAGTCAAAGTGAACAAATTAAGATTTGCATTATAGGTTCAAAATGGAACTTAAAGTAAGTGCATATCTTTATGGGTTTGTTATTGTAGATGATCATAAATTATTTCAAGTGTTTGTAAACTTTTCACCTTATGCTATGCTTCATCAATCGTCAAGAAAGTTTCCTAAGGCCCCTCCTTCACTAGCATTTTTTTTTCCTTTGTTTTTTATATTATATTTTCAAGAGTAATAATAATTTTGCATTATTGGATTTGGACTATGCATTTGTGTATGTGCCCGTGTTTTCTTCTTTTCAGGGACCATTATTGTTGTTGGGTAATACAATACAGAAATAAAAAGCAGATTGATTACAAAAACAGTCTAACAAAGACTGACCCTAATGACTTGATACCAATGATCACAATCTTGTCATAGCGTGTTGATGGTTATAACTTATAATACGATGAACCTTTAGTGTAAGGGTTATTCATGACCTGGTATAGAGGACCAGTCTGATCATTATTACTGTTAGCATAATCCAACTGTTGAAAATGAAATGGTGTACTGTTAGCATAATCCAACTGTTGAAAATGAAATGGTGCCAATTTTCGTTATAATAATGCATCTGTAATGGTTAGCCAACTTTTCATAAGCCATTACAATGCTTTATTAAGGTATCTTGAGTCTGGATATATACATCTGGCTGCATATTGGTCTCTATATAGTCAGTAGTGAATCATAAGAGATCAAATTCATATACAAACAGGGTTATGATTTCCTTGTGTTCTTGCTCTGAGTTTTCTAATCAACATGTGGTAGTAGAGTATGCTTATATTATACATGGATCATGTAATTGATTACAAAAAGGAACGTTAGTAGTATGTACTTGTATATGTCCTTTCATGTAAATTCAAGCGATTGCACCAAGATATTAGTTTCATTGTTGTGCGCTTGTGCAGGGTCAAACAATGTATTATTTTTATTATTGTTACTATAATTAATACTTTACTAGTACTTCGATTTTCCAGTCAAAGCACCAACTGCAAATTTATCGACATTTTAAATAAAAGAAAATAAATTTCATCATTAAGTAAGTTCAAGAAAGTAAATACGCTTGTTGTCAGAAGATTCAATTTTATTCTCGATGATGATTCAATATTGGAGATGCTCTAACATCTTTTGATGTTCTCTTGACCACTTATGATGGAGTTATTTGCTTACGGTGTCTTCCACTTTCAAACGTTGATGAAGGAAAATTGTATTGATTAATTTGACATTTAAAAAAGTGTCTTTATTTTTGTATGACAGGACAATTTATACTATATATAAAATATACGAGAGATGCATTTTAAAATATCATAAAATTAAGAATAAATACTATATTTAATGCATATGATACTAACACTTTTGAGGGTAAATTAATATTTATAACATTATTTATATATTACTTTCTACAATAATAACATAATAACCTTCCACTGATATAAAACTTTACTTTATGTATCCAAAAACCAGAAAAAACTTAATATGTTTTAAGATTCCAACTATATGTTTTAATTTTAATTTATCATGTTTAAAAACTTTTAAAACTACAATTATAATTTGTGTTTTTTAAACATTTTGATGTAAACTTTTTTGTTAAACCAATATGTATTTTGTGAGACGTAGTACGTTAATGCTTTATTATACAAGTAGTCATGCAGAACTGATTGATTTGATGATTTCAGTTTTAGTTTACAAAAAACATATGGACTTTTTTTAAAAATATTACAACAATTACAAAATGTAAAATGTCGTCCGGCTGTATTGCACGGGCACCTTTTTAGTATTGCTATAATGTCCATTAAAATACAGTTATGGAGGAACCATGATACAGTTACGAACAAATTGATAATTGATTAGTCTTATTTATAGATTCTTCTTAATCGTGTTTGAAACTACCCACAATACCTGAGTGACGCTCCAGACCTAACTCACTCAGTAACATCATTAACAAGGAAACCCATCACTATGAAAAAACCCACTTTTACTTGGGTTTGAATCTAAGACCTTAAATATCTCAAGTTCAAACCGTGAACTCCCATGTCATTAAACTAGAAGGGCCAACCATTAAAATTTTAATGATTGAACTAACTTATGGAATAATCACAAGGTCCATGTAATTTGAACTAGCAATTCATGATATAACTCAAAACACTGGGTGAAATAATCGGGTTTTAGGTATGTTGATATATTGTGTTTATTAAATGTGCTAACTTAAATACGACTCTCATAATTAATGTGTTAACCATTATACGATTTATCTAGGCCTTTCTTGCCCATTTAGGGGCTGCTCTAGCTGGCTCCAATCCGTTCCAGTATGGTCCGGAATATCTAGGCTGTCCCGGAGACTTCCGGGCAGCCCTAGACGCTGCTATACGATTCCGGAAACTTCTGGAATTCTTGACACCCGACTTGTTTTTAGGCGGGTTGTGACATATGGCTGTGAAATTTTTCATGGAAATCCACACAAAACACAAATTTTCATCTTTCGATTCCACCAACTCACCCTCCCTCGGGTCTCTTTTCACAGTTGAACAATCGAAAAACTCACCGATTATCACTTTGTAAGTACTTCATCCCATCATCTTCTTCCTCTATTATTCTTTTCTTCTCAATTAAAATAATCAAAACTAGGGTTTGGATCTTTCTGGAGCCATGAACGGTTCCCTCGTCTATTATCCTCCAGTTGTTGTGATGATAAAGTAATCATCTTCTAAACAGAGACACTTAATTGGTGGTAACAACAATCCCGTTGCTGGGTTTTGATGGTCTCAACTCTTAATTGTTAAATTCTAGTTCTTGCATATGTTGCATCAGTGTAATAACAAGGGATAGCTTTCTTTTACTCTCTTCTTCAATTTCTCTATTTGGGTTTAATTGTTATTGAGTTTTGTTCTGCTCGAGCATCTATGCTTACCAACAATGGTGTGCGATCAAGTTTGTCGTCAGAATCTCAGAAAGTTGGTAAATCAATACAGACTCAGTTGCCGACACACTCAGAAGCACAACTACACCAATGTATACATGAAATGGAAGAAAGATCCTTATCTTGACTCAATTGAGTCAATTCACAAATCCATCAAACTCAAACCCATAATTGCTCTCAAGAACCGTATTGCTGCATCTCCAGAAGGATGCATCCCCATTTCTGATGTTTCGAAGAAAGGCTTACAGTTAGAAATACCCATCAAGGTTGCTAGGTTTCTTAGGTTGTACCCTTCAGTTTTTGAAGAGTTCACTGGACCAAAATACAATTTGCCGTGGTTTAGGTTAACCCCGGAGGCTGCTACGCTTAATGACGAAGAACAGGCTGTTTATAGGAACTTTAAAGCTGAGTTACAAGAAAGATTGAAAAGATTTGTACTTATGAGTGTGAGAATAGGTTGCCATTGAAGATAATTCAAGGTATGTTGTGGTATTTAGGGTTACCGGATGATTATCTGCGCAACTTGGATGAAAACATTGATGGGTGTTTTGAGGTAGTTGAAATGGGTGATGGGCTGAAGGGATTATCAGTTGTACAAAGTGAAAAAAGTGAAAAAATTTTGTCGGTGATTCAAAGGAATGCATTGAGAGGTGGAGTTTATAATGGTGGACAAATGGAAGCTGCTTCAATTCCATTGTTTCCATCTAAGGGTTTGAGGTTGAGAGCAAAGATTTTGGAGTGGTTGGATGGTTTTCAGAAACTTCCCTATGTTCATCATATGAGGAATGCTTTAATTTGTGCCGGGTAGTGATGTGGCTGAAAAGCGGGTCGTGGGTATGCTCCATGAGCTGCTCTGTCTGTTCGTTGAACATTCGGCAGAGAGGAAGAAGCTTTTGTGCTTGAGAAAGTATTTGGGATTGCCGCAGAAGGTTCATAAGGTGTTTGAGCGACATCCCCATGTATTTTATCTATCTTTGAGGAATAACACATGCACTGCAATATTAAAAGAAGCTTATTATGATAAAACGGCTATCGAGGATCATCCTCTTGCAGAAGTAAGGAAAAAGTACATCGATTTGGTGAAGGAATCAAAAACTATATTGAAAAACAGAAGGCTGCGAAATCATTCTTTTAGCCCTGGTGGAGGGTATTTGAAGATCAATTTGGGGGAAGATGATACCCATGATGCAATGTCAGAAATTTCTATATGAAGGTCCTTATAACTTGCAGAATTTATTATGTTTTTGGTTTAGATCTAATGATAGGATTTATGATAAGTCTCAAGAGATTTGTGTGGTTGGAATGCCTTGTTTCATTTTAATTCTGCTCATCCGAAACTGTTTTCCAACTAATTTTTTTACTGTAAAGCTATAGCTTCATTATTTTATAAGCTGGCTTCATGTAGAAGTTCGATGAGTGCTTTAATCCTGAGTACAATGTTTTATTATGTTATTATCCAGATATTTCTGTTGAATCTTATCATGAAAATAGTAAAATTAGGAAAACATATGTTGGTACCTACAAAAAGGCGAAGCGCCTAATTGGCACTTCAAGATATTGAAACATTATGGATATGAATGCTGGTCATGGAGGTTTTGCTGTCACATTTGACTCAGTGGGTGATGAATGCGGTCCCAACCATTGCTCCAAACACTTTGGTGTTGTCTATGAGTGAGGTCTTACTGGTATATCATGACTGGTGAGTTCCATAAATATTGTAATTTTTAATATGGGTTGAAGTCGGTCACAATTGGGTTGTCCCACAGAAACTTTTGTCCATCATTTATTAAGTTCTACTTCTTCTTAATGATTAATGTGTTAGTCATGAATTATTATTGAAAAATCAATATTAGTTCAATAATAATCTAAATCGTTACATTAAATGATTAAGGAGGTTGTATGACACAAAAGTAGACTTTGGGTAACTTTCAACTCGTTTCATATCTTCTCCTTTTAGCAAATGTATTGCTATGCTCTTTTGATCCGTTTAAGATAAAACAAAACCCTAATTGACCCCATTTATCAAATGGGTTGAAATCGCCTCCTTCACATATGATAATATTTGCAATATTTATAGAATAATTTACATATCAATGCAATTATCATTAAATTTGTTGTAAGGAATATTCAATTTTGTTATCTGTCTTTTAGGTGTGAAGGTATCTCAACTTACCCGAGGACATATGACCTAATTCATGGCAATGGTGTATTCTTCTTGTATGAAAACAAGTAAGTATATAGATTCTTATATAAAATTATTAATTCATGCGTGACATAGTTAAAGGTTAATGAATAATGTGAATATCCAAGCAAGGATTTCCCTGCCTACTGTAAGTGTCTTTTAACCGCCACTTATATGCTCCTGCTAAAACATTGACGACCTTATTTAATCCTTTTGTATAAAAGCATGTAGTCATGTTTATATGATATCCAACTTTCATGGAATCCAATGTCTAACTAGTTTTGGGAGCAAAACTTGTTTCAAGTTTCAAGTGCTGGTCGGTCGTAGTTGACTAAGGATGAAAGTAGATCTTTGTCCTATATCTACAGGTATCAGTCCTACACGTTAGAGACGATGATATCGATATATTATGATTAAATGGATAGATTTGGGTTATACTTTCATCTACCCAAAACAGGTAATCTTAAAAAATTAGCTAAAATGGATTTGGCTCAAAAGTCACCCAAAGTGTAATAAAATGTAAACAAGTTCCTAAATCATTTTATTTCAGAAGTTAATTTGTCATTGTAATAATCTAGTTGTATAACCATAGCTAACACATTGTCTAATTATACAAGTCAAGAAAATAAGAGAAGGAAAGAAAAATGTTTTGAAGGTTGGCCCAACCTGGCCCATTTTGACTCACGGTTCCATACAAAAGGTACCTGTTTTCACCTAACCCATTTTGACATCTTACATTATTACCTGACCCACCCAATTTACGCTAAAGTTGTCCCAAGTAAGCTGTGGTTGCTTCTGTAATAAAAAGTTCATCAAGTCATTTTAGCATCGTTTAACTCACTGACAGTATTAAGTGAAGGCAATAGAAAAGTAACACTTGATATATCCATGATTTAACTAAAAAATGACGACCATTTTCAGCCCATTACCAGCCTCTCCACCTTGCCAAAAATGCTAATAATAAAAATTAGACGCATCATCTACATTCATATTTCTGTACAAAAACTTAGATTTGAACATCTTAAATTACAAATCTGCATTGATAAACAGATGTTATCTGGAAGACATCCTTCTAGTACTGGACGTGACACTGAGAACTAAGGTGCAGTGATCCTGTGAGACGAAGCAGACATCTTGTCAAAGGTGATGAAAATTACAGCTGGAATGAGATGGGATGTTAAATCATTGGATCATCAAGATGGATCCTTTGTTCCCAAGAACTCTTTGTAGCTCTTAAACAATACTGGGTTGGCACCAAAGGCAATGACATGTCAGGTGATTATTTTACCAAATAATCATCATTTTAGTAAAAAAAACTAGTCCTTTTATTGTATTATAGGTTTACATTTTAGGTTCAAAATGCCACTTAAAGTAAGGGCATATCTTTATGGGTCTGTTATTGTAGATGATCAAAAAAATAAATCTAGTGTTTGGTAAAAATTACCTTATGCCATGCTTCATCAATTGTCAAAAAAGTGTCCTTAAGCCCCTCCACTAGCAGTTTCTTATTTCTATCTTTTATTCTTTTTAATTAAGATTTATAATCATTCTTCATTATTGGATTTGGACTATGCGTTTGTGTATATGCCTGTGTTTTCTTCTTTTCAGGGATCATTATTGTTGTAGGGTAATAAACTGTAGAAATTAAAAGCAGATTGATTACATGCACCAGAAAAAACAGTCTAACGAAGACTGACACTAATGATTAGATACAAATGATCACAATCTTGTCATAGCGCGTTGATCTTTAACACGTGATAAAATTTTAATGTAAGGGTTATTCATGACCTGTTATAGAGGAATCTTTAACACATAGGATGTATGTGTAATGGTCATCTGATTTTTCACATGCCATTACAACTTACATTAAAGGCAGATATATACATATGGCTGCACAATGGTCTCTATATAGTCATATAGGACACAGTCCATTACAATATTGAATTATAAGAGATCAAATTCACATACAAACATACTCTATTGATTAATTGGACACTAAGAATAATCAGTAATGTGCGCCTCCAAATTTGGAGATACATATACATGCAATGTTCTTGATGAAAATGATGTCACTGAGGGACCATAACACAATTATCAATAAATTGTTTAGTGATTCAACCTATTTATGAGGGCTTGGTTAATTATTAGAACCTGGTAATTGAACTAATTAATTAAATAGTCACAAGGTTATATAATTATATAATTTTCATTAGATAATTCCTAATGTGATCACAAATATGACATGAAAATAATCAAGTTTTAGGTTGTTAATATAACCTGTTTATTAAATATACTAACTTGAATATGACCCGCTTAATAAATAGGTTAACCCAAATACGTTCTGTTAATAAACGGGTTGATCTTTTAACTCATCTAAATTTGTGAGTTTATTTTATTTTATTTATGTTTTAGTGAAAAAGTTTATATATGAATATAATGAGAGGATGAGGGTAATTAAAAGTTGTTAATAATTTTTAGTTATAATTTTCTCTCTAGCTATACATAGTAAAATCAAATTTCATCTTAAAACTATTACATGTAATAGTAAGTTTGTACATTTGAATTCATATAAAACACAAATAAATATACTCGTCATATTTGAATTTGGACAGCAATAGAGTTTACCAGAATTTTCATTTTCATTATCTATTTTTGCAATTTATTCTCACCCTCGTTTTTCAATTCTCCGGTCACTTTTTCTCTCATTTTCCAGTGTTCGAAATCTCATCGATTATCACTATTTGCATCTGTAAGTACTTCATCTCATCATCTTCAATCTCCCTTCATCTTTTCTTCTAAATTCATATATCCAAATTAGGGTTTTCATCGTATGTTTCTTTCAATTGTTCAAATTAATTAATGCTATCTGTTTACCTTTTTTTTCTTTCTAAATTTCCTTAGATCGTGAATTAAATCCAGTTTTGGATCAATCGGATTTCGATTTATTGATCTGTGCGCACTGTATTACGAATGCGTCTAATTATGCTTGTAAAAGTTACGAATACCTGTTTAATTTTAGGGAAAATTCATGTTTATGTATTTGGGATGATTTCGCCCATTTTGTTACTTATAAGCTTCATAATCTCGCGTACGGTTTAAGTTTAGGGTATATTTGATCAAATTCCTTTGCTTAATTGAAAAGTAAAGAAGTGATTCGCCATTAGATTTCGGTTTATAGAGTGGTTGTTTGTTCAATTTGCTCTTGAATGCTTTTCTTACTAAAATCAGCTCCTTTTTATTTTCAATTACTGTAATTAATATTGAATTTAATGTTTTTTTTGGCTCCTGTAATGTAGGATTGAAGTAATTGATTAGATCATAGCACTGTTGGTTTGAGTAAGATCAAGAAAAAGAATACAAGTATGGCTTGTAAAGGGTTTTTGGAGTGTTTGTTGAAGCTCCTGAACTTCTTGTTGACACTTCTTGGTCTAGCCATGGTGGGATACGGGGTGTACATGTTTGTTATGTACAAAAATGCGAATGATGATTTTGAGCCCCCGCGTGGAGGAGAACTGATTCAGCTTGGACGCCCTATGTTAATGGCGGTCTCACTGTCGCAAAGCAGCATTTTTGATAACTTGCCTACTGCTTGGTATGCTACCATATTTGTTTCATGCTTATTGTGTTTAGTGTTTTTCATATGAACACATACATTTTTATATCAGGCTTTTATCACAAATTTAGTTTCTAAAATTAAGTATTTGTTTTCTTCACAAATCAAACTTTATACTGACTACTGAGCATTAGACAGTGAATGGAAGTAGCCACTAAGCTCAAGTTGGGTTGACTAAACATTTATTATCATTTGAGTTTTCCTCACTAAAGACCAAGATGATGTGGGACTGCTAATAACTAAGCTTAATATCTAGTTGCCCAAAGATAAATATTAAGATAGGTCATAGGTCTATGTGATATTCGTATGTTATTTTCTTTAATTCTCCGTTTTAGGTTGGCAAAAATGTACCATGGTATTGGAAAGCAGAATTTATATATTGTTTTATAATTATAGATACATGTTGACGTGATTTGAAAACATAGAAGTGAGAGGTAGAAGGTGATATGATATAATGTTAGAAATTGGTGGGTAAGGATACTGCTGTATGCTATCTTTATAAGGTTGAGTAAATGGTAGAGATGGTTAACCATGTAAAAGATAACTTTGGTTAAAATCCCTTTAAAAGTTAAGTTGCAATCTGACTTCTGAAGGGATAGCCTATTTGCATATTGGCAGATTAAAAAATGACAAGGATATCAACATTTTGGTGAATATGTTTGTCTTAATCATTATACCCGTTATCATTCTTTTAGGTCAATTTATCCGTATGCTACAAGTCTACTCATTCAAATTGCATTTAATAGTTAAACGGATTTAAAACTGAAGTTGTCTACTAGATGATTAACCACCTCTACCATCTACCTCATGTACTTAATCATCTATGTTTGGAGAGGGCAATAGACAAAGAGTTGCATAATTTGCTTTTAGACCTATGACTATGTCTGAATGCTATAAATTGGGCTCAATATAATCAAGTTATAAAAGATAAAATTTCATTACTCTTGGCCAAATGAGAATTTATATCTTGGATAACAATTGCTATGTGTCAAAATAATAGTTTGATTATGTGGTAAACATGATTAATCACACTTAATCCCTGCTATAATTAAATACGCTTAACTTATTAATAGTTGCTACTTATAACGGCGGGGCACATAAGCTATTAAGCCTTAAGTAGCTGATTAGGCAACTAAAAGTGGAATTTTAGAATAATGTCCATACATTGCTAAGGTTTTGGCATCACCACAAGCTGCAGTCAAAGAAAGAATGTTACAAGTCATAAAGTTGAGCATGCATAAAAGTTGCTTGATTTTCAATCTAACCATAGAAACTGCTTAAACAACAGTCTGTTGTGCAATGTCCTTATTGAAATAATAGTTCCTCTCACCTTTGTAGTCTTATAAAAAAACAATAAAGATGACCTGTAGTGCATGGGTCATGCTATTAGTTGATGGAAACATCAGCCCTCCTAAAAAGAACATTAAAGATGATTTGTGGCTTTGCGCTAAAAGCACTTCAATAAACGAATTGATGTTGTAAACAAGAAAAAAACCTTGTTGGCTGACTCTATAAGAGTTTCATCATATTCGAATTTAGAAAATTAATTATCATTAGTGGTTAATAAACTATTCAGTAACTAATTAGTGTTCTTATTCGGTGCAGGTTCATTTATTTATTTGTTGGCATTGGTGCAGCTCTCTTTATCATATCTTGTTTTGGTTGCATTGGAGCAGCAACTCGAAGTGGATGTTGCCTAACTTTTGTATCCATCTACTATATGGCATTATGGCTACATTAAATCATTGTACATGCATTTCTGATGTAAAAATGAGGGTAATTTACAAGGAGATAGTTGATCTTGAAGATCATACTATCAAAGATGTTCCAGCCAGTAAGGTGGCAAATGCGGATGTCAAAATGGGTAAATTTTATGGTGAGTCAAAACATGCTTGGTTGTGCTAGGTTGACCCGCCATCACCATTTTGTCTATGTTCAAATCAATATCCAGTATATTCAATATGATTACGGAACTATTATTAAAGTACGATTTATGGTTTTTTTATTAAAGCAATTTAGGAGACTGCAACACTCAAACTTTACCTTCTGGAACTTTTATGTTTGACATGTTTATATTTCAGTGATATTTTTTCTCTAATTTACCCATTTATTAAAAAAAATTACCAAACACTTTCACAAAGTGCGCTATATTTGCCCTGATAATGTGTGTGTGTTATAGTTGTTTTCCTTAAGGTTGGCACAGTATTCTCTGCTTATTTTCTTGTTAATTGTGGTGGAATTGGGATGTGCTTCTTTCATCTTCTTTGACAAAAGCTGGAGAGATGTGAGTTGCTTTCAGCTACTGCTTTGATTTTTCAATAAGATCTATTGTATTTAGTTGATTATCTAAACATAATTATGTCATCAGGAGATCCCGGTAGACAAGACTGGAGATTTTGAAATGATTTATGGGTTTCTGGAGAAGAATTGGAAAATATGCAGATGGGTTGCTCTTGGGGCTGTTATATTGGAGGTGCGTCAGTAATATCTTGACCCTATGATTATATTTCAGAAAACTGAAAAATATCATGCAAATAGTATAATTTTGAGATGCCAATTACATTTTGTTTACTTATGAGTAGGTTGTTTTGGGTTTGTGTTATGTTTTATCTCTAGTGGATATAAAAGCTTAAAAGGAAACGTATCAAGTAGGGTTGAATAGATGCTCTAATTGATTTTTATTCAAAATCCAGATTACGGTTAATGAAGTTATTTTGGTCAACCTGGCCTGACCCAGCTTATTTTAGCCAACCTGCCCATTTCTGTTCACCTGTAGTAATGAAGTTAGCAGTCACATTATATCTCTGATGTTGACTACATTTGGATTTGCAGGGTCTTGTGTTCTTGTTAGCTCTTACGGTACGGGCTGCAAATAGTCCACCAGAGTATGATAGTGATGATGAGTACATAGCGGGCCCCAGGCAGCAAAGGCAACCGTTGATCAGCAGGCAACCAGTTCCTGCTACAGGTATTCCTGTTACTGCAACCCTTGATAGCCGTCCAAGCAGAAATGATGCATGGAGTACACGAATGAGGGAAAAGGTGTGTATATACTACTCGACTATTACAGTTTCAATCTAAATCTCTATACAAAATAATTTAGTAGGTTTTATACTTATATGCATTGAAAGTACAGTTTATACCATGTGTTTGACCAAATCCCTTTCTTTCTAAACGTTTCATGAAAGAAACGTTTCATTTGACCCGTTTGAGACAAAACATTACCCAAATTAACTTATTCTATGAATATAGGCCATAGTTTCCACTTCCACTTCTAATATCTGTGCTTTGGAACATTCAGTTTAGGAAAAATTGCAAATCTGCATATACCATTTTCTGATGAATGATTAAATGCTTGTTTATGTTCCTTTGGTAAGAAATGAATTTCATTTAGTTATTTTTATTTTTTCATTGTAAAACAGTATGGGCTTGACACGACTGAGTTCACATACAACCCGAACGAGTCAAACAGGTATCAACAAGGCAATGTGCAGCCAACTGAGGAAAAAAGCGTTTGCTCCATCATGTAACACCGATTTAAGTTTCTTAAACCGGTTTTTTTGTTCGATTGATGTTTTATCTGTGTGTATGTTTTTTCAGCATAACATGTTCTTGTTGACTGTCAGTTTCAGGAGCTTCACACTCTATTTGAATGTTGTATTTA
Source organism: Flaveria trinervia (assembly GCA_025506515.1). Lineage (NCBI taxonomy): Eukaryota > Viridiplantae > Streptophyta > Magnoliopsida > Asterales > Asteraceae > Flaveria > Flaveria trinervia. Next base: position 3,524,870 of record CM046448.1, read on the forward strand.
TCCTAACATGAACATCTTCTCTGTCAACTCTTTATATCAGTAAAGCAGATAAAGTAATTATTTTGTTTACAGGGTAGTTATTGTTATTAAATTATAATTATAATTGTCATTGTTATTATTGTTGTGTTATTATTTCATTCTTATTATGGTTGTTATTTATTTATTTCATTTGTAACTAAAGCACTGAAATATTATATATATTCTAATTACTAACTTAAATGTATATATTTTTATGTATATGGTAAAATTATATAATTTTTTATTTTATACCCAATACTTTTACACATTTTATAATAGACCTACAAAATTCCACTTTCAACTTTGTTACACTATATTTTTCATCTCTAACAAAATTTTCATTTATGTTTCGTTCGAAATTTTGAGAGTTACACTTCGTAACGTGCATATGTGGTTTAATGTTGTTACGTCTATTTCTTCCCATTTAGCCGCATCGTCACAACGTGTGGGTGGCCCTAATTCGACTTACTTATTTTGTTTTTAATGTTTTACATTTCATGTGTATGATTTAATATTTTATGTTTATTTTTCCATTCGGTTTTATTTTTCTTTGTTTTTATTTATTTTTTAATACGAGTTTTACCCGGTGTTGTTGACCACTAACGGTAGCGTGTAAATTGATACTACTTGGCATGTTTTATGCCCCCGCCGCTACACGGGGGTTTAATATGAATTTTACTATAAAAACCAAGGAGCAAGGTATCATTTTATTTTTTTACATTAATAATTTTTTTCCAGAAAGGTAAAAAGATAAGCCATATCATCCTCACATCAAATCATGCTGATCTTATGAATCTTTGACCCGAAATTAAGGTGAAACAAAAATTACGCGTGTAATTCTTTTTTCTATTTATAACGGTGACAAATACATGAAAACTACTTACACCTTGGGAAGCATTCTTGTGCATCAAATTTAGCAACTCTTTTTAATTTTTTATCGCTTTATTTTTAAAACAAAACATTACACAAAAATACGAAAATTAGAAACATCGTACATTTCAAGAAAAAATATGTTTGTTCATCTTTTTAACAACAACACCTAGAATATATAAGAGATACAAGAATCATTTAGATAATTCAAGAGATGCCAACCTCAAAACCAAACTCATAAACCGTGAGATGAGAACACTATTTTAACTCCTATCTATATATCGCGACACCCAACCCCTACCCGCCTGTTCGTTCTATTTAATTTTTAATAATAATGCATAAACTATTTTCAGATAAATGATACAATATATATTTTAATAGCGATTATATGAGTGTCATTGTTCTTAACAACATAAGTAAAAGTTATAGTTTCATTGATCAAATCGTAAGTATAAACTATTATTGAACACAATCTTACCGTTTAAATTATTGTTTGTCAAAACAAAATATTCACTCTTGATAAAAATATAACTAAATAAGAAAAAAAAATTCTTTCCCGCACACTATCCCCGTTGATAATAAAATCATATCTTAGGGAGCCCACTATATAGATTAACATGATAACTACGTACGTGTTTAACAACAAGCTAAACAAATATTCATGCATGTGACTTTTGATTCAATGTATGTAGTAATTGGTCATCCTAGAAAGATTTCCTTTTTTCTTCGGATAATTATGACAAAACACCTCGTTAATCACAACTTTATTTTTGTCGTTAGTATCATTACGTACAAGCACCTTTAAATTTATTTTTAGTTTTGATTAGGGTGTGAAACAAACTACATGATGTAATGATATATAATAACTGGAATTCTATTTTACATAACAAAAGTTAAGTGTAGCTAGCGATGATCTCTATGGCAATTTGGTCAAACGATGATATAGGAGTTAAGGTTTTTAAAGGGGACATCAATGATTAATACCCTTGTTTACACTATTCATGAGTTAGCATTATCACATGTACGTTTAGAGTTGATATATATAGGCGTCAATGTGGTTGCAAATGACGAGTGAAGCATTGCGTTGGTGCGTATTGGTAGAAGGATATGCATGCCAAAATATACAAAAAAGTGACCGACGAGCTCATGTGGTTCCCCTTAGAAATTCTTTTGGTTACCCTTTCTGTATGTAAACTTTATAATAGACTTGTTAATACATAACAATAGAGTTCAAGTTATGTTAAGTTTTCTTACTAACAATTTAAGAACTTGTATATTGTATGTATCTATATGGTTGGACACATGTTTAAGTGATTATTTATATGATATAAAAAAACTATATAGTTTATTATAATAGCTGATTTATTTATTTAAAAGTAAATAAAATGATGACGATGTCGATCATAAGAAAATATAAGAATGAGTGAAAGATGGAGTAGGAATAAATTGCTTGAAAATTATTTCAGAGGAAAGAATAAAGGTGTTGCTAAGAATAAACCTAATTCAACGTCACTCATAATTATCCCATGGCTTCATCAACAATAAGATCGTATTCAAATTTGCAATTGATAAATTATAAAAGCTACCTAAGAAAAACAATATGCAAATTAACAACTATTGAGTACAAGCATTTTAAAAGTTATTTTTATTTAAGAAGAAAAAATATATACATCCAAGATTAATTACAAATTAAAGTTATGATCGTTATTTCAATTTATAGAAAAAATGTAATCAGACTGATATAAAATCTTTTCATATATATATAACTAGCTAGAGTAGAATCCATGTAACACATGGGTGGAATAAAAATAACTTGTTAACATCATTAGTTTTATAAAATTTTGTATGTTAAATATTATCAAAATAAAAAAAATATATATAAGAAATTATAAATGACAAATAATGAAGACTAAGAACTATAAAATTATATTTCAAGATATAATATAATTGAATTCTTATAATTAGTAAGTATCATAAATTATAAAAATAAGAAGATGTACATTTTAAATATTTAGGTTAATATATTTACTTAAAACCTATATACTAAAATATGAGAGACAGAATAAAAACTTTAGATTGCACCAAAAATCGTCGCTTGTCGTCACTAAACATTACAATATATATATTGCGTATAGATATAATGTAATGAATATCATGAAGTATTAGAAGTTAAAACAAGTGTTAACTTCGTACTTCCGAAGATTAAGTTTCTTCCGAAGTTTAGCATAGTTCTTCCGAAGCAAAGTTAATTTCTTCCGAAGGTTATGTTTGCTTCGGAAGGAAGTTGAAATGTACTTTGGATATCTTCCGAAGTATGTATATTTCAGTAGGGAATCTTTCGAAGGGTTACTTCCGTTCGGAAGATATAGTGTAGGGTGTTTTATGTAAATTCTCAATATGTGTTGAGAGTTAGTTATAATTAGTTACACACTATAAATAAGGGAGTGGTGTAATCGGTGAGGGATCCGGAAATCACTGAATTCATAATAATCATTTGAAAGTTCTTGTTCACGATTATTCTTTCTAATATTATCTTTGTATTGTTGATATTCCGCGTTTATATTCTCGATTAGTTTTACAACAAATATATAGCAAAATCGTTTCATGTATAATATAATGAATAGCAAATCTTTTCAACGTATGATTTTTCCACATTTGCTTACAGGTGTTTTAAATTTCGTCAAGTATAGACAAATATTTTATATACATTTAATTAACATGTTATTATTTTACCTAACATGTTAATCTTGTCTAGAAAGAGAGAATACTCAGGCACCCCTATTTGCGACCACCCAACACACAAAGACCCACATGCTTCATTCAACCTCTAAAACATCCATGCAAACATGTGCTTTTGGAGATTATGTATGAATTAAATTATTATATATTAATTTCTAAATAATAAGATGTAGTAAATTTTGCTTACCTGTCGCGGTGGCTTGATAAAGAATACAATGTGTATTTGGACGTGGGTATAAATAACTATGTTGAAGTGGTATATTTAGAATTTAAACAATATATGTTGGCAAGAATAAAAACAAAAATATATTATATATCATTCGGGTTTTGACCAGAACTTAAACTAAAACATATTAGATATAAACAAACATGTTTTAGAGGTACATTTAAAATCTAAACATACATTATATTTTAAAAGTTATAAAAAAAAATTTTAATATGTAAAAAATTTATTATAAATATAAAATAACAATAAATCAAAACTTTAAAATAAATATATCAAATATTAGTTATAAATATAAAATAGCAATAAATCAAAACTTTAAAATAAATATGTGGATGTCACGCATGAAAAGTTTAACTAGTCAAAATTTCTTAAGCAAATCAAAACTACTTATTGTTCATTGAACAATGTTTTCAAAGTGAGCCGCCGCCTGTCCCCAACTGAGGTCTTTTTACCGGTTGTCAAGAAGATTTAATTTCAAATATATAGATGATATGCGTTAAATTTTTACCGCTCAAAGCTTTTTTTTTTCTTTTCTAACCAACTAAACCTTTTATTGTTCACTAAACATGGTCTTGAGAATGAGTCAAAAGCTAGCTTACTAAATCTTGTATACATATGAATTTCATATATAACTCTATAAATTTAAAAATAATAATAAATACTAATTTAAACTTAAACTATCATATACTCTGTATACATACCCTTCAAAACCAGTTAAGATATTAAAAACAATTTAAGAAATGATCATTTTACTCATATTTTTTAAAACTTCAAAATTTCATATCTACTTACACACGATACTTTTCTTAAAATATTTGATTTAATCATATCATCAGACAATTTTAACCTTCTAATTCTTCTACAATTTTGAAACCATCAAATTACATTAATGTTGTTCGCTATGATTACGGATGAATACATGAAATTATTTACATTAAGTCACTATTTTTAGATAGTTTAATCATGATGTCCTAGAGTAAAATGAGATATGAAAGAGCACTAGTATAAATGGTTTAATTTGAAAGAGGCTCGAGCAAAAACAGCCGTTGATTCAGAGGCCAAAAAGAAGAGACAAAACATAACAAAACGATAACCTTATCTCATCTCAACCCTTTTCATTTCTCCCTGTTTTTTCCAACACCATTTCACACCAACAAATCAAAGTGATCAACGGACACAAGGGGTGTTTATTCTTATTATTATAATTATAATTATAGATTTTCTCTTGCAATATTATGGGTTGATATTATAAAAAACATATGTATATAACGCATTACAATATAACATAAAATTATAGAACTCGATGTATTAGCGTTTATAATTTTTTTTTTAAATTTGTACTTATGATTTTCTTTCAAAGATGACTTGCTATTTTTTAAACTGATAAAAAGTTAAGGAAAGGGTATTTCAAGTGTTTAAAAATACTAAACTGAATTATTTTTTTGACATATGAATTGTGTAGTAGAAAACGATATGGTAGTGTTGTATGTCAACATAAAATGTCTACGTAACATACTATAGAAACAAAGAGTTAGTACCTAGAAATTAAAATCCTTACAACAATCGTAACTTCATCTGAACAATCATATCTATGTAACTACTACATGTATCATTTTTAACAAATCTTTTTCATTATCAAACACGTCTTTGTGAAAGATGGAAGGAAAGAAATTACTTGTATACCGTACAATTTTTTGATAAATATAAATTATATTAAATACTTTTTTGTTGTGTTATACAATTATATAACCGGTTTCATTAACATATTTTTCCACTTGTACTTATTTTGTTACAAATGTAGAAAGGTAACGGTTATAATTTTAAAGACAAAGTAAAAGTATATAATATTAACTAAAAGTAGTAGACAAAATGACAAAAAGAGTGTTAGCCCTATGGAGGCGGGTCTTGACCATTTGACTACTTGTATCTAATGGTTGGGTAAAGTTGGGTGATTGCATTGGTTTTTCTACCAACAAATTCTACATAAATCTACTCTTCAATTTTTTATTTTTTATTTTTTATTGAAGTACATAAAGTTGTTCAATGATTCACATGAGAAAACCAATTTTATAATAAACCAATGTATTTTCTGTAAGCACCCGTAAACATTATATACTAGTATTTTGGGTCAAAAGGTATGTCATGATGACATTTGAAAGATACCATATAAAGTAACTATATAAGGTTCTTTAATGACAATATATAATTAAGTGATTATTACGACGTATATACTAATTTAATTTTCCATTATAAGTCACATATGTGTAGCAATTTTTATCGGCTGTTTTTATATATTTGTAAATTATATTTAGTTATTATATCATCTTGATGAGAGGATACATCAAAGAGTATGAAAAACTACAAAATTAGTCCTTTTTTTACTTTTAACTCTACATGCGTAGCTGAATCGATCTAGCTAGTTTGAACCTATAAGTTACATAAAAGGTTTCACAATTAACAAGTGATATTTATATGTAACATAAAGGTGTTACTATAAATCTCGTCACTAATGATAAACTTATAGTTTACATGTAAAAAGAAAAGGCAAAGTATTAAACAATAACATGTTCAAACTACTTTTCAAACACAAACAATAATCTATTGACAAAAGCAACAAATAAATAGTAGAATATTGTTAGAAACGAATCTGATATTTTCATAATTTATGCAATAATATTTTAAATTTAAATTTTTTATAAAGTTGCGTCCTTTGTATGTAAAAAAGATTATAGTTGGAAGTCGTTATCATGGCTTACAAGTGTTACTCCAATCCCCCAAATTCTTTGTCATAAAGCCCTCAGCCACGGTCCTCCTTTTTCTCTTTATTTACCTTTATATACCCTCTAGTTTATCTCCAATATCTTTGGTTATGACTTTTTATCTTTCAACAGAATAAATATCATCTTTTGTCTATTTTAAAGTTCAAAATACTAAAACGAGATGTGAAATCTTAGTAAAATCTCACATCTTTTGTTCAACTGAGAAGATATTAGAACACGACATCAAATGTTGTAAAAATGTTTTGGATGCGTTGACTATGTATGAAACAAAAACTCAACAGTTAAGTTTTCATTAAAGTAACAAAAGACAAACCTACATCTGGGATGTATAAGTTGTTAATGTTACAATTTATATCAGAGTCTATGGACGTGGGTGGGGATGTATTAAAATTACGATACTATAGTAATTTCACATCATCTATTCACAGGATATATATAGTAGATATATGGAAATGTATGACATCAAGTATCCTCATTTGTTTCAGCACATTGATTATAGACAAGAGTATAATTCACAATTAGTAATTCTTGTGTGAGAGCAAATTTAGATGAGTGAGATCCGGAAAAGTTTTATTTAAAGTAACAAATAAAAACAAAATCATGTACAAAGTCTCACTCTTGCCTCAAAAGTTGTTAAAAGAAGTTTTACTAGCAATTATCTACTTTATGTATGAGTTTCGTAGAAGGCATGAAATACTATTGTTTAATTAAAAAAGATTAAAATCCTTCTATTACATATCTCCCACACGTTCAAACATAAATTTATAAGTAGGTCTACATAGTGCTACTCTCCATCTCTTATTTTTATTTTCTTTCGTTGTATCTCTCCCATTCACGCGTTGGCTTCTAGTCCAATGAAATGATGTTCTTTTAACTATAGCTAAGTTAACGACACAATACTTCTCTAGTTATCGTTATCACCCATTATGTTAAATAGACATGTTGGTCCCGCCTTAGAGTTTTAAACCCTTTGATGACTTAAAAGCATGTGTGAAATGGGAAAAAAGTTAACACCTACCAAAAGCCATAAGCTCACACAATCAAGCTTCTTGTTATTCCCAATATTGGTCTTGTTCCAGAGACAATATTACTAATTCCAGAGTGATGTACAGCTCATAATGAAACAAAATACATGTGACACTAACGGTGTTGTTCTGTAATCAGATATTATGGGTCTGGGAAAAATGATTTTACAGTCCAAAAAAGGGGCAAATAAACTGAAGAAACACTTTTTGGTTAATGATGAGTAGATGCTGACGACAACATCACCCTTAAGTTACTATAAATAAAGTGAGCTTGTCTTGCTCAATCTGACGTGTAATTTGCTGAATCGTCCCTCCAAAGTTATGCCATAATGTACAAAGTAAATATGGTATTTTATATTCTTATAAAAATATCATATTAGTTTAGATCGACTCTTAATCTACTTCTAGTATGTTTATATGTATCTTATAAGAAGATTTAAATATCGACTTCTAGCTTAATTGGATGAAAAGAAGTCACCTTACACCATGATATCTCCTTAGGGGCTTTTATAAAATTTATAATATATACATTTTTTAGATTGTCACTTAAACATACATTCAAACATGATACTAAGTAGTTTATGATATATATCGTTCAGGATTAGACTATTAGTGTAAATTTGCAATTAAAAAAAGGTTTTTTCATGAATATATAAGTTGTTAATGTTTATTAGACATCAACTAGTACCAAGTTCTTCGCGTTGCGGCGGGAGTGTAAACTCGTGTCAAGTGGCACCAGTGTCACACCACTGTTAGCAACACCAATGCTGAAATGACTCGTATTAAAAATAAAATAGAAATAAAAAATATAAAATCGAATGGAAAATAAACATGAAAAAGTTAAAAGCATGCATGTGAAACGTAAAATATGAAACACAATAACTAAATCGATCTGGGATCAGCACGTTACGACAAAGCCTTTAAAGTGTAAAAAAATAAGCGTGACAACATTGAACCACGCTCGCACGTTATCGCGTCTTAACTCTCAAAATTTAAACCGACATACAAACAATAAATTTATAAAAGATGAAAAATGTAGGGACCAAAGTTGAAAGTAAAAGTTTAGGGGTTAAATTGTAAAAGATGTAAAAGTATTAGGTTAAAATTTTAAAAGAAATAAAAAATATAAAAATATTTACAACTTTTGAAGCTCATGATACAATAATTGATACATATAATTAGTAATATTTAAATTAAATTACAACATGCCTTCTAAAGTTCAAATACGACATTTCTTTTAATGAAAAAACTTATTTGTTCAATTTAAAATGATATAATGTTTCATGAGTAAAACGACAGTAAAAATTTAGGATCGATAGATGTAAAATCAAAATTCACTACAACATGAAAAGTCGGACAAGATGTCCTACATCCGAAGATGTAAATATAAAACTTATTCATAAAAAGACATATTACATTGTAGTGGAGGTAACTCGTAAGTAAATCGAATCTTATATGTCTCGCAAAATCTTCATGTGTATTGGATATTATTGTTACCAAATGTAACTTTTTTTTAAAGATAATACAACTTTTTTTCAATGTCGTTTCAAAAAGATTTCATTAAGGTTATTCTTTTAGTAATGGAGAGTGTAATTATGAAATTATTTTGTTTATGGAATTTCACCTTGTAATTAGTCTTATACATGTATACAATTTCACTCGGTCAATAAATAATGATTATATGGAACGTTCAACTTCTAGTTTTCTTCTTCTTCTCCTTTACTTTTTTAGCAATGTTAACATAACATTTTTTTAAATGCAAAATCTTTAACTTACATGAGTTATCTCACTAGAAGATATCACTCTAGTTTATCAAATAACAAAAATATAATTTAACTACAACACAGCGAAATACACATAAACATGTGCTATCACAAATAGCTTAGGGGATGTTTGGTGTTTGCTACTTTAAATGTGATTTGTTTACTATGATTTTAACTTTTAAACGTGAAAAGCATTAAGCTACTTAGGTATTTAAATAAGAAATAACAATAGTATTGTTTGTTTTTTTATATTAATAAATATTATCCCCAAACACTGTTAAATAAGAAGTAACAATATTGTTATATGTTTTTCTTTTAAACTATTAACCATCTGTATGTCTTCGACAGATGTAAACCATGCATTGACTTTGTAAATAGAGATAAAATGCTTTACTACCGGTATATCCTATGAGAAAATTAATAAATTTAAGGGTTGTTTGATATATTTTTAATTAATGATTACCGAAAGACTAACTTTAATGATTCTTAATTTTTAATAGTTAAGAGTATTTACGACCTGATTTTTGAAATATGTGAATGAGAGTTCTTAAATTATATGAAATGGTTTAAATGGTTGTGAGTGAAGAAGAGATATTATGTTCCTATTTATTAATAAATTTAAAGATTTGTTGTTCAACCCTTATGAATTTATTAATATTTTTAAAAGTGGTTGTGAGTAAAGAAGAAAGAAAAAATAATGAAAAATGTATAAAAATATATTATTTAACTAAAACAAGAGAGAAAAAATGATGAATTTTAGTGTAATTATAAGAATGAAAATAAAGAATGAAATGTGAGTGCTCTAAGAGTTATCTTTAATGCTGAATGGTTAAGAGATACCATTAAGATTTAACTTCTTAACCGTTTAATTTTACATTTTAAATATTTAAAGGTTATAAACCATTAAGATATTAGCCTCTTGATAAACAGTAAAAAACTATCAAACAACCCTTTAGTCAAGAAAACGAGACACAAAAAATATATTGTACACTACGCATAAAAGTTGTACGCAAACTCAACGGCCACAATGCTAAGCTTTTTGGCGGGAATAACGGTTTAGGTGTGAACTCATAGCCCTTTATGTGGAATTTTGTTTTAACTTCAAACATACCATTCAACTTTCGGTGTTGATGTTCCTTTCATTTCTTTTTTTATTTTTTATTTTAAAAAATTCTACTTTTCGCCCCCAAAATCTTGTATAAAACCCACCTCAATTGCCAATCTTACACCTCCCCTCTTACCCAATCACCAAAAGTTTCAATTTTACAAAATTTTGATTGATTTTGCTTCAATTTTTTCAAAAAGATACAGTTTTTGTTTTCAAAATTTTAAAGAATTTGATAAGTTGGGTGGTGGAGGAGGGTTTGATCGTTGAGAAATTAGTGAAGTTTGTGAAGAAGATGATCGTGTTGAACAACGGAAGCATTCTATGGAACCTAATTGCAATTCTTGAAAACAAATTCATTGTTGAAAAAAGTTTCTATTTTTGGATTTTTCAGATTTTCAATAGGTGTAATACGGGCACTTAATCGAAATTTCAACATTGTTTTAAGTTACTATCGATCTATTTTCGCTTTAGAATTTTGAATTCAGGAGTAGGAGATTATGGGTGGATCATCACTGCCACCAGGGTTTCGATTTCATCCAACTGACGAAGAACTGATCGGTTATTATCTTAAACGGAAAGTCGAAGGGCTTGAAATCGAGCTCGAAGTGATTCCAGTTGTTGAATTGTATAAATTTGATCCATGGGAATTGCCTGGTGAGCATTATTTTCTAACAAATTTTAAAGCTTTTTGATGCATACAACCTGTTTGTTTAAATGCCTCAATGAAAACCATTTCATGATCAGTTGATTGATTCTTGTTATAGCTTTAATGGGTCTTTTTTCTTTTTCTGTAAAGATAGATATTGAGATCATGGGACTTTTCAGACCATAATCTTGTCACAGAATCATTCTTTTTATCTTTAAAGCATCTATGGAGTTCTTTAATCATAGTATACTTTCTGATTGGTGTGTTGATTACAGATAAATCTTTCCTTCCAAAGCGCGATATGGAGTGGTTCTTTTTTGTTCCACGCGATCGCAAATACCCAAATGGATCACGCACAAATAGAGCTACAAAAGCTGGTTACTGGAAAGCCACAGGCAAAGACCGAAAAGTTTCTTGTCAATCTTCTTTAATGGGGTACCGCAAGACCCTTGTTTTTTATCGTGGTAGAGCACCGCTAGGTGATCGAACTGATTGGGTGATGCACGAGTATAGATTATGTGATGATATTTCTGGAGGGACACCGAGTTTTCAAGTAAAAATTTTCAAAAAGCTCACATCTTGATTCCTTTGATTATTGATTTAACGTTTTTGGTTAAAATATTTTGTAGTAATGAGCTTAACAATGAGTTGAATTCACAGGGACCGTTTGCTTTGTGTCGTGTGACAAAAAGGAATGAGTCAAAAGTGAGCTATGTGAGTAGTGAACCGAATAGCAAAGAAGTTGGAAGCAGTTCTAATGGAATGATCAATGAGCCTGTGGTCCTTCAAACAACACCCCGTATGGGTAATGAGAGTAACTTATCGAGTCCTCTTACCTCTTTTGAGAAAACATCTACTTCAGAGAATACAACTTCGTCAATGAGCCTTAACAATCCTTCAATGTTTTGGGTCTCACCTGATTTGATTCTTGATTCTTCTAAGGTAATCATTGGTTGGTTTTAAATCTGATAATTCATTTCTTAGGGTACATATGAAATGATCCTTAATGACAGACAATATTATTTATCGGTTGTAAGATGACCAGGTTAGGCAAGCTAGGTAACAAGTCACTTTTAGTGCGCGTTGAAATAGGCTGGGTCGAGGATCAAATCTGGTTTTAGCTTATATTTTTATTTAACCCGTTTGAAATTATATATGTGTATGCATTATTAAGTAAACAGGTCATGGTTAACGCCTCTAGACTATTACTAAACTTACTTTTTAGCTATGTTTACGGCTGCATTTTTAACATGATTTTCATGACAATGCAGGAACAGTCGAAAGAACAAGAAGGGCATTTTGGGTATTTCACACCGAACGATATTCCAAACCCAATGAGTCCATGGCAACCATATCATCAGTTTGAGATCTCACCAAGTTCATCATACTCGAATTTTACAGAGGAAGTTGAACAACTTGATGATCTTAATCGATTTGGATACATGTCAGAATATTCAAGAACCCAAAGCTTAGCAGGAATATTTCAAAACGAAGATCATTTTCCATACGCATTTTATGGAGGTAGTTGAACCTTTAGTCCTCGAATAGCACACACAAAGGAGTTTACATGGTTCCTAATACATATAAGGTTGTTGGTTTTTCTGGTTATTGCTTAATGTGTTATAGTAGAGAATGAAAAAAGGCCCACGAGTAACAATCACTTTTATCGATCGTTGCCAAGAGTCGGATGTAATGCTGCTGCTTGTATAAGCTTCTTTCATGGAAGCCATCTACTGTGAAATACTATCTTCTTTTTTAAAGGCATTGTCGAGAGTCAGATGTAACTGCTGCTGTTTATATACAAAAGAGTATTTTTAATACATATATTGTTCTGCATTGATTTTATTTAGAAATTTAAATAATCATTCTAGTACTATAACTTTTATAATAATATTGAACAACAATGTCAAAAAACAAATTACATGATTTTAGGTCATTCTGACCCGAACCGACCCATTTCTGCTTGCAGTATACTTCTTACTGTATACATAGTAATGATCTGATATTAGTTGTTTGTGCTTAAAACACGAATCCTCTGTACTATTGAGTATTGACCCTGCAAATCGGCAAGAAAACAACAGAAATACAGTCTCTTTTACCCGTTATGAATGCATCATAATACCATGTTTATTGTCAAAACCATAGAAATTGTTTCAATTTGAGAGTGAGATCCATATGGTCATATGGATCAGTTAACTGTTTATTGTGGTTGGTGGATGTTTAGATTCACGAGAGTTCATGTTCTCGGGTTGGGTAACAATATAAATAAGCCCGTTAGGGGGTGATCATGTCTAGTTGTCGGGTTGGACTATGTCTAGCATTCGTGAACTATTTGCGAGTCCATATCTGAGCTGCAACATATAAATAACCCGTGAGAAGGTGACTGCCACCCTTTTTTAATAAAGGAGGGGCCGAGGGGGATACGGGTTGGATCATGCCTAACGGGCCGGCCCTTCTAAGGCCCCGGCCTGAATAATAAGCCCATTTCGGTGGTGGTTTCGTCACAGGGTGTCACTTTGGGCGAATCACATGAATAAACTAGAGAGGAATTTTGACATCCAGATTGGTTTGAACTGCTACATATACACATCAATCTTTCATCTTTATTATTGCACTTTCAGGTTTCAGCCTTTGAAGGCCCATATGTAGCAGCCCAGCATTCTGTCTTAAAGTGAGGCAGTCCAGTTACATAGTCCAGTAACATAGCAACTAGCAGCCCATATTACTAGTGAAAACAAAACATTCCAAGTTAATATCCTGTAAACCAATTTTGATGATTTTCTTGTTCATTATTTGTTTGTAAATTGTATTTTAATAATTGTATACTAGCTAGCAAATTGATTGATCACACTTCTAAAATTCACATTAGTTGGCAATAGAGTTGAACAAAATAACCGGGTCCATACCCGACCCGGCATACCCGAACCGGACCCGGGTTTGGGTACAACCCGATACCGGGTGTATCCGGTTCGTACCCGGAAAAAACCGGTGGGTTGTACCCGGTTTGGGGTTTTTGGAATTCATAAGAACCGGACCCGACCCAGAACCGGACCCGAACCGGTTGAACCCGGGTTGGACCCGAACCGGTTGAACCCGGGTTGGACCCGGTTTCGACCGTTTTTTTTAAACTAGCCGTTGGGTACCAAATTTGACCTTTTTTTGTTGTTTTTGCCTCTAAAATAAGTATAAATAGGTGTGGGTTGATATGGTAAGGTACCCAAACTTCAAACATAAAAAAACATACGCAAAAAACGCAAACAATACTCTCGTTTATTCTCAAATCTCAATATGGCTCACTCTCAATCTTCCGTTGGTCAAGGTTCATCGAACTCTCCAACCGTAGTTCGTGTTCTTCCACACAATCGTAACATGGATGTTTGGTGCAATTGGGATATGGTTGAGTTGAGTGACGGATCTGTAAAGGCTCGTTGCAAGTTTTGTGGAGCTTTACTTGCTAAAGATTCTAACACTACTTTAAACAAACACATTAGCAAGAAGTTTTGTAAGTCGTTGAAAAATAATCCGGATTCGCAACAAACACAATTGAGTGGAGACGGTGGAATCTTTAATTACAACGTTAATGAGGTTCGAGATCGAATGGCAAAGTTCATGATTCAAGAAGCTTTGCCTTTCAATCACTTCGACAACCTTCGGTTAACCAACTTAATTCGAGAGACGTTTCAACCTCGTTACACTCACGTAAGTCGTACTACACTTAGATGTTATTGTTTAAAATTATGGAAGCAAGCAAAAATGATTTAATTGTTATCACACCCCAACCTTGACGGCGGAAACGTCGAGATGTGAGGGTTACGATTGTTCACAGCCACATAACGCTATTTATTACATTCAAATGTATTAATCATAAGATTCAATTGCAACATTACAAGCAAAAGTTTCAACAAGAATACATCATGTACAATTGCTACAAATAACATGATCATCCATTTTATCTCTAGGTCCAATCCTAGATGTGATAAGCTTCAAAGAGTAGAACACATACTTGAGGTATTCCTGAAACATGTTAAAAATAAAAGGGGTCAACATGAAAATGTTGGTGAGCATTCCATAGTTTTCAATACATAAGTATATAAAAGATGGCAATTCAAGTCATAAGTTAGTGAAGAAAGTGATTAGGGATGTTATGAACAATGCAACAATCAAACCTCGACAAAAGTTTTACAAGTCTCAAACGTTAAAAGTATATACGATCAGCTAAGTGTACTCGGATCAACCAAGCAGGCTTGTCTTACCCATAGATCTATGACTTCGCTGGGCTAGCAATAGTTAATGATTGTACATATAACGCCATAACATGGTAATCACGAAAGTTCAACTAACCACAACTTTTACAAGATGAATTGCCATAGGTTTACAAGTCTCAATAAGTCTATGAGTGCAATAGTATAAGTTAACATGTTTCACCCCAAAGTGTGAAAATATGAAAAAGGGGTATAGAATACTCACATGGATATATGCATACTAGATGATATAAAAAAATCAAAAGATAATCCAAAGTATCCATCACAAGGCACCTAACATATGTATTACAAGTTTAAGGTTAATAATAAGGTTAACGTTCAAACATGATTAGAGTTTTGATAGAATTATGGGGGTTTTTAATAAGTAATAAGTTTATAAGTAATTATTTACATTTTTAACTCATTAGAAGAATTATATATGTAAATATTTTAGAAATGAAATTTAAATATAACAAAGTTGGAGTTCAATATGTAATTAATTCTTTATAGCTTTCTAAGAATATATAACATTATCATAATTATAAAAGTAAACCTTTAAAGAATAAAAATGCTATTGTGCCCATTAGTATTTTAAATGATTTTTAAATTATTGCATCAAGTCCATATTCATGTAAATAATTATTCAATTATTTAAAAAAAACCATTTAAATATATAAAAGTTAAATGATCATAGAAAAATAATTAAGCCTTTTTTTAAAGAAAAGCATTTGGATCAATGTTTTATTATTTATTAAAATAAACTAAAAAAAGAATCCAATTGTATGTTTGAACATGTAATGTTTTTATAAGATAAATAATATTTAATTCTATTTAACAAGATATTTAACTAATTATATTCTTTGTTTTAATAAGTAAATAAATAAATAAATTTTCAGAAAATAATTGGCTAACCTTAAAATAACTAGAATTTATAAGATAGATTTTTAGAATTTTTTTGAAATTTTTATATCACTTTATATAGCTGAAAAAGTCATTTTAAAAAAAATGGGGGTGGTCGGTTTCGAACCCGGGACCTCCAAGGTGACATGAGAAGACTTAACCGGTGAACCAAGGCATACAGCCGCGGTATCACCCGGTTTTCAAATCTTAAGAACACAACCCCTATGAACTCCCCCAAACCCATAAACCCTAGATTTGTTTGAACCAAAATTGACAACCAAATCATTGTTGTTAACACCGAAGATCATGGGGCTTTTATTCCCCATGTAATTTCGAGTCTATGGAGGTGTTTAATTTACCAGTTTTGAAGCGAAACCGATGTGCACGAATGAAGAACAAGTCGCGACTGACGAAGCGATTGTTCGATATTCAAATGATGATATTAATCCAATTCGTTGCACAGGAAGCTTCTATAGAACCCAATGAACGGAAACCCTTTATCAATTTCAGATATTGAAATACGAAGAACGGTGTTCGAATAGCAGGTAGGTCGCGGCTCAAGGGGTATTCGAACTCGTTGTAATTGTTTGTCTCAGGTGAAATTGAGAGTTTTGTTTGATTAGGTATAGATAGAAGTTAGCTCTGCTTGAAGTAATTGGGTTATTATTGGATTTTAATGACCGAACGGTTTGAGGATTAAAGTGGCGGTTATGAATTCGTTTGCTTTTAGTAACGGTGCTTTAAACAGCAATTATGCTATGCATTCAGTTCGAAACACACTCACGAAACGTTTAGGAGCGGTTTGGTTTGAAACTTGATGGTTTTTAGTGAGTTTCGGGGGTGGCCGGAGCTTGCCGGAATTTCCACCGGAAAACCGGGGAAAGAAATGGGGGGGGGGGTTTAGTTTTAGTAAATTACAGTTTGGTCCTTGTGGTTTATGTTTTTGTTATTTTGATTTCAAAGTTTAATTTTTAGTTTCAACCAATTTACAGTTTGGCCCCTGAAGTTAAAATTGTTATTATTTTCTGCATGAATTATTAATTTCAAGTTTTAGATCATAGAAACTTATATTATTTTTATTTATTTCAAAGATTAATACTCATTATGATTATTGCTATTATTGTTATTATTATTACAATTTTGAGCTTTATTATCACTTAAATTTTATAGTAATAAGCAAACATTATAACACTTATAATGTTATTATTTTTATATTAGTTTGTTAATCACCAAATTAATTATTAAGTATAACAAACCCCAAAGTTTCAAAATGGCATAACAGGCCCTTTAAGATTTTAACAAAGTTAACTTCTAAGTTAACAAAATTAAGAGATGTCACAGTCTCCCCAACTTAAAAGAATTTCGTCCCGAAATTAAAAATGAACTTAGATGAACAAAGGAAATATAATGAAAGGTAAGTGTACAACGGCCAGTGATAGACGTTTGATTACAGATGAGATGTTTCACTTCATGGAATCTTACAAGTCTTTTGATACATGCATGCCAATTGAATTCTTCCAGTGAAATATGAGACGCTTTGAATTTGGCATATGAAACGTTAGAAAACGATGACGAGTTACCCGTGATATGTTAAACTTATAAGCCATAACGTCTAGAATGTAGTGATGTTTTCAAAATCAATAAAAGACCATCAATTGTAGGAAAGTTTGACCAATAGATTTTAAGAATCCCAAACGTCACTATATATAACGAAACGATCTTAACGCACATCTTGTGCATATGTATTGCTCTTTTGACCAAACCGTCGGAGTAAAGATAATGTGAAGATTTTGGGATTAGTTCACAACGTTGGTTAGAAACATTGCTAATAGCAGAACACGAATTGATCATCCATATTAATGATCGATGTTTTAACGACATACCACGGTATACGACTATTTGAGATAGATACAAGCCAATTTCTCGACCCGTTAACCCACATGAGTCAATATGAAATTTTTTAATCGGTCTATAATGCACCATTTGTTATTATGGCAGCTAAGATAAGAGGCACTTAGTGAATGAAAAGTTAAACAGGAGATCCATGGGATCACGAATGTTAGGTCTTGTCATATGTGAAGGTAAGACACTTGGATACATACCAAGTTACGTCTTTTCCTTTATGCCAAACCCATGACTACAGCTACGAAGGTTTATGAACCTCCACGTCACAATGTAAGTAATAACGAGTCTCGTTAGTCGAAACCAAGATAGAGTTTTAAAGATTTCCAAGGTTAAGGGTTCAAAAGTGATTCAAGAAGTAACGCAAACAATAAGACATGCATTTGTAACCATTTTTTGCAAGGTAACAAATTTCCAAATATAGATTGCATACGTAATTCATCAAACCCATAAGTACAGTCGAGCACATTCGTATGACTAGAAAGACATAACCACCAGTTGATGATGTCTTTATTTAGTAGAAAGATTGTTTAAGAAGACTACCATCACACAATCATGTGTTGATGATATCTCAAAATGAAAGTTGATAAGTAGGGAATAAATGGTTCGATATAGCTAGATCAATCAAAACATTAGGATAAAGGGAAAGAAATCAATTTAAGAATTTAAATGCTCCAAGCTTGGAATCAATATCAACCTAGGGCGATTGGGTATCCTTTCAAGTTCAGAGATCATGCTTTGGCTTGGTAGGTCGAAACACTAACATTCTTTCACCCTGCAAGTTAGTACATGTTTCTCGTCACTTGATTACAAACTTGGTAAGTTAAAGATCAAGAAATGAGAATAGTCATCAAGGTGTGGTTTTCACTCCAAACTTGATGGTGTATTCCCAAGGTATGACCACTAACTTACCAATCGAAAAGTTCGATCCCAACTCCTTGTTGAGGATCCACAGAAATAAGAAGAGGTAACTCACCATTAAGGTAAGGGAAATCACTCCTATCTTAACGGTGAAGTTTTACAAAAACAAAATAAAACAAGATGAACTTCTTCATCAAAATCCAGAATTCACTCCTACTTTGATGAAGTCGTCTCATTTGAACAAATACAATTCATAAAGATGATATTATCATCAAGATATGGAATTCATGCCTATCTTGATGATTGAATTTCATAATAGCAAGAAAACAATCGAAGATTGACATTTGTCACCAAAGTACGGGTTTCAATCCTATTTTGGTGAGATTATGTCATTTGTGAAACGCCATTCCAAAGAAAATAATTGAAGTCAATCCTCGGAATAAGGAAATCACCCCAATCCAGAGGATGAATTTTTATAAATCACAATTGAAAACCATTTACCGAAACAAATAGAGAATCATCAAAGTAAGGGAATCACCCCTGTTTTGATGAGTTAGAATCATTTAGGAGATACAGGTGTTCTTAGTCATAGGTTGACTTGCAAACACTTGCATCTCTCACGGTACAGACGGTACGGATTTTGACTTAACGACGAAAGGAAAATAATATCAATTAGAAATTCGGAAAATTTCAAGTTACATCAATGTAACAAAAGGAAAAATCATGCTTAAGATCAAAGTTCAAGATAATAGAAGTTGTTGTGGTGTTCAAATCTTGGATGGTTTCAATCGGGAAGATGAAATCAAGGGCAGGAAATTATTCAACACCACAATGAGATGTGAACATTCGATTCACAATCGAAAGGAGTACATGGACTTCTCAAGATATGAGGTCAACCATAGCCTTATTGAAGACACGCGTACTTATAAGTGATCACTCATCTCAAGGGTTTCGAGTCAAGTAAATGGATCCAATGATCGAGTCAAATCGCCATTTACACTTTGCCTAGAAAAAGTATCTCGAGATGTAGGAATTCCACCTATAGCATTGCATGTTCTTAGTTATGGAACACATCTTTAAGAAAACTTGAGAACCATGAGTAACGGTTTAAAGTTTTTGATGACCATTCGGTTTAGGTTCCCAATATCTTTGGGTATATTAAGATCCATGTTCACGTTGGTCAAGATATAGAAATAGTTACATGAAACGCTCAACGTATAGCGGTGTTTAAACGTAAGAGTTGAAATGTAGGATGGGTTCAATATTAACAGGAACATTATGTATGTTAAAAATGAGAAGATATTGAAACTTTGATGATAAACCAGTTCAAGAAAATCAAGGATTTTTAAGATACAAAGAGGATGGTTCCATTTGGTAACGCATTACCATTTGGAATCGTTGACACGTCAAGGTAAATTGACCCATTTGCCATAGAGACTTGTGTATGTTGACCATAGTTTATCACTCATCCTAGAAATTCCAGGTAAGCATAACTGGTCTCACAATGAGATTTATACGATATGCTTGCCTTAGCCCGAAGGCCTTTTTCCAGGAAATCCAGAATACAGGTGTCTATGTGTCACACAAATTTCTTTGTTTATGAAATCAAACCTTGATGGGATTTTCATAGATTAGACATAGAGTCTAAGGAATTGAACCAAGATGCTAAGTGTAGATTCACATGTCGTTAAGAATAGGTTTAGGAAGTTCATTTGTCGGGGAGAATCAAAGAGTTAAAGTTAAGTTTAGGGAGACAAGTAACTAAGTTTAAGCATACTTAAGGCAATCCTATGCTAAGGCACCAAGTTGCACAAAAGGCATATCATTATGTAGCATGCAAACAACATGTAAGCACAAAGGTATAA
This sequence comes from Flaveria trinervia, assembly GCA_025506515.1. Classification (NCBI taxonomy): domain Eukaryota; kingdom Viridiplantae; phylum Streptophyta; class Magnoliopsida; order Asterales; family Asteraceae; genus Flaveria; species Flaveria trinervia. The sequence continues at coordinate 3,545,814 of CM046448.1, forward strand.
GGATCTTTCTATAAGGTTCATGCAATTATAGTCTAGGTCACCATTTCTAATAACCTAAATCCCTATAGTTATGGGCTCTGATACCAATCTGTCACACCCCAACCTTGACGGCGGAAACGTCGAGATGTGAGGGTTACGATTGTTCACAGCCACATAACGCTATTTATTACATTCAAATGTATTAATCATAAGATTCAATTGCAACATTACAAGCAAAAGTTTCAACAAAGAATACATCATGTACAATTGCTACAAATAACATGATCATCCATTTTATCTCTAGGTCCAATCCTAGATGTGATAAGCTTCAAAGAGTAGAACACATACTTGAGGTATTCCTGAAACATGTTAAAAAATAAAAGGGGTCAACATGAAAATGTTGGTGAGCATTCCATAGTTTTCAATACATAAGTATATAAAAGATGGCAATTCAAGTCATAAGTTAGTAAAGAAAGTGATTAGGGATGTTATGAACAATGCAACAATCAAACCTCGACAAAAGTTTTACAAGTCTCAAACGTTAAAAGTATATACGATCAGCTAAGTGTACTCGGATCAACCAAGCAGGCTTGTCTTACCCATAGATCTATGACTTCGCTGGGCTAGCAATAGTTAATGATTGTACATATAACGCCATAACATGGTAATCACGAAAGTTCAACTAACCACAACTTTTACAAGATGAATTGTCATAGGTTTACAAGTCTCAAATAAGTCTATGAGTGCAATAGTATAAGTTAACATGTTTCACCCCAAAGTGTGAAAATATGAAAAAGGGGTATAGAATACTCACATGGATATATGCATTACTAGATGATATAAAAAAAATCAAAAGATAATCCAAAGTATCCATCACAAGGCACCTAACATATGTATTACAAGTTTAAGGTTAATAATAAGGTTAACGTTCAAACAATGATTAGAGTTTTGATAGAATTATGGGGGTTTTTAATAAGTAATAAGTTTATAAAGTAATTATTTACATTTTTAACTCATTAGAAGAATTATATATGTAATATTTTAGAAATGAAATTTAAATATAACAAAGTTGGAGTTCAATATGTAATTAATCTTTATAGCTTTCTAAGAATAATATAACATTATCATAATTATAAAAGTAAACCTTTAAAGAATAAAAATGCTATTGTGCCCATTAGTATTTTAAATGATTTTTAAATTATTGCATCAAGTCCATATTCATGTAAATAATTATTCAATTATTTAAAAAAAACCATTTAAATATATAAAAGTTAAATGATCATAGAAAAATAATTAAGCCTTTTTTTAAAGAAAAGCATTTGGATCAATGCTTTATTATTTATTAAAATAAACTAAAAAAAAAGAATCCAATTATATGTTTGAACATGTAATGTTTTTATAAGATAAATAATATTTAAATTCTATTTAACAAGATATTTAACTAATTATATTCTTTGTTTTAATAAGTAAATAAATAAATAAATTTTCATAAAATAATTGGCTAACCTTTAAAATAACTAGAATTTATAAGATAGATTTTTAGAATTTTTTTGAAATTTTTATATCACTTTATATAAGCTGAAAAAGTCATTTTAAAAAAAATGGGGGTGGCCGGGTTTCGAACCCGGGACCTCCAAGGTGACATGAGAAGACTTAACCGGTGAACCAAGGCATACAGCCGCGGTATCACCCGGTTTTCAAATCTTAAGAACACAACCCCTATGAACTTCCCCCAAACCCATAAACCCTAGATTTGTTTGAACCAAAATTGACAACCAAATCATTGTTGTTAACACCGAAGATCATGGGGCTTTTATTCCCCATGTAATTTCGAGTCTATGAAGGTGTTTAATTTACCAGTTTTGAAGCGAAACCGATGTGCATGAATGAAGAACAAGTCGCGACTGACGAAGCGATTGTTCGATATTCAAATGATGATATTAATCCAATTCGGTGCACAGGAAGCTTCTATAGAACCCAATGAACGGAAACCCTTTATCAATTTCAGATATTGAAATACGAAGAACGGTGTTCGAATATCAAGTAGGTCACGGCTCAAGGGGTATTCGAACTCGTTGTAATTGTTTGTCTTAGGTGAAATTGAGAGTTTTGTTTGATTAGGTATAGATAGAAGTTAGCTCTGCTTGAAGTAATTGGGTTATTATTGGATTTTAATGACCGAACGGTTAGAGGATTAAAGTGGCCGGTTATGAATTCGTTTGCTTTTAGTAACCGGTGCTTTAAACAGCAATTATGCTATGCATTCAGTTCGAAACACACTCACGAAACGTTTAGGAGCGGTTTGGTTTGAAAATTGATGGTTTTTAATGAGTTTCGGGGGTGGCCGGAGCTCGCCGGAATTTCCACCGGAAAACCGGGGAAAGAAATGGGGGGGGGGGGTTTAGTTTTAGTAAATTACAGTTTGGTCCTTGTGGTTTATGTTTTTATTATTTTGATTTCAAAGTTTAATTTTTAGTTTCAACCAATTTACAATTTGGCCCCTGAAGTTAAAATTGTTATTATTTTCTGCATGAATTATTAATTTCAAGTTTTAAGATCATAGAAACTTATATTATTTTTATTTATTTCAAAGATTAATACTCATTATGATTATTGCTATTATTGTTATTATTATTACAATTTTGAGCTTTATTATCACTTAAATTTTATAGTAATAAGCAACATTATAACACTTATAATGTTATTATTTTTATATTAGTTGTTAATCACCAAATTAATTATTAAGTATAACAAACCCCAAAGTTTCAAAATGGCATAACAGGCCCTTTTAAGATTTTAACAAAGTTAACTTCTAAGTTAAAAAAATTAAGAGATGTCACAATTGTATTATTTGAAAATATAAATACCGGTGTAAACTTAACTAGTGACGTTTGGTCGGCGCCACACGGTTTGCCCGAATCGTACCTTTGCGTCACTGCTCATTGGGTAGATCCCAGTTCATGGCAAATGATGAAACGTACGATTGCATTTTATCTATTTCCGTATCCACACACCGGAGAGTTTTTATTTTACTTTTTGGATAATGTAATAACTACTTTTAATTTACAAAATAAAATATTTTCAATGGCATTTGATAACGCTTCCAACAACACAACCGCGGTTGAAAATTTAAAATTAAAATATCTTCCGATTGCAAACGGTGATTTTTTTCATACTCGTTGTGTTGCACATATTATTAATTTAGTAGTACAAGATGATCTATCCATACCATTTGTTGATAGCTTTATAAAAGCTTTTCGATTTATGTTACACGACGTTTTTAAAAAAAGTAGAAAAAGATATGAAGATTATAAACAACTTTGTAAAGATACAGAATTTAGATTTTTAGGGCCTAATTGAGATGTACCTACTAGGTGGAATTCGACTTGTCATATGTTTGATTGTGCTTTAAAACAAAAAGGCACTTTAAAAGCTTTTCATAATAGTCTTTCGGATAATTGCGAAGCCGACCTGTTTCCGGATTTGGGTTGGAAAAATATTGAACATTTATCCGAATTTCTTGAGGTGTTTAAAAACTCAACTACAAAATTATCGAGAGTTTATTATCCCACTAGTTATTCGGTGCTTCAAAAATTATATTTCATGGCTTTGAATTTTAAAAATTTTCAAAATAAAAATAGTATGTTTAGAGAAATGATAGAACCAATGAAAGACAAGTTTATAAAAAAAATTTCTTGAGTTACCACCCGTTTTTACTTGTGCCGCTGCTTTAAATCATTTTTTAAATGTTGCGGGGGTAGAATGTTTAATAGACAAGATAAATGATAATTTGGATATACATGACGAGAACCCCAAATTTTCAACCGAGGCAAAAGAAGTTTTTAATAAAAGTTTGAAAATTATTTATAACTTTTATTTAAATAAATATGGGCCTAACGTAAATATAACTACGCCAAGAGAATAAACCTCAAGTGCTAGTACCTCGTTTAAAGACCCGTTATGACTATGTTGAATGTTGTTCGGATGTGACGGCTAAACGTCAAAGGGGTAACGCCCCAACAAACGAACTTGGTATATATAGTACGGCGAATTTTATTTCAACTATGAGTACTCAAGATTATCATGCATTTGATATTTTGGCTTGGTGGAAAGGAAAGGAATCCCAATTTCCAATTCTTTCCGCTATGGCCCGTGATTTACTACGCGTCCAAGCTTCTACGGTAGCTTCGGAGTCTGCGTTTTCTCTTAGTGGCAGGGTATTATCATTACGGAGAATAAGATTAACTCCGGAAGCGATGGAGATGTGCATTTGTTTAAAAGACCACTTAGACGCGATGGATCGTATACAAGACAAAAAAATCTTGAAGACGAAATTGCAATCGAATGTAAAGTACACGATGAAGAGGTAGAAGAAGGAGTATCTTCTGGTATATCTGACGAAGAATTAACATTTGATGAAACCTGTCGAAAAAAATAGTCGATTAGTTAAATAAAAATTAATATTATTTTTTATTGATTCGTTAATGTATTTTTTAAGTTATTTTAATAAATAAATAATAAATTAATGAGTTATAGATGTTTTTTAATGTTGTTATAATAATAATAATAATAATAATAATAATATTATAATAATTGTAATAATAATAGTAATAGCAATCATAATAATAATAATAAAACTAATAATACTAAAAGTAATAATATATTAATATTAATAGCAATCATAATAGTAAAAAAAAAAACCCGGTTGTACCTAGTTCTGGACCCGCCCGGTCCGGATCCAACCCTAACCGGGTACGCCGGGTAGGGTTTTACAGTCCACCAACCCAACCCGGGTTCGTACCCGGGTTCACCAATACCCGGGTACCACAAAACCTGGCCGGCCCGTACCCGGTTTGAACCCGGTTCCGGGTCCGGCCCAATACCCATTTTGTGCAACTCTAGTTGGCAAGACTGATCCCAGTTGCATAATTATCAAAAAATTTGCCATTGGTTTTCTCTTGATTTCACTCATAATGATGATTATTAACGAATGAAAAAACTTACAAGCGAAATCAAGAGGAAATCAAATGCAAATTGAGTATAAATCCATGATGATTATTCTGGTGGGATTGCATTTAGTAGCTTGAGTGAAAGTTAGGATCGACGTTGATATAGTTACTAGTATGGATTTGTTATCGACGAATTAGTCATAGTTCGGATCAATTAAATCCAATTAGCCTAAATATTATATAAGTTATTGTGTATATATAGCTAATTGACTTATTTGGGTTACAAGTGTTATCAGACTCGATTTATAAAGTTCTCGTTTATAGTAATAAATAGAAAAAACTATGTGTAAGATTAACTACTCTCCATAACTAATATATAAAAATAAAAAGAATAGACGAGACAATATGATAATACGATTCTTTATAAACAGATTTCGCATCTATACATTCCTCTCTTCTGGAATACAACAACCAGAGCTTAGATAAACTAACTCACTTGCATGAAATTTAACAAAAAACATGTATCATCATGATCTTGAAATCTTGTTGTGTATTATATGCTAGGTTAGTAACTCGTGTATACATATGTTGAATTAATAAAATATTAAATAACTATTAATAAAAATTAATGAAAAATTATAAAACGATCTTATGATATAAGATATGATTGAATTACGTACGAGTGATAAAATGACAATATCATTTTTTAAACCTTTGTTTAATTTTTTTTTGTTCTTCTCATAAAAAAGTTTAGTTTTTAAACAAATTGTTACAAAACTAACTGTTTATTAAAAAATGTCATTTTAATAATTTCTTTATTATAACTTTGAAATTTAATTGATTTTGTTTCATAAGAATTGATTTTTAAAAACCATATGTTTTAAAATATACTGTGTTTTTTTAAAAGTTTAATATATATATACATACATATATATATAATATATATATATATATATAATTTTCTTATTTTATAAGAATTTTATTTTTACCGACCACCGGTTCTCCACGACATTTGAACCCGTCACAGGTATACAAATATTGTTAGGTCGAAGCGAAACCCAACTTGATATGCATAGGTTTTGGAGTAAAAGCAAGATCAAGAGTTTACCAAACATCTTGGTTCACTGTTTATAAGTACTTCAAAATGTTTGTTGAATGTGAACACTTTCTATCAAAAAAATTATGTTAGTTATCATTATTCATATCAATAGAAAATTCATAATCTATATAACTCAAGGAAACCAGTTAATAAAAATATAGAGGAAAACGATAATGGTTGGTAAGGGATTTTCACGTGGTCACAACGTGGTATTAATATATTAAAGATAAAATAGATTAAAAAATAACAATTATATAAGAGAGAGGGGACGAAAGTCTGAATATTAGGAATGACATGGGGTATCGTACTCTTTGGTATTTAGTTTCAGGCTCTAGAATTTTAATGCCCTGATCAAGTTGGAAAAATAGTTTAGTGGGTCTTAACAATTTAAATTATACAAAATAATTTTTTAAAAGAAAATAAGCATTTTAAAAATAAACATAGCAAAATTACAGTATTACAATAACATACCGTAATTGTTTTTATCTTCACTAGTTATTGGTTAACTAATTACAACTGCTCAATATTTTTTTTTCCTATGTAATTGCAATTGGTATCTAATTTTATTTATATATTTTTTGACTGCTCAATTGACTATCTAAATACTTAAACAAGTAAAATAATAAGTAATGATGGATCATGACCAGTGAGATTTGGGTATTTTATTTTAAAAAAACTAGGCTTTTAACTGAGTAATTAGGTTAATCAAATGGGCTAAAAATTATATTTAGTTTAAAACATAATTAGGTTAGTGTTTTAAATGGGTTATAGTTTATACGTATATTTTAATAAAAAAAGGTTAAAAAATTTATGCCCTATGAGCGAGTGGGCTTTGGACGGGAGTCTATCCCGCCCCTCCTCAGGGCCGGCTTTGTTTAGTTCTTTACCCATTTATTAAATAACTAGCTTTAATAAACCCATGTATTATACGGGTGAAATAAATAAAATATTGATATAATAAATTTATTAATTATAAAATGACATGACTGAAGTTACGGTATCAGAAATGACTTTAAATAACAAAACAATTATATCGAATTTTTAAATTTTCTTAAAAAATAAACATTTTAATTTTAAAACAAACCGTATAAAAATGTTATTTATAAAAAAATTTCTCATTACAACTCCCAAATTTGATACCTTAATAAATGAATTTCTTTCTTAATTTATTATATATTAAAATGTATTATAATAATTTTATTAGTAATTAAGGTAATTATTTAATTGGAGAGACACGGGAAAAAATTGGTGAGAATGTGAGAATGATTGTGGTGCTGACACGTGACATTCTCATTTACTCTTTTATTAGAATAGTAAGATAAGATGTTTAAAGTTTTTGATTATATATAAACGTACCTAGATCAGTATTAAAATAATAATTATACATCTTATTACAATAATGATTAATTGATTAGTCATGTTTGTGATCTGAGTTATGAAAGCATTAGCGCAACCAGTTTTTTGGTCTTCATATCATCATATGTGTATGGAAATATATCTTTCAAGTTAGGTTAAATATTATTGTTATGTTTAATCATTTCACAAAATATTTTGGGCTTTGAATTCTATATAAAAATATAATCTGAATTCATATTAGGTATCTAAGTTCAAATCAAATCAACAAATATAAACATTCAAACAAGATTTCAATTTTTAAAAGTAAAATTAGAGGAAGAAAAATAAGAGTGATTTATGTTAGATAGAAAGTTGATTAGATACAAACCTTACATAATAAACATAAGATACCCATATTACATCCCACTAATTAAGTAGGTATATAAATGTTCAAATGTTGTTATTATTATTTTTATAAGAGAAAATTGCAAAAATAGACTTTGTGGTTTGATTGTACTAAATGTCTGGTTCATAGATTTTAAAAATTATAAATTTAATCCAAACATTTGAAAGTTTGTTACAAATATAGTTTCCACCGTTAGTGTCCATTAGTTTTTAACGATCTAGATACTAGACATGCAATATGATCAAAACACATGGACTAATTGTACGATTTGCTCAAAAAAATTTAAAATTTGTTGAAAATCAAATAAAATTAAAAAAATTAAAATCATAAATAAGAAATTCAAATAAACATTAAAAATATATTTTAATAATTTTTAAAAAATAAGATAAATGTTAAAAAATCAAATCAAATTCAAAACTAAATAAAAGTAAAATAAAATATATGTAAAAAGAGAAAGCTAGAAGTGTTGAAAAAGAAGTATGTGACTAAAGTAAAAAATAAAACCAATTAAAAATTAAAAATACAATCGAATAATCATTTATAAAATTTAAAATAAATATTAAAAAATCATACTAAAGTTAAAAAAAGGTTTGATTTTCTTTTTCGTTGTTTGGATTTATATTTCCACAAGGTTTTTGTATTCTTCGATTTAAACATGACATAAATAGTTATAATAAAAAATTAAGCATACTTCTTATTTTCTTCTTTTTTAATTTTATATGCATTTTATTGTTACTTTCATTTACTTTCTATTTTGGTTTAAAATTTTAACCTTTATTCTATTTTTAGCAACTATTGAATTTCTTTATTAACGTTTACATGAATCTTTTAAATTTTAGTCATCAGATCATTAAAAACTAACACATATTATGTTGGGGACTAAATTTGCAACAAACTTTCAAACGTTTGGACTAAATTTATAATTTTTTAAAATATGATGACCAAACATACAATATAATCAAACCAAATGGACTATTTTTGAAATTTTCTCTTCATATAACAAAGATGTTGCTTTCAAATACTTTCCCACATAAAAAAAGAAAGAATTGCAGTTTCACGTTGTCATGTAGCTCAGTTTTCCCGATCATGTTTGAAATTCCAACTCCTCATGTTTGAAGCCCATAAGCGAAATCAACTACAGACTTATTATCAATGCTAAAGTTGAAAAAATTTTGCTTGAAGAAAACTAGGTTTAATTACTCCACCATAATTTTTGATCTTTGCTCCCTTGGATTATCATCCGAAAAACCACAGGCTAATCAATTTGTGATAATGTAACATCTAAAAACGTGTAGAATCGTTTAACCGTTGTCCCCTTAAGTTGGATCCGGCCTTATGTAGGACCGTCAACATGTAAATTTTACATATTTGTAAGACGACTCATATATTTCTATAGTTAATTTTTTGGTAAGATGGTATTGATATTTTTTATATGCTTTAAACCATCAAATTGTTGCGAAATATTTGTCTAACTCATTGAGAGGTTCAAGATTCTTGTTTTATCTTCTATGTTCTAAATTCTAATGAACAGTTGTTATTATATAACTCATAAACATAATTGATGATATATAGATTGCTTATACAAAATCTTATGTCCTGATCTACAGCTGCTAATACTATGTAGATCTCATTATTAAAACGAATATTCAAACGTGCCTTAAGCATGCATAATATCCTGTTCCCACTACATCTTTGATAAATAATTGTCAAATTAATATTCTCCTGATTTGGTTCTGATAATTTAAATATGAATATCTTGACTAAAAATAAAAAATCTAGAATTATGTCCGGTGTATCTTATTTCGTTATATTTAAACTATTTGTGCTCAAATCTGAGCTACTCGTTAATATATTAGGTATTGATGGGTGCTTTGATATTAATTATTTAATCACTACATCCTTCAAATGAAATAAATTGTGATATCTATTATTACCGGTTTTCATAACTTCTCACTTTCCTGTTATTCCATTTAATATCGGTCAAACGATTTAAGAACAAAATAATAACAATATCATAATTAATAATTAAGAAGTTAATTGAGATATTGAAAGTATATTATTCGCTAGTTTCACTCTAAAAACCATCATGGTTCGTTGGTTAAACTGGTCAGTCTCATATATGTCTAGTCTAGACTCTAGATGGAGACGGTTCAAAAGGTAAGCAATTAGGCTACTTGTATTATTGGTTCTTAACCCAATTAAACGGTTTTGCCTGGTTTAAAAGAAAATAGAAATTAATTCAATGATTAAAAAACATTGATACTTAAAGATGGAAACTTAGAGACCATTCTACTCATATCATAAGTTACACCAATTTTTATTTTTTTATTTTTTAATCCATCATATACAAAGACTTAAACCTTTGTTTTTTCAAATAACATTGATCTTTATCATTAAACTACCAACCAAAACAACAATTAACCTTATTTAAAAATACTAATTTTAAATTTGTCCGTTTAAAATGAAAATATTCAAGCATATAAAAATATGATTATTATTAGCTATCAAAATTAGTTACTACTTATTACAATCTCATTATCTCAACAAATTTCAAACTTTTATACATTTTTATCTATTTAATATTATATTTTACTTATTACATCTAATCCAAATTCTAATCAACATTTCCACAAGATTTGACTCTTAACCTCGAGTTATTAATCATTAATTATACTAAAACCCAATATATTTTCTTTATCATTTTTAATTAAATAATACTTTTTATACATTTATCATTATCTTTTTTAATAATTCACTCACAACCAATTTAAAAAAAATATTAAAAGATTTATAAAAACTAAACAATGAATTTTCAAATATATCAATCCATAATAATATTTTTTCTTTTATTTACTCACAATCATTTAAAATCATTTCATATAATATATACCAAACACACTTACGTAGTTTTAAAAACTTGAATTGCTCTAATATCATTTTAACCAAAATAAAAAGCAAATTCATAAACTTCAATTTGGACGTAAAAAATATTACAAACCGTCACTATTACATATTTACATCCCAAATACAAAAATAATAATTGCACAAAAACAGCTGTCGAATCTCTTCCCCACTAATCTCACACCTCCACCTTCTATAAACCTCACACAATCACCATCAACATCTTCACCCAAATCTCCAAATCTCTCTGCAACTTCAATCGCCCAACAATGGTTTCTCAATCCAACGGCTCTCCGGCGACCCCCTTAAAGTTCTTGATCTACGGTCGCACCGGCTGGATTGGTGGTCTTTTGGGCAAAATCTGCGATTCTCAAGGCATCGATTACACCTACGGCAACGGTAGGCTCGAGTCACGTGACACCCTCATCGCCGATCTTGATGCTGTGAACCCCACGCACGTGTTCAACGCCGCCGGAGTCACCGGACGACCCAACGTTGACTGGTGTGAGTCCCACAAGGTGGAGACCATTCGGACGAATGTCGTCGGAACCCTAACGCTTGCGGATGTTTGCCGTGAGAAGGGCTTGATCTTGATTAACTACGCTACTGGGTGTATTTTTGAGTATGATTCGGGGCATCTAATCGGGTCGGGTGTCGGGTTTAAGGAAGAGGATACTCCCAACTTCGTTGGGTCTTTTTACTCCAAGACTAAAGCTATGGTGAGATCACTTGAAAACTTGGTGTTTTTGCTCCAAGATTTCGTTTCTTGTTGAGTGATTTTAGTTTAATCTTGGTGATTTTGCAATGGCCCTTTTGTCATTATAAACTGTTTTTATGATGTTTTTTTTGTGTGTGTTTCACTGTTTCTTGCAATGGCCCTTTTGTGATTTTCTTGTTTAGTAATTTTAGTTTAATCTTGGTGATTTTGCAATGGCCCTTTTGTCATTATAACTGTTTTTATGATGTTTTCGTGTGTGTGTTTCACTGTTTCTTGAAGAAATTAGAGGTGGATCTAAGATCTTGAATTCTTGATATGCAGTGAAGACAAACCTTAGCTTTCATTGCTTCATAGAATAATAGAATAGAATATTGTGCCTAATTTCATGGGTCTTTAATCTTTATGGAGTGTATATAATTATGGGACCCACAATGTAAGAGGAAAAAGTCAGAGATTTGGTTTTTTATTTCAAGATATCAGGTATATTTGGATTTGTTTATAATCTTGAAGATTGTGCAATGGTACACATGTGTTGATTTGGTGTTTTAGGGATATGTTTCTGTGAAATTGTTGATAAAAACTATCTTGGATCTAAGGTGTGCATTTGATATCACATACTATTAGCTTTAGGTCTACTCTAGGTTTTCATGAGTCCATATCATTTCTTTTACTCAAACTAGAGCTATAATTTGGGACCCACTGATGAGTGTAACTGTGTAACCCTAGTGTAAGAAAACATGGTGTTTCCTTCTGGATTTATTAAAATTTAGGACAATGTTGATGATTTGTGCACTGACCCTTGTGGTGATTTTGTGTTCTTATGATACTTTGTGTGAATTTGTTGATCAGAAAATTGTGGATCTAAGATCTTGATGTGCATTTGCAAGAAAAAAAAATGTAGGCTTACATAGGTCAGTTATTAACACTTATGTCTCATACTTTCATTACATGGTCCACACTATATTTTTACTTTTAACTTCAACGAGACTGGTTATTTGGAACATGTAAATGAAAGAGTTAACTTAAGCATAAAGCTATGATAAATCGTGTACTTCAGTACATTGCTATTATGACTGTGCAATGACCCTTGTGATGATTTTGTGTTATGATATTTTTGTGTCAATTTACTGATAAAAGGGTCTAAGTTAATGAAGCGTGAAAGAGAAATCTACGCTTTGGTTGGTCTACGCACATGCTTTTGTGTGTCATATCATGGGTCCATTTTATTTTTACCACCGTGAAACTTATACTTTGGGTGACATAAAATGCAAGTATAAACCAGTTAGATTTCTACTTTAGGACCCATAATTTTTTGTGTTTTGATATTTTTGTCATAACTTATGGACAAAGCTACTATAAATTGTAAAAAAGACCTCACATCTGCATCACCTTTTTTTTATAATAAATCCAAGCCTTAGGTACCCTAATGTGCTTGTAGAAGGATTACATAAACAAATGTATAATTTTATACTCTGGGACCCTAAATGTGCTTGTACAAGAATATTCCAAGCCTTCTTTTGTTCATATTATTTTCTGTCTTATTCAATTTTATTAATTGTGATCTAGATCTTTATGGATTTGGTAGATCTAAGATCTAGTTTTTTTTTCCTTTTTTTTCTTTTTTTTGTGTATTTGTTTATAAAGAAATTGTGTAGATCTGAGATCTTGTTCTGTATTTTTAAAAGAATATCCAAGCTCTCTTTAGTTTATGTTATTTATTTTGCCTGCAGATGTGTAACCGAGTTGTTTCTGTCATTGAGGGTTTAGAAAATTTAGTTTATTTAACTTTGTGAGACTTTCCTGTACTTTCATTAAAATTTCCTAGCTAAATTGGGCTAAATATATAAGCTTTTATGTTGATCAACATGTATGTAACAAAAATGTTGAACTAAAGCCATGCTGCTTTGGTTACTCTTAAGAAAACTTAAGAACTTTTTTGGATGATTTCATTTCACTATACTTAAAGGCATATTTGAAGACTTTATGTGAATATCTTGACCAATTCATGATAGAATTTTGAGATCTATATGTTGATTTAAAATAATAATGCATTATTGCATTTGGTTATGATATGTTGTATGGCATTCATGGGTCACTTGTTTAGTTTTTTGCTAAATGAAACTGACAATAAGGCCTGTATAGGTCTGTTGAATATTGAATGATTTCAAGAAAATTTGGTATATGTAACCCTAGATTTCACTCTTGCATATGATTAATTTGAAGCTTTGTGTGATAATCCTTGCAACAATTTTGAATTTTTTTTGTAATCTTTGTGTGAACTTCCTTATAAAAACGTGGTAGATCTTGGTGTGCACTTACAAGTATAATATTTGTCTTGATAAAAGTCAAAACACACCTTCCCGTTTTTTGCCTGCAGGTAGAGGAATTGCTCAAGAACTATGACAATGTATGCACTCTACGTGTACGAATGCCTATTTCTTCAGATCTTACCAACCCCCGAAACTTCATCACAAAAATCAGTCGTTATGAGAAAGTGGTCAACATCCCAAACTCCATGACCATTCTTGATGAACTCCTCCCAATCTCCATAGAAATGGCTAAACGAAACCTAACTGGGATCTACAACTTCACTAACCCTGGTTGTGTTAGCCATAACGAGGTCCTGGAGCTGTACCGCGAGTACATTGACCCTGCTTTCACATGGAAGAACTTTAACCTCGAGGAGCAAGCTAAAGTGATCATTGCACCAAGAAGCAACAATGAACTTGATACAACCAAGTTGAAAACCGAGTTTCCCGAGCTGTTATCCATCAAAGAATCACTTGTGAAGTACGTGTTTGAGCCAAACCGAAAGACACCCGTTGCAGCCCAACTGTAAGCTTTCGAGTTGCTTTGGTCGTCTTGTTTCTTGATAGTGGTGCTACTGTTGTATGTTCAAATGTCATGGGTGCGACGAGGATTTCTTTACCATATAGTGGATTTTTCTTGTTGTATTATCTGGATTGTTTTGAATTTTGATTACGAATAATATTGTTTGAAATGATACAAGTTTAATCTTTTGGACGTGTTACATTTCTTCACATTTTTTATCATTTTATTGTTCTGTTCAATTCAGTTAATTAGTTTGGTTTGGTTAATTCGGTTTTATGATTGTATGTAACTAAAACTGAACAAGTATAGTCAGTTTAAAGGAAATCAGTATGCTTGTTTTTGCTGGTTGTACTCTGTGCAGTATTGTGCAGTGTGAGTTGTACAAGTCATGTATTGAAATGATGGATACTAAATTGCTAATCGACTTATTGTGGGTTGAGTAATGGATATAACTAGTAATATCTTATTAAGTTAGTCGTGGACATGGTCTAGTTTTTTTTGTTTAATTTAAATTGTATAATGCATTATTAATGTACTATTTATGAGAATGATGTAGGTGCTGTTGTAATCATTTACTTATTTTTATGACACTGTCAACCCTTTTGATAAGTCGTTTGGTCTTGTTTTTTATTATACTCGATACATGGAGATAAAAGACCAAGTTAAACATATACCCCTAAAATTTTATGAAGCATACATGAATGTATGTTTTGGGCAGTTAGAACTCACTTATCACCCACTTGCTAATGTAATACGAGAAAATGTCTCTTTGTAACGATGTGTTATCTATGTGACTTGTACATTCTAATCACGTATTAGTGTAGGTAATGACAAAAGTCGTTTGCTAACATAAAAGGTATGATGAGATATGCAATCTTACCTTCAAACCCATATAGATCAAACACACATACACATATGCGTGTATGTAGTAATGGGGGGAGGTTTTTTAGAGACAACATTGAATCAACTTTGTAAATGAAATTTTTTGATATAATAGTGAAGGTTGGAGATTGTTGCTCATTGTTGATTTATCATATATGTAGTGATGCGAGAAGGTTTATTGCTCACTGTATAATCGCCTCTACCGTAATCTTCTTCTCCTTAGATAACGTTGTCGAGTCTAACCAAACAAACAAGTAACCGGGATGCATTGGGGACATAATAGACGCATCTAACAACTTGTATATCGACATCCAAACCTTTGATGTAATGATACATGTAACAAAAACATGGTTCATCGATTCAATATGATTTCCACATAATGATGAAGGCACATAAATACCTCTACCAACAAAATTCAATCTTGTAAAAATCTTATCAAGAATGATCTTCCATGTCAAAATATTAACTATCCTCGACGCGAATTTATTCCATCTAGTAGCACTATTAGCATCCAGACGACCAGAAGCAATAGCTATGGAGATGATTATTGCCGAAATTGAACCACCCCAATATTCAAGAATCGACTGAATAACCTTAAGCCACAATAATTGATGGTTTAAATTTAACCTCCATCTCCATTATTGTAATAAAGCTATAACCAAGTCCCGTTTAACCCACGATATCGAACGAAAAGATTAAGTAATCTTTTTCATTTAGTAAGCTTTTTATAAAGCTGGTCGATAATCGTTTTCCATCCCACCAATCTAGCCATATTAGAAGCGGTTGGAACTCCAAAGTAAAAGGAAACTTACCCAGGCGACATGTTAAAACACGAGCAAAAGAATCAACATAAACTTGAATTTAGCAAGTTTATTTTCAATCCAGAAGCTAAGAAGAAGCAGTAAAGCATCATTACAGTACTTTGATATATAGTTTTGATAGATATTGTTCATGTTCTAGTAATCTAAAAGCTGTAATCTATGTTAGCAGATTGGATGACATGTACTTTTTTTTCACTCTTTATTATGCATAGTGATAACAGTTCACAATATCATGTTGCTGGAGTCTTTTTATAAGGGATGTTTTATATGACCCTGAGTGGCTAACTGTTGCTAGCTACATCAGTTGCATAATATTTGTGGCGGTATGTTTTACCTTAATATGTGATATAACAACTCAAATTAACATATGATATATTAACATATGATAAACTAGTTGTTATGAAGGGGTGTATAGTATACCTTGTTCAATAGACTAATATACACATCTAATTAGGGGTGTGCACTTCGCGGGTCGACCCGGTTAAGACCCGTAAACCAACCCATGAAAACTAAAACCGACCCGTGTATGGGTTAGCGGTTCCGGTCCGCGGTTCGGCTTTCCTTTTGTAAACGGTTATGGGTCGGTTTCGGTCCAAAGCCGCGGGTATGAGCTCGGTTTCGGTCCGGCCCAATTACAGTTAGGCAAAAAAATGTTTATTTTTGCTTTTTTAAATGTTAAATGGGTTGCCTTTGAACGCCAAAAATGTAAAAAAATGTTTTATTAGCATATAATAAAAGTTTTCAGATAAATAAACCTTTAGTCAGTTATAAATGAACACTATTACATGGTTCACCTAAATTAGCTCATAAAAGGATCATGATAACAACTAATATACGGTTTGTATTTTTATGTGGTACCAATTTGTCTATGTTACAATAACGAGTCTAAGAAACAAATCCATTGATTGGTCTTGTTTATCTTCTAAAGTTTCATTTTTCTCCCGGAAAAAAGCACAAGCCTAAAAAACATTTGCGGTACGGACCACCATATTATGATGGACCGACCCGTTTAACTCGGTTCGGTCTGGCCCGAACCGTATGTAAATGGTCCGGTTCACGGTTCTTTATATAAACCACTTGTTTCGGGTCAAGGGCCGGTCGGTCCGGTTCGGCTCGGTTCCGACCCGTTACTCACCCCTACATCTAATAAAATAACTATGTTCGTCTTTTGCTCCAAGGTTTTGTTTGGTTCGCAGCCTTCGTTATTTGATTATTAATTTGAATGTAATTAATATGTGTGTGTTTTGAGTTTAAATTTGTTTGCTTGAAAGTTGTTGGTTAATTTGTCTTTAAATTTGTAAATTTTGTGAACATGACCATGGTTAATTGGTTTTATTATTTCATACGTGACCAAGTCCGAACCAGACCAAAAACTTAAAATGTAGCATAGACAACCGACTCCATAAAATTTCAAACCACACGAAGAAAATCTTGGGTATGAGCCACGAAGAAAATTTCAAACAACATCTTATTAGATATATCGAAATGATGATGGATATCTATATATAATGTGATGCATTGATTATAGACGATGAGTAGTAGTTCACTGTTAGCGGAAGCCAATGTCCAGAGGGGACTCATTACGCATGAATTATCTCCACGCTTGATTCAAATTATGAAATGTTGAATGTTTTAACTGTTTATTAAGAAACGTTTATAGTTTCTCATGCATGTAAAGAAAATGAGGAGCTCGTATGACGACGAAGAAGGTGGAAGCTGCAAAGGACGGATGAGCTAGGCGGTTATTGATGGTGACGGCTGGTGGTGGTAACAATCGCGGCCAAACGCTAGGATAACAAAACTAAAAGCCAGTTAAAATGACACCATTTCTTCTATAATATGATCATACCTTTGTAAGAACCAGTGCGAGCCTTCATTCGTATTAAACAAAATAGTTGCAGGGCAACTCTCCTTTGGCAGATAACTCGCTAAACCCTTAATTCTTGGCTAAATGCCAACATACTTGTCGTAATACATTTGACGACACGAGTGATATGATCAAAGTTTGAATTAGGGTTTGATAAGTGTCTGTCAAAGGAGAGAAGCCCTACAACTGTTACGTTTATTACTCACTTGACTATGCTGCGAAAGCTCTTGCGGTTTGAAGAGACAAAGAGTGATAATATATTTTGGTGGTTTGATGGGTTTATGCCATGGATATTCTTGTATGTATGCATAGGTTCTTGATGAGTGAGATTCTAGGAGTTGTAATTCATATGTTTTTGAAGAATAGATGAAGAAGATAAAGGAAATATATGCTTTAAAGAATATGGATATCAGGATATGGTGTTTGGACTTTGAGAGGTATATCCTATGTTATATTCTTTCTAAAGGAATACCGTCTCTTTACACCTCTTCTTTTTCAACTTCTTTTTACAAAGAATAGTCGAATACAAAAATCTTTTTACTTCAAATTATACAATAAATATTATTACCTTATACGGGTGAAAATGAATAGAGTTGAGTGAAAAAAATATTTAAAACATGGCTCATCAAATATAAGAGAGCTTAATTTTACTCGTTATATATAAAAGAGATCGATTTACTTCATTTTAAGCATTATGTTTAAAGATTGAGCTCAACATGATTATTGTTTAACTACTTTCAACTTATATATACTATTAGTTTTTCTAAATGATCAGTAAAAATCATTTAGACTTGTAAAACTATGAGAACATGATCGATGATAAGAGTTTTTAAAGACGTTGAATCAAGTTTACAGATTTTTAGGACTTTGTGTAGGCCTGTGTATTTTAGCTTGTTCGCCATTTACATTATAGTCGTAGGTGTTGGAGTTAGCCACATTCTAGGTTTGTCTATTAATATTGTTAACAGGCGTCCATGCCTATTGATACAATGATACTTGTTCATACTAGCCATACTTGTTGCTTTGTGTATAATTTTTGTATTTCCCCTTCCATAAAAGGAAAATTAGGAGGTTCCTACGTGAACCGGTTTCTCCTCGAACCAAACGAATTCGGCTCATAACCCAACTGGTTTGGTCAATTATCGGTAAATACCAATTCACATAATAAAGCGATTTATGTGATACTTGCTATTAACCGGCTCAGTTTGCGGGTCGGGTATGGTAACCTTTGTTTCCACTAGATGTGTAAATGAGTCAAATTGGCTCGTAATTCTATATGCCTAAACATGTTTTTTGTTTATATAATTCTATATTTACGTATTAATTATATATAAATATATTTTTACATAAATCATATTATTATAATAAAAAATTACTAAGTAATATATATTATGTTATATATGAAAAACATGATTATAAATAAATACAAAAGTAATTATAAAAATATAAGAAAATGTTATATATTTAACAATAAACGAGTCGAGCTCGACTGACTTCGAGCTTGTAAAATTTCAGACGAGTCAAGCTCAAGATTTAAAAATAAAACTACAAACAAACCTCGAGTTTTTTAAAACCAAAACAAACCAAACTCAAACCTAAACGAACTCGAGTACGGCTCGACTCGTTTACACCTAGTCGGCTTGTTGCACCTCTATTAATATTCAGAAATATGTGGGCCAAGTTAATACTTGGGCCCATAAAATAGTTTTCAAACGTTAATCGGGTGCTTATTGGACATTGCGTACATCTTTGTTACATAAACACACATTCAGTTGATTGTTGATTCCTCTTGCACGCGGACGAAGTTACACAAACACAAGTTCTCGAAAGCCGTTGTTTCTGTAAGCACTCGAAGGATTATCTTCTCAGGTTAGGGTTAAACATTTCTCGAATGCTTTGATTTTAATCATTCTAGTTAACTGTTAACATTTTTAGTTTTATCGATTTGACCTAAATTGATTAGCAGCTGTAATTTGGCTATGACGATAATACGATGGTGCTATCCGTTAATTTCTACTGCTTGTTTGGGATTTTTCAAGTTAATTTGATTGAACGAATGGATGTGTTTGCAGTTTAATAGATAAATATGAAGAACCGTTACGATGATATGCCTACTTCGAGCAAGATCAAATTTGAAGCCAGTGATGAAGAAGAAGAAGAAGTAGAAGAAGTAGAAGAAGAAGAGGAGGAGGAAGAAGAAGAAGAACACGAAGAATCTGCTTCTGAAGATGTGAGTCTTGATATGCACATTTATATGTTGAATTTCGATGCACACAGATTTATGTTCACCACTTCTGTTCATGGAGAAGGGGAACACACGTTACTAATTGACGTGAATTGATAAGAACTACAAAGAGAACAAGAGATATAATCATATTCAATAAGAATTTACTAGTGGAGTACTAGCTTGCTATAGCATCTTTGTTAATTGCATAGTTGTGTATGTGATGGCATTACAGTAATGGGGAGCTGTTATGATTACCTGCTGGATACATTGTTATGTATCTGCATTGAATTTCTTTTCGCATGTGATAAATGTGTTATTAGGATGGGGAGACAGAGATACAAGAGGTGCTTGCCAATGTTACATTTGAGGAGTTGCAGAAGGCACGTTCAGATGGGTCACATGTAGTTAATAAGAAGCCTAAAATAGAGAAAAAGGGGAAGCGAGAGAATAAAAATAGGTATGTGATTTGTGTAAGTTACTGTTTCCATTCATATTGTTAGTTTAATGAGTTGTTATTGGTTGATTACGGCTTTCTTTCAGGCCAATGGAGATCAGTAGCAAAAAGCCAGTTGGTAGATTTAGAGAAGTCATTCAGGCTCCTAAAAAGGTGAGTAATGACATGTGCTTTTAACTGTACTATACATGTGTCGTCAATTTGTATTGTCAATAATCTGTGGATTAGCTTTATTATTCTTATCCTATCCTCTGATGAGCACCAGAAACGGTCACCTTTTACTTGCCTAGGTGTCATGGAATTCAATAGACACAATAGTGATGATGTTTAACTGCTATATGTGTATTTGTTTTGATCAGGTTGTTCGTGACCCTCGTTTTGAATCACTATGTGGAAGACTTGATGTAGATGGGTAATTGCTCTCTTATCTCATGACATTTTAGAGTTGAGTAGTTGACCAGAGATTTTTAGAGAAAGTCAACTCATTGAAGCAACCTATGGCAAATTTAAAAGCATCTCTAGTTTCTGCTATCATAGACTCGGAGAAAACCACAGATTTAAATTTGCCATCTCATGGGGAATTTGAGTAACATGTCAAATGGGTCTGGTGGGGTTTACCAGAAACGCTTTCGTTCAAAACTTGTATACAATTAGCGTGTCAAATATGAGTATATGACTATGAAGTTTATATTTCAGTAAAGTATATAATTTTGAATAAAATGATTTAGGAGGTTCAAGCATTAGAAAAAAACTTTGAACAACTGTTGACCCGTTTTAAGCTAATTTATTTTATGTTAACAGAGATAAAACATATTCTGAATCAACCAGGCTAAGTAATTGGGTGAATTGATTTCACCCATCTGCCTGTAATATGTAAATACTTCTGGATTAATCCTTGTTATGTGATAATAATGTTTCTGTATCTTGCAGGTTCAAAAAGAGATACAACTTTCTATATGACAGTCAGCTTCCTGCTGAGAAAGAGGTACCTTTACTGGATTCAGAAGCATGCACCCTAATACATGATGTTGTTTCATAAACCAGTTTTGTTTTGTTAATATTGTTTCATGATCATGAAAGCAATTGAAGAATCAAATGAAGAAAACAAAAGACCAACAAGCCCTTGCGGGGATGAAAGAGCGATTGGCATGGATTGTAAGTTGTTCAATTTATAAAAATAGATACACAAAGTCATGGTACCAATAATATTTGTCATATTTTTAGTTTTGTAACTTGTGTTTTAGGACAAGCAATTGAAATTGGCATCCACTAAACATAGTGATAAAGAGATTCTTGTTAGACACAAGAAGAAAGAAAGAGAAGCAGCAAAACAAGGGAAACAACCTTATTATTTGAAGAAATGTAATCCTCTCTCTCTCTCTCTCTCCCTCCCTCCAGCCTGTGTGTAAAAAGGAAAAAAGAAAACTTTTTTTTTGTGTGTGAAAATTCAGAACTTGTACCTAAATTTAAAAGTTAAAGAAAACAAAGGATAGTTCGCGACAAAGGAGTTGTCAATTTTCATAATTTTTGTTTTATGAGTTTTTTTATGAACACATATCAACTATGATTTTTGTTTTTGCAGCTGAAATTCGTAAACAACAGCTTGCTGAGAAATTCAAGGAGCTCAAGGTATGTAGTTATATACATGATTCTCTCTGCAGACTATTGACTTCCAAATGGATATATAGCTTTATAAATTTAAATACATGCTTTATCAAGCCCTAGAAAACTAACCCACCCTTTGGTTTCTAGTAACTGTTACCAAGTTAATATTTTTTTTACCCTACTAAGTTCATTTGTATTCTTTTGAGTGATAAACTTGGCTATAAAATGCAAACCAGAATCATAAAAATTTGCATGATTCCATGATTTTGGACAAAGAAATGCCAGGGTGCATAGGTTTTTTGATTATTTTTCTCTCTATTTTGCCCAAAGTCCCGACTTTTAAATTTTTTGGTGTTACCTTTTGTATTTCTATTTTATTGATGAATGTTTTACAACAAAAAACCATTGTAATGGTTAAAATTTGTTAATTATCTGCCCTGTATGATTATTTTTCCCCGAAATACCTAGTCTAGTATGGTGCCAAATTTTAGTCGAAACTATTTATTTTGTTTATGACATTGATACTGGAGGTGGCAAATTTGACCCATGTACCAGTTTGGGTTGTAATGCATCTCCAATAGGTCGCCCCTTGTTGAAAGTACACCAAAGTGTTTACTGTTTTCATATGCTTTAAACTTCGTTGGAAACTGGACTCTTTATTCTTATTAAAATATAGTGAATATATATAAAGTTGAAAAAACAAACAAAAACTATTGATAAGTCAGCCGTACACAAGTAAAAAAAGTTACCCATCTTAACTTGTAATATGTTCTGTGACCCGACCTGCTTGACCTGTCCATTTTGTCACCCCTATTTGATAGTTAAGGTTGGTGACTGTTTCTCACTGCCCTTTTCTTCTTTTAAAGTGGTAGTTTTTCTTTTATAGAGATTATTTTTGTCCAAATTAAGATTATAAATTCTATATTTCGTGTACTCTACAAGGCATCTGGGAAGCTTGCATCCTTCATCGAGAAAAAGAGGAGGAAGAACGCTGCGAAAGACCACAGATTCATGCCGTATAGACGACCAAATGACAACCAACAAGAAACCTAGAAATACCAATTATTTGTTGCTTTTTATGTGATGAGAAAACCTAACTAAATGCTTTAGTTTTGTATCTGAATTACTGTCTTTGTTTAAGGTTCAAGATTCATTCTGCTAGCTGTTCTCCTTCTAGAAGCTTAGTTTGGCATAAAGTGATTTATGTTTCAATCGAAAGTACGTGGAAAACTTGTCTTTTGCATTTTAATGGTTTAAGGTGTAAAAGTATAGTATTAGTTGATGTAGTGTTAGTTGATGTAGTGTATCCATTAGTTGGTGTCTCATGTATATATGTAACTTTTTCTTGAGAAATAAAATATCCAGTTCATATCCCACCTTTTTCATGGTATCAGAGCCACTTTGGCTCTCAGATCTGTCCTGTTCACCCGATTCCGTCCGGCCACCTTCACACCTCACCTCCACCACCATCAGCTTCCCCGTCCCCCGATCTAGGAACCCCCAAAATTCCGCCGCCTCCCGCCGCCTGACGCGCCGCCACGCGCGGCTAGAAGTTTAACCTGTTCCTCACGCGCCGGCGCGTGAGGGCGCGTGAGGCCACCTTCCGGCCACCGGGTTCTTCCTCCTTGCTCGGCATCCTCTTCCCAACAACCCTATAGGGTTAGTTTCCTGTTTCTACCACTTTTCTTGTTCAGATCTGTTCCATCTAGGGTTTCTTTTGTGGGTTCTTGCAAGTTCCTGTCAAATGGCTGAAGAAAATGCTAACAAGGAGAATAAGGGTGAAACCTCTATTCCCCCAAACCACATAGCTCCAGGTATAATCAACTATACTTCTGTCTTGCGTATTCCAGTTAAGCTTGACTCCAAGAATTGGAGTTCATGGTCGTTGTTTGTTGAAAGAGGTCTTATGAGTATTGATAAGAAAGACCATCTGACTGAAAACCCTCCTGATCCGATTACTAAGATTTGGCAAATTGATGATAGTGGTATCCAAATGGCTTTGTGGAATGCCATGGAACCACAGATTCTTAGTATTGCACAAAACTTTTCAACTGTGAAAGAGATGTGGAATCATCTCTCATCATCATTTTCCGCTAAACAATCCCTGTCACATGCTTTCTCTGTTGTTCAAGCTTACAATAGGATTGAACAAGGTGATTCCACCTTCACTGATTACTTTACCCGGTTCTCGAAACTTCGAGATGAGTTGCGTGTTCTATATCCTCCAACTACTGATCTGAAACTCCAAGAAGAACGCAACACTAAGATGGATATTATGACATTCATTGCTGGATTATCACCAAAGTATGCCAGTGCTCGACCACTTCTGTTGAGCAACCCTGCTGCCACTACCTCTGTTGCTTCCACATATCATCTTCTAAGGGAAATGTATAATTCTGAAACCGTATCTGGGTCAACTGACACATCCGCCATGAGGACTGTGTCCTCTTCAGTTGGGAAGACTAATGATCGCAGCTCACAAGTGCTGTTCAAGAAGGGAGTTGGACGAGGAGGCTCTATCAAATGTCATTACTGTCATCAGGATGGACATACCAAGTACAATTGTCCGAATCGTCCCCCTGGATCCTTGCCTCCTCCTCGTCCCAAAGCCAAGATAGCTGTTAATGATGAATTACCCGATGGGGCTACTTCTACAGATGGCACAACTCCTTCCTACACCCTTAGCCAGGAGGAGTATCGTAGGGTTCAACACCTACTAACTCCTCAAGCCAACTCTGCAAAATCAGGTATGACTCTTGATCATGAATCATCTTGGGTTATTGACTCTGGAGCAACACATCACATGACTGGAGACAGAGGTATCCTTTCTAGCCTTCATGAAACTTATCACCCTCCCGTCCGTGTTGCTAATGGTTCCTCATGCCCAGTTCGTGGCATTGGATCTATTGGTGAGACAAAAGACCTTAAACTTTCATCAATTTTGTTGGTTCCCAACTTTCCCGATAGCCTCTGTTCTGTGAGTCAAATTACAAAACAAAATAACTGTTCTGTAACCTTTTACTCTTCTCATTGTGTTTTTCAGGAACTGGGAACGAACCGGCTGATTGGCACCGGATTTGAATCAAAGGGTCTCTACCGCCTTTCATTACCAATAAGTCCTAAAGCTAATATATGTGACACAAGGATTCAAGAAGCCCATTGTCGTCTTGGTCATCCCTCAGTTGCTGTTCTGAAGCAAATGAGACCTGATTTTCCTTCATCTTTTGATTTTCATTGTCAGTCCTGTCAGTTGGGTAAGCATACCCGACGGTCCTATCCACCTAGGGAGTCGAATCGAGTCAAGTGTATGTTTGAACTTGTGCATTCTGATGTATGGGGTCCTTGTTCTGTAAAAACCCCTTTGGGATTTCAGTATTTTGTTTCATTTATTGATGACTATTCTCGTGCAACATGGATTTATTTGCTAAAGTCTCGTAGTGAAGTTAGTGCTATATTTCGTGAATTTCATGCATATGTCAAGAATCAATTCAATACATCTATCAAAACTCTTCGCACTGACAACGCTAAGGAATATCTCTCATCCGAGTTCTCTACATACTTGAAGACTCATGGTATTGTTCATGAGACTTCATGTGTGTACACTCCCCAACAGAATGGTGTTGCTGAACGCAAAAATCGCCATCTGCTGGAAGTTACTCGCACACTAATGATTCATTCTCATGTTCCTCATCGCTTCTGGGGTGATGCTGTCCTGACTGCAGCTTACCTGATTAATCGTATGCCTTCCACTGTTCTCAAAGGTCAAACTCCGTTTTCTATTCTTCACCCAGAAGGTAACCCCTTTCCATTACCTCCCAAAGTCTTTGGGTGTGTTGCTTATGTCCACGATTACCGTCCAGGTCACATCAAACTCGAGTCTCGAGCCATCCGTTGTGTCTTTGTAGGTTACTCTCGTGTACAAAAAGGTTATCGTTGTTACAGTCCTACCCTTCGTCAGTACATCACAAGTTCTGACGTAACATTCCATGAATCATGCTCTTACTTTCAAGATCCTTCCCCTCCTGTTCCTGACTTGTTTCCTGAATCAGATCCTGTCTTTTCTGATTCACCAACCATTCCCATCATCCCGGTCACCCCTGTTCCACACACATCCCCTGCTCCTGCTTCCACCACTACCAGTTCCGATTCTCAAACTAGTCCTGCCTCTCTTGATCCCTCAAAACTTCCGCCTCATGTTCCTCCCCTTGTGTTCACATATACTCGGCAAAACAAGGATGCGGTGGTAGACCCTCATGATTCAGACTCGGACCATGACACCGGTACGTACTCAGCTCCCTCCTCTACACCTGAGCCCGAACCAGAGCCTGAGCCTGATATACCCTTACCTGAAACATCTAACCCAGATTCCAATATTGATGCACCACATCCCTATGATCCCCCTGGTGCTCCATACCCTGACATACCCATTGCATTCCGAAGGGAACCCAGACAACCCAGACAACACACTCGTTATCCCTTACATGACTATGTTGCTTATGCCCATCTATCCCCTGAATGCCATGCCTATACCACTGCCTTGATTCTCACTCGATTCCAAAGAATGTTTCTGCAGCTCTTGCTCACCCAGGTTGGAAAAAGGCTATGGAAGAGGAGATAGGGGCCCTTCAGGCCAACCATACATGGGATCTTCAGTCACTCCCTCCTGGAAAACGTGTTGTTGGGTGTCGATGGGTGTTCACGGTTAAACTCAATCCGGATGGTTCCTTACACCGTCTTAAAGCCCGCCTAGTTGCCAAGGGTTACTCACAAGCTTATGGGATTGACTATGAGGAGACATTTTCTCCGGTGGCTAAAATGCCCTCTGTCCGTATCTGTATTGCTCTGGCTGCTATAAATCACTGGCCGCTCCACCAACTAGATATCAAGAACGCCTTTCTCAATGGTGTTCTTGAGGAGGAGGTATATATGGAGCAGCCACCGGGTTTCATTGTTGAGGAGGAGGCCTCGAAAGTATGCAGATTACGCCGTTCCTTGTATGGTCTTAAACAATCCCCTAGAGCATGGTTTGGTCGTTTCTCGAGTGTTATGGATGATTTTGGAATGAAACGTAGTGCATATGATCATTCTGTATTTTATAGACATTGTCAAGGGAAGAGAATCATTGTGGTTGTCTATGTTGATGACATAATCATTACGGGTGATGATGAAATCGGAATTACAAATCTTAAGGCATTTCTTCAATCTCAGTTCAAAGTAAGTGATCTTGGCCGCCTCCGTTACTTCCTTGGCATAGAAGTATCTCGTTCCTCACAAGGGATCCTTCTCTCCCAACGGAAGTATGTTCTTGATATGTTGACGGAATGTGGGTTATTAGGATGCAAACCAGTAGATAGTCCAATGCTACCTACTGGGAAGCTTCTTTCTGAAGATGGAGACCCGTTAAAGGATCCCGAGCGGTACAGACGATTAATTGGCAAACTGAACTACCTGACGGTTACTCGCCCCGATATCTCCTTTGTTGTTAGTGTTCTAAGTCAATTCATGGCCAAACCGTACACTGGACATTGGAATGCTGCTCTCCGGGTCCTGCGATATCTCAAGGGCACCCCAGGTTTGGGGATATTGTATTCTGACCAGGGTCATTGTCGTGTGGGTGCCTTCACTGAAAAAGGAGATGGTCGGATATCGGGATTCTCTGATGCTGATTGGGCAGGTTGCCCTATATCTCGACGCTCCACGACTGGATATTGTGTGTTTGTTGGAGGAAATCTGGTATCTTGGAAAAGTAAGAAACAACACACTGTATCACGATCTAGTGCCGAATCCGAGTATAGAGCCATGGCAGATGTTACTTCGGAGATGATTTGGATTCGGCGTCTTCTCCAAGAACTTGGAGTTGTTTCCAATGACTTGATGAGACTTTATTGTGATAACCAATCGGCTATACATATAGCGAAGAATCAAGTGTTTCACGAAAGGACAAAACATATAGAGGTTGATTGTCATCTTATCAGAGATCGAGTTGTTGGCACTAAGACTAACCCTCCTTCCATTCAGCCTGTTTACATCAAGACGGAATTTCAACTTGCAGACATCTTTACAAAGCCTCTACGCAAGACCAATATAGATTTTATTTGTAACAAGTTGGGCATGATTAATATCTATGCTCCAACTTGAGGAGGAGTGTAAAAGTATAGTATTAGTTGATGTAGTGTTAGTTGATGTAGTGTATCCATTAGTTGGTGTCTCATGTATATATGTAACTTTTTCTTGAGAAATAAAATATCCAGTTCATATCCCACCTTTTTCATAAGGTAAGCTTGAACAACTACAAGTCTTTAAAATGTCTCTTTACCGACACAAATAGTTCCTTTTATTATGATTGCAACTTTATTGAATTTTACATATCAACTCAAATTGTCATATATATTCTATTTCTTCTTAAGTTTACTGTATTATTATTATTATTATGATTATAATTTTCGCTTAATAACACATAGGCCTAGTAAATAAATTTAATATCGTTTTGGGAGAGATTTAAGTTTCAGTTGTTTTTACATCATAGGAGGGGGAGAGACAACTTAAAAGGGTGTTTAAACTTCAAAGCATGCGTGCGTGTAAGATTTTATTTGGTTATTTTGCAATTTAAGAATGAAAACTAAAGATTAGGCTTTTATATATGAGATTAAGATTAGTTGACAGACATTATCGTATGTGGTGTATGATTGAAGTTAACCAATGTTCAAAATGAGATGAGAAGCGGATCTAATATTCTAGTAGAGATTGAAACAACGTGGGTTGTTGTGGAGGCCATGCGGCTCAAATGTTTGACATGATCTGAAAGACTATGATTTTGACAAATATAAGTAAGCTATCGTATGGGCAAATAAAATTCGAATGGTGGCATTATGGTATGGTAGTGGATATAAATGAACATGTGTGCCCACATGCACACCTAAAGAAGAAAGTTATGAATGTAGTTATATTCTTGAATGTGGTATTCATGTATGGTTATGCCATAATAGTTTCATACAGGATGACTTACGCAACACATTGGTTTTGAATCTACTACTAAACAAGTGTATCACACTTTACATTCAATAATTGCACACAAAAACAAACCAGATTTAAGTGATATACGAATCAGATTCAAGTATCTGTCTTTTGGAATCACATATCTCAGAAAAACGTTTCCCGTCTATACATTAAACGATATACTAGTCAGTCTCAAGTATCTGTCTATCTGTCTTTTAGATTTGTATATTCTTAAAAATTACGCTCTTGATGATTGATTTTTGAACTTAGGATGATTAAAGTTATTTATGTTTAAATAATTAGTGTTTTAACTTCTTCTGGTAAAGTTTTTATTTTATGTTTATAATTTTTAATTGGTCAACTAGGAACTAACGAAAAGAAAGAGAAAAAAGAAGGTTCAAATTATTGAGAAAAAGTAATTTGCTAGACACATAAATTCTGGAAGTTTGTACACGTTATACTTATCAACATCATCACAGATTAATATAACTTGTGATAAGCCACTTGACACATCACTCATACATGCATATCTATTAAACTAATCTTTAATTTAAACCAACTTATCAAATAATGATTGAAGTCGAACGTAGTTTTTTGTCATCTTCTTGAAAGGAAGACGTCTTCCTTTGAATTTCAAGGTAGATTATACCATTTTTGTTGAAATAAGTTTGGTACATGGATGTGACAACGTTGTAGATACATTCGAACCTGCGATATTCTAATCATTTCTAAACTAGGTTTTCAATGGAGATGGCCCCGTCGGCCTCTCAAGAAAATAATTGATTTAATGAAAAAAGAATCGTAAGAACCCCTTAAACACTTGTACATAATATAATGTTCATCGGATATATAATGAAAGGGAGCAAAATAGTTGATTATAAAGTTATATAACCATAAACATAAATGATTTTATGGAAAAAGGATAGTAAGAACCTCTTAAGCACTTATACTGTATAATGTTCATCGGATATATAATGGAGAAAAATAATTGATTACAAAGTTATATAACCATAAACATAAATGATTTTATGGAAAAAGGATAGTAAAAACTAACACATAAACATAAATGCTATCAGGAGAAGACAGATGATTATGCAATTATATAACCATCGTCTTATGTATTACAATTAAGAGTATGGATACAAATATTTATGTGATTCTTATAAATATAATTCTTGTACCTAAATATGTATGTGCACGTAATAGTAAATAAAAAATTTATTTAACATATAATAAAATCAGAAAAAATATACAAATTACTAATTATTTATCCTTAATCTCACTTCAATACATATAGCAATATATCATACATGTATGCTATAACTTATTAACAAAAAAGGTTACTTGCAAATCAAAAAAGTTGCTTCTAACCTCATTCAAACAAAATTTCACATCTTCATTTAGGGCGTATGAACACAGTATCCACACACAGTCCACCTTTAGTGTGCGTACAATCGATTTGTGTCATCGAAAACTTGACTTTCATCAGTACCTTTGAATCCTCAACAACAAAATCACCCGCCCGATAGAGGTTCCATTTTCCAGGTTCAGACAAGTAGCATTGACTAATCGCCTTTTGACCATCTGAAGTCGAGAGCTGAAATTTCACGGGTTTTATGTCCCAGCCATGAATATGTTCAGAGTTGCAGACCCGCCTCCCAAACCGCCTGCCTGACCGCCCAAGCTGTAGGCGGAAGTAGAGGGTGTAGGTCCCACAGGGAAAAGGAAACTCCACCTCACCATCGACTTCAAACCACCATATTTGCTGAAGATAAGCCACAGAACAGAATCTACATAACAAACATCCCATTAGTTTTTGTCATTTATGATAATCAATTTGTTCATCATGGCGCTTATGGTGTGAAGACAAAATAAAATTGTGATTGTGACTTATGAGCCCTGTTTTATTGATACTGACAATATATGACAATGGTATACACATTAAAGGAATATATTCATTAAAGGAAGTTAAAAAAAGATGCAAAATTTCACCTAGATTCATCGGTAGAAATCCAACTCCAGTATCTTCGATCATCAATACCAGTTATCGCTAATCCGTTTGAAGATATTAGTACACAAGCTTTCCCTGAGCCTTTATCTAGCCAAACCTTCTGCCAAAATAATTTTTCAACAACATCAATAAAGTTCATTAAAACCCAAGAATCCAACTGAAAAAAAATCAAGATCACAACATCTGGTTTTGTGATTATACTGAACTCAAACCGGTTTCATTTCACAATTAGGGGATGTTTGGATGTGCATTTAAACTGAAAGTTGCAATTTGAAGTTGTGTTCATCCGTTTTAGAGTGTTTACAACCTCGATTACCTCAGATGTATGTGAAATTTCCTAATTTCTAACTCAAAGAAGCTGATTAATTTGATTCTTAATTATTCAAGTGCAATCAAACAAGAAATAAAGAAGAGCACCATATTCAAAATCTTGATCTTTATAGCTTGCAATACTCAGCATGCCTATCAATCGAGTTCAAGAATTAGACATAAACAGTAAATTTTAAACAAATTATAATCCAATTCAACATCTTCTAGCCTCTGTTTCATGGAGACAATACACACCATTTAACAAATAACTTCAATCAACACACACAAACACATCGAATTAAAGACTTTGTGCGCCAAAATCTGCTATTTATCCCAAATTAAAGCAAAACAGAGCATAATTTCTTCTATTTCACACACAAACACATAATCACATACCCCATCAAAGCTCTTGTGAACCAAAAACTGCTGATTATCAAAAACCCAAATCAAAACAAACACAAAATCGACAAATAATATTCAATCGCCCAAAAGAACACATCTGATGAAATGGGAAATTTGTCATCAAACCTTCGTACCGCCATCAATTGAAGTGGGTGCCGACAACCTCGCATAAATGTCCTTTTTACAAAGGTCGAATAAAACTCGTTATCATCAAACACCCTCGATATGAACAGATCATAGTTATCGGGTAGTTTCGATTCCCACACAAAATCAGCCAATGATGCGAGACGAAAAGCTCGATTGAGGGATGCGAGACGACATATGTCTTGTGGGTTTAAGTGCAGAAGAATGGAGCCCACCACACTCTCCGGCAAATCGCCGAGGCCTGGCTCCGGCGGTACCGCCGGAGCTGCGGTGGTGCCGTTGCAGATGAGTAGAAACGATGATAAACCAGATCCCATAGAGAGAAATGACAGAAGTTGAATGAATGTTGATGATGCTTTGGTTGAAACTGTATTGAAATTTGGGGGAATTTTCAGCGTAGGGGGAAAGCTAATCGAAGATGAATAAAGGAACTAATAAAAGAAGTGACTTTATATAAATTATCATTAATGTTTATAACGAGTTTTGAACCCTCGACCTCTTAAAAAGAGACGCCCTAGTAAAATAAAAAGGGTATTTATATATTTTTTCTTCCTAAACTCTTTAATTATATATTTATTTAAGTTAAAAGATTAATTATATATTTCCTCTTTTTAAAACATATATATTACATATTTACTCATTTGATTAATATTAATTATTGTATCTATAATTTACTACGTTATTTTTATGTATTTCTTTTTTTAAGAACATTAAACATCTATTTTTTCATGTTTGAGCTTTCTATATGAATAAAACTATATAATTATAACTCCAAATACAAAAATTTATTTCAAAACAGTAATCACCGTAATCCAAGTTATATCTCCAAACACAAAACACAATTATCAAATGTTCAACAATCATAATAATAAAACATTAATACGTAAAAATCTCTTAGTACAAACAAGATAAAATAGTCACTTGATAGGTTTATTTTAATAAAATGAATAGATATGTAATATATGTGTTTTAGGAAGAGTAAATATGTAATTAATTTTTTTTCTTGGAAAAATATGTAATTTAAGGTATTAGAAAGGGAAAATATGTAAAAATCTTAAAATAAAATAATGAGTGAGTAAGGATGATTCTAATGTGATGATAATGTGATAGTAGATGAAAGTAAAATCTTACTCACTATATACATATATTCATGTTATTAACGACTACCATACAATTAAAAGACGTGTTTTGAGTTGTACAAAAGAAATCTTGATATTAAAATTAAAAGTAGGAAAAATGAGTTGTAAGTATTTTACTAAAGTGATGTGGCTTTGATGTATATGGAACAAAATGACTTGAGTTTGAAAAGTTTTGCATTTAATATTAGATCATGACTTCATATTCTCTAACATAGTTTATTTTTACATACTTTTAAGTTTTTTAAAAAAGAACAAATATGATAGAGGAGATGATGATCATTGTTGTCGAGTCTCCTTTATCTTCCACCAATCAAAATTATGATGTTTTTGTAAAGTCTCAATTAATTATGACATCACCAACTTTAAACATAAACCAAAAAACATATTAATATTTTTTCTAAACACATCCAAATAGTTAAAAGAGTCACTTAATACCCAACACATCTCATCATAAAAAAAATATGAGTTTCATCTATGATGTTACACCATATAAGACATACTCATAATACACGAGTGGATCATATTGATTTTGTAACATGTGGTTTTGATGTAACTGTGACACCCCACCTGTGATCCGGGCGGACGTCTACAATTGATACAACTTACAGCGGAAGCTAACTGAGTTTTCATTACAAACTAAATATCATCAACTCGTTACACTATTATTTTACAACAATATTTTGAAACAAACTAAAATAAAACTTCTTGGTCTTTTAGATCCTTTATTTTTTATGCAGCTTCTAAGTATTTCCTTAGGGGTTACCTGTGATACATATATTCAAAAAGACGTCAGCTAATGCTCGTAAGCTCATGCTATACATTTTATAACAGTTTATAAAATTAACTTTGACATGCAAACAATACGGGTTGTGGTATTTGGGTCCATAGGCACGGTGCCTTCCCTGGTTTTACCACAACCACCGGCAGCGGGTTTGTCAGACCCTCCCGACCGTCAAATAGGTATGAGCATGTGCCTGATGCATACGAGGAACCCTATTCTCTTTTCAGCCAGTTCGACACACCCCCTTAAATATATTAAGATCCTGCATATCCCTACCGACCCGTGCATATATGTAAGCATTATAATTATTATCAGTACAGACAGGACGAGTATATTATCACAATTTTGAAAATAGACATGATAACTCACCTTGGTCTTTAAGGATTACTGAGACAAATAGACAGTTTCAGAGTTGTGTTCCCGATTAGAATTAAAACAAGTTTTATCAATTAATTAAGTAAGAAAATACTACCTAGTAATAATCATGATTGGTTTTGGATAACATTTACCTTGTTTAAGCATGGTTGATCAATCCATACCTAATCAAGGTTAGGCTACCCAACACCTACCACGATGATGATTCTTAAATCCTACATTATAATATATTAAGTCTTAAACATATAATTAGAATCTTAGAGATTACAAAACTATACACTAATTATCACCAAATCTTAAATTTATAAATATAACTGCAACATAAATACATACCTGATTGCGGGGTATGAGATGTTTGAAATTTTGTGTACCAAAATCGTATGGTGCATACATACTTATAATTGAGTTTGAAAGTTGATAAAAATCTTCATAAGATAGAAATGTTCATACAAACACAACACTTTTGCTTGCATACAAATTCATATACACATTACACGTCCATGCAATCCAAATTCAAGGATGACATATAATGATAATCTATTATTTTATCATTATAATTAATTTAGTAGCTTAACACGTTGTCTCTCTTATAACTTTTAAAATATAACGTTCTACGAAGTTTCAAATACGTCATTGGGACGAGCTTATTTTTCTCTATGAGTCGACCAAAGTTTCGTTAAAAACAGAGTACGTTTAAATATAATGTGTTATTATATTTAAAATATTTTTAACGGTCTCTTACGACACTAAAATTAATTTAAAACTTCGTATTTCACATATTTATAACTGTTATATTAAAATTTAAGTGTTACAGTAACTCATCAGAAATCAATATGTTCAAACATGTTGATTAAAGTTGAAAAGAAAATAAATAAAAATATAAAGTGAGTACCATATTGATTTTGTTCATTCGATACCTTCAGGTACTAATATCATCAAAATAAAAAATATTGAAACCAAACAGTACAAAAATTGAAAATATGAAGAACGATTAAAAACCCGAGTAAGTAATGACACCTTTAGTCCCAGCTAAAAGACAAATAAACAAATAACATTTTGTTCATCGAGTTAAAAGATCATGTTCAAAAAAACACTTATTAGGGAAAAAAAGTTGTTAAAGAAAAAGAAAAACATTCAACTTTCAAGCCCTTGAGCACAAACCCCATCAGTTGATCGATCTCTGATCGGAAACAACCCCTAAAATGGCGAAATCGCCACCGGAGAAGACAACGAAGACGCATCCATGGTTCTGGAGCTCCGCCGTAGCTTCAATACTCCTACGACTAACACTAATAATCTATTTCCCCAACACTCTCAACTTCTCCTCTCGCCCCGAAGTCTCCACCCCCATCACCAGCCTTCGACGCCGTAATCACCAACATCCACAACCTCCAATTGCTTTCAGTTACTGTTTCAGTTTATTAATCGAAGTTTTTGTGTTGATGTTTCAGTGGCCGAAGGTTATTGGCTAAAGCGGTCTTCGATGTCGCCCTATGCTGGTTTGTATCGTGACGTTTGTTCACCGGCTTCTGTTATGTGTGTATATTGATGTAGGTTTGGTAATTCGTTGTGTTTGATGGCTTGCAGGCTCAATGTACCATGGATCTCCTCTTTTGTTGTCGATCCTCGGGCCTCTTACTGCTGACAGGTATATAAACGGTTGTTGAATCTCATGGTTTCTATTACATGTGTTCAAGCCTGTAGGAGTTAGTGATTTGTGAGGAAACTGTTTAATGATGCGCACTTTGGTTATGCTGCTGGTTGGTTAGAATATGCATTTTGACATCTAGTTTCAAACAGTATACTCAAATCCTGCACCAAGTGTTTTCTATTGGAGTGTGGCTAATAGAGTTTAGTGCGATTTATCACATTCAAAAGGTAATCTGTTTGATCATGAAAAGGAAGCTGTGTATACAAGGTTTTTATTCCTTTTCTTGAAGATAGGGTTTTGTTGATTAGGGATGATTTCAAATTTTCAGTTATCATATACTGTCTGTTTAGTACCATATGCATTAAGTTTTTGTAGCAATGTGACTTTTTTGTATCTGCATGCATTTTTGTTTTAACTTTTAGAAACAAGGAAAACAATAGGAGCACATAGTGTCTTTGGCTCTAGTGTCTTTGGCTTTCAAAATACAAAATGGAATTCCAATTTTATTGTTTTGGAGCTGAGTTTGGTATATGAGTATCATTAGTGGGAGGATCAATTCTGTGTTTGTGAATTTTGATATGATGTGATGTGGTTATAATGTTCTAATAATTGCTTGTTCCTGTGTTTGCAGAGACGAAGGGCAAAGTCATCTTTTTGCGGGTAAAATTCCATCCTGTTTTTTTTTCTCCTCATATCTGAAGTTATATCATATATGAACTGGAAACCCAGGAGGATGTGTTGTTTATAATTCTCATTAATGTTAATTGCTAGTGACCCTGTTCTCGCTGATGAGATTAGGGCATTATATATCTTTACCCTGTTCTTACATATTATATCTCTACTCGGTTAACTTGGTTACTTCTTTGGTTAATTATTTTTTTGGCTTCTCGTATCATTTCTCGGTTACATTGTTGATATAAAACATATTTTTGGAAACAGTCTGGCATTTGTTATTGCAGATTTCATCACTGCAATTCTTATTCGTGCAATTGGCCAGCGTCTTCAAGTGGCTGATATCCAGAATTTGAAATCATTAGGAGCTGGTAGATTTTCAAAATTTCAGGTTTTCTTCTGACTTTGCAAACTTTAGTGTCTATTTCTTCTTTTAAGGAAAACTAATGAACTTAATATGTTGTAGAAAATTTCCCATCTGGTGATATAGCCTCTCTTGTGTACTTATGGAATCCTTTGACCATCATCACCTGTTTGGGATATTCAACATCACCAATCGAAAATCTTATGATTGTTTTGTCTCTATATGGGGCTTGCATGAGTAAGACCTTGTTAGCCATTTTCTGATGAATAATTAATGTTACTATCAATTTCCAGCAGCTAAGAAACCCCATTTATTGTTTTAATTCTTACTGCAACAGGGCTAGTTCCTCTAGCTGCTTTTGGATGGGTGATGGCGTCTCATTTGTCTCTCTATCCTGTTATTCTAGTCATACCAGTATGGTTATACTTACACATTTCATCTTCTTTTGGTACATCAATCTTCAGTCTTGTCTTGACATTTTTTCTTCATAATTTCTGTTTTTAGTTAGTACTATTGATAGGTTCTGGTCTAGATGCACCACCAAGAAAACTGTTTCTGCAACAGACACACGGTGGTGATTATAAGAAAACTTCCAAGGGATCATTACATCTGACTAATTTTTCATGGAGACGAGTTGTTTCATTCTTTTTGTGGGCTTCTGCTTGGGCATTTTATGTCCTAGTTCTGTGTGGTATTTCTCTAAAAGAGTATAGTGGTCTTGGAGAGATGTTTAAAAGGTACAACCTATTATCATATCTCATCAGTTTAAAGCACTTACTATCCTTTTGTTAACATATTTTCTTTTCCTATGGCTGGATACTTGCAGAACATATGGGTTTATTCTCAGTGTAGAAGATTTATCTCCAAACATTGGTGTCTTGTGGTGAGTACATACTGTGGTTATTTATGGATTATGGTTTTGTAAAAATTAAGATTCTTCCAATGATTTTATGTGGATACAGGTACTTCTTTGCAGAAGTTTTTGATTTTTTTAGAGATTTCTTCCTAATAGTATTCCATATAAACATTCTTTTCATGGTGTTACCACTTGCTATACGGCTACACCATCGACCTTGCTTTCTAGCATTTGTCTACATTGCAATCTCTTCTATCCTCAAGTCCTATCCTTCGGTAAATGCTCTTGTATTTTAAAAAAGTGATCATCTTCATTTCCGTATTTTGGCTCCATTTTTAATCTATATATAGTCATTAGTATCATTCTTGGATATTCATAGGTTGGGGACTCGGCTCTTTACTTGGGTTTGCTGGGCCTGTTTGTGAATGCGCTAGCTGGTAACTGATTAAACCACTTACACCACACCATTGTTTTATGTTTCTACCTTTTATAACTTAATTAAATTTTATCTATTTTTGGCAGATATGCAATTCTCTTTTTTTCTTTTCTCTGGGTATTTGGGGACTTTACTTCTTAGCCCTGTGATGCACAACCTGTGGATATGGAGGGTATGGTCATTGGTTATTTCCCAATTGGTTGTGTACTTGCTGTGTTACTTTATTAAGTTTCATTTTGATGAAATATGCAGGGAACAGGAAATGCAAACTTTTACTTTGCTACTGCAATGGCTTATGCTTGCTTTCAGGTTGGTCAATCTATATTCTGCGGGTGAGGGGTATTTTAAAAGGGTCGAAAATTGAGGTTTTATCGAGCACTTTCCAAAAACTGTTTTGGTCAAACATTGCAGTTTGTTGGACTTGAGAATAATAAAAAGAAGAAAAACGAAAATGACTCAGATTTATAAATAATAGTTTGATTGGAATGCAAGTATAATCTTAAAACATGATGAAGTTGGTCTTAGCTATTTTGTGATTAAACAGTAGTGTCTTTATTTTGTGTCACTGACTTGTTACAACAATTTGACAAATGTCTTGACCACATTTAAGTTGTGACAAATTAAATAAGCAATAGGACCAAAATCAATTGCATCAGTAAGTAGTGATCCTAACTTTGGAATTTGGCTGAAAAATTACTGTTGTCTTCCTGGGGCATTCATAAGTAGGAATGTTTTCTATTTTTTCTAACTTAGAGCATGGGGAGTGCATCACTACCACTTCCTTTTTAATTACTACACATACACGCACCAAGCAAAAATGGTAACTTTCATATGTGTGTAATAGAAATTCAAGTTTTGAACGATTTTATAATTATTTAAACCTAAAAAGCTTTCCTTCATTGAACACAAGCTGGGTGGGTGGGGCCCACAATTTTCTTCATCCACCCTGTGGATTAACTCATACATATCGCTTATTACGTGGGTGGTGGCATATCACTTGGGGTCACATGTGTTCACCCTCCAAATCCCCATTACGCCTTCTCCAATGTAGCACCATTGGTGTTTTGGTGTAAAAGGCCTACCTCCAATCAAGACACCAAATTTGGCGCAACACGATTTTTCTTTAACATTTTCACCGAATGTGGTGTAATGTCAGGTGCATACATTGCAGATGTCCTTAGAGATTATAACACCAAATATCATGCTCTCTGTCTCACAATATAATCAAATGTACAGTATCTGTGTGCTTTCTATTGAAAACAGACAATTCACCTCCTCTATATTTCCAATTGAACAGATAATCTTGGTTGTCGAGAGTGTAAGTTCGATGCTTAACCATGATAGAGCTCTAAAGAAGCACAGTACTACAACAGTCACAAAGAAGGTACAATAGTGTACAAACTGTGCATACATGATGATAGAAACAATTACTATAAAGCTTTGTTTCAAGAGGTAATCAGCAGCTTTAACTAGGTTGTTTAGATAAGTTTTCTTTTGACTCATATGAGTTATGTAACACAGTATGTTGTATCAACAAACTTGCAGCAGATGAGTTGTGAATGCTTTCATTACCATTAGGTTCAATCACAATTTTATGCATTGCTAGATTGCACGTGCACATGCATGTGTAGTTTATGGCATATATTGAAGGATCTACCTTAAAAATACTTTGTAGTTTTCTGTTAATTATTTCCATCATAGCATTTGTTCATCAGTGTATAGTCCTTTCTAGTTTTCAGCATATATCATAATTTTCATTACCATTTTAAATGCCTGAAACTAAAATATACGCACGATCACACACCACCAATCGACGACACTGCTCTGGTGAAGGTGTCACGGTTGAGACATGATGGTGGTGTAAACGTGTAGTAGGACTGGCAATGGTAAAAATGGCGAGCTGTTGTACAAATGTATACATTACATCGATTTGGTTTCATGGGTAGTTTTTCTATATACAAACCTGCTCTATTTTCTCTAAATAAGATTGGTGTACCGGTTTGGTTTAAAAGCCTACTTGTGTCGAACCAAAGTACTTGGCTCTGGTAATATATGAATTTAAACAAATCAATAATATGCTATAG
This sequence comes from Flaveria trinervia, assembly GCA_025506515.1. Lineage (NCBI taxonomy): Eukaryota > Viridiplantae > Streptophyta > Magnoliopsida > Asterales > Asteraceae > Flaveria > Flaveria trinervia. Next base: position 3,586,109 of record CM046448.1, read on the forward strand.
TGGTATATAGTCCTATAAAATTTTTTATCTTGCTTGTGTAAAATAATATCCCCATCCTAGGAGGTGTATTTTCTAAAAGAAAACCAGTAAATGTCAACTAGTCTTTAATAACCATGATAGATAATATGAGAAGTTTTCTGCTTATCCAGTTCTAATATGTTCTTAGTCGTGATCCTTAAATGGGCAATAATGCAATTTTTAAAGCATGACTATAAGTGTGATATGCCCGACGCAATTCTCTAAATCGATCCTAAGAATTTTCATATGTAAAAGATATCCCCACGGTATCAAAATGATGTTCACACTTTTCATATGTGAGAGAAATCTCCACGGCATCAAGATCATCATGCTCTCAATCTACAATCAACCTCCATAAAATTATGGTTTAACTAAACTGGTCATCATGTTCTAAAGATATGAAACAAAAATGTTATCGAACTGTATAAAGAAGTTATGTTAATTAGTCACATTATCATACACCACGAATCATGTGGCCCGTTAGTCTCTGCATTGCAGCATTGGTTGTGATCAGCATTACAAATTGGGTTTACAAATGGAGCAACCCTAAATGTAATGGCAATCTTCCTCCTGGTTCAATGGGTTGGCCACTACTCGGTGAAAGCCTACAGTTCTTTGCACCTAACCGAAGATGGGATACCCCTCCCTTTTTCAAGGAAAGAATCGAAAGGTGAATCCTTTAGGTGTAAATTGTTGTTGTATTTAGATCATGTGTAGTGCATGCACCGTCTTTAACTGTGGTGTTACCACTGTCATGCATGTCATGCCAAATCATTTTACAAAATGGTGTATTCATTTCCAATAGAATTTGCAATCGCAAGGCACAAATGTTTCAAACGTGACAAAAGCTCAGGTGGGAGCAATCCAAGGATGGGTGACCTCCCTAGGAAGTTTTCACCCGGGCAACCAAAAGCAAATCCGTGAGCTCCTCGTGGGCAAAGCGGACAATATTGTTGATGCGATGGGCCAGGTGTTACAGAATGGTATCAGAGCCACTCCTGTGCCGTTCGGGGTGTGGGACATTCCTCACCAAGGACGGTGACTTCTCGGGCTCATCGAGGACGATGAGTCCAAACAGGGGGTGCTTGTGACACCCTACACATATCCCACATCGGCCGTGAACAGGAGAGATTCCTGGTTCATAAGAAATGTCTGGCCTCTAACATCAACAACGCGTTTTGGACGTATTGGGTGTGGATGAGAGGAGAACTCCACAGTTAAGCGTGCTCAGGTGGGAGCAATCCAGGGATGGGTGACCTCCTTGGGAAGTTTTCATCCGGGCAACCAAAAGCAAATCCGTAAGCTCCTCGTGGCAAAACGGACAATATTGTTGATGCGAGGGGCTAGGTGTTACAAAACCGATCAAGATTAACCTACAAGTTTCCAAAAACTGTGTAAACTCATAAATTTGTGACATTGGATCATTGATTTCAGTAAAGTGTGATATTAACAGACACTATTAAGTTTCAAGTGTGATAACATGCCCCAAAATATTGTTTCAGATATTCCGAACAAGTTTGGTTGGGCTGCCAGTGATAGTCTCAAGTGATTCGGATCTCAATCAAATGGTGTTCCAACAAGAGGGTCAATCCTTCCAACTTTGGTACCCAGATAGCATGACAAAGGTACTAGGGAAACAAAACTTAGGTTCTTTACATGGGTTCATGCATAAGTATCTCAAGAACATGGTGCTAAATCTAGTTGGTCATGTAAGCCTGAAAAAGATGATTCTTGAAGTCGAAAATGTAACGAGAAGACACATAGAGAAGTGGGCTCATCAAGAAATTGTAGAGTTGAGAACAGCAACAGCAGATGTAAGTAGAAGAATAGTATGTCATATATGTCATTGTTAATGATTTATTGTTGTCAAGTACAACAGTTTGGAGATGAATCGGTTATTGTTGCTTAATTAACTACCTTATTATAATGGTCATTTGTTGTTTACAGATGATATTTGATCTCACTGCAAAAAAGTTGATAAGTTATGATCTTGAGAAGTCATCTGAGAATCTGAGGGAGAACTTCGATGATTTTATGATGGGTTTAGTTACAATCCCACTTGCAATACCAGGAACAACGCATCACAAGTGCCTACAGGTATGCTTGAAAATTGATATAAACAACAAACAAACATACCTAGTATTAATAGTACGTAATATTATCTCTTAGACAGATAGACTGCTCCAGAAATCACTGGAATATATATACAACTATTATGATCCAAAATGCATAATGTTGAGTTCTTGAAAAATCATACGTTTGAGTCTTCATTTCTGATTATTATGTATGAATCAACCAGGGAAGAAAGAAGGTGATGAGGGTGCTCAAGAACATGCTAGAGGAAAGAAGCGCTAAGCCTAACGAGGTTAACGTAGATTTCTTTGATTATGTTCTTGAGGAACTCAAGAAAGATGACACAATCCTTACAGAAGAAATTGCTCTTGACTTGATGTTCTTGCTTTTGTTTGCAAGTTTTGAAACAACTTCCTTGCAGTTATACTTGCTATCAAGTTTCTAACTGACAACCCTCAGGCATTAAAGGAATTAACAGTATGTCAGTGGTAGAGAATAAAACTAACCAATAAATAAGTTAGCTTCATTCTATTTTCTTTCAACTACAGCATGCTTCTGTTGTCTGATTCAGGAAGAACATGAGAAAATCCTCACAAATCGAGAAAACGCGATGTCTGGACTTACATGGGACGAATATAAGTCGATGACATTCACGTTTCAGGTGTGCTGAATGCTCTTAGTACTGATAAGAATTGTTGGGTACACTAATCGTTCTGATATAACTAAAAATTTAACTTTTACAGGTTATACATGAAACACTTAGGCTGGGGAATGTAGTTCCTGCATTATTTAGAAAAGCACTAAAAGATATCAAGTTCAAAGGTAAGTATCTACACTACTATAAAAACTGCATTAACCAATGCCTAATTACCATGTAAACAGTCCACATTCTGGTGTTAACGTACATAAATTAGAAAAGGATTGAAACAATTAGCATATATGGACTCCAGTTGTTGCTTTTATATAATGTGGTGTTTTATCCATTAATGGATTGTAGTTTTTGTGTTACCAAAAAAGTTCTCACAGGTCCCACAAGTATCATGTTCACCAATGAGATAGGGTGAAATGCAGTTATTGTTGGACAAATGACCTTTGAGGGTTAAATGCTATCAACCTTAATAATACAGTTTGTTTAATGCAGGCTACACTATTCCATCTGGCTGGGTGGTAATTGTATGTACCCCGCCGTCCATTTAAACCCTGCGAGTTATGAGGATCCACTCGTCTTCAATCCATGGTGATGGAAGGTAATCGATCATCTCTAGCTTCTCTCACACATATTAAAAAAGAACTAGAAGGCTATGTTTATAAACAATAGATATATAACTTGTAGTTTTCTCACGAACACGTTAAATGCAGAAAATGGATTTGAAAGGTGCATCACAGAATTTCATGGCTTTTGGAGGTGGCCTGAGGTTTTGTTCTGGTGCAGATTTTGCCAAACTTGAGATGGCTATTTTTCTTCATTGTCTAGTAACAGAATATAGGTAACTAAAGTGAAATTACAAATTATACATTAGTTAATTAATATTAATTATTATTAATCCTTTATAAAATTCTTAGGTGGCAACTTGTGAAAGGAGGTGAAATTGTTCGAACTCCAGGTTTACAATTTCCAGATGGCTTTCATGTGCGTTTTACCAAGAAAGATCAAGTAACAGAATCAAAGTAGGAACTAACTGTTCTAAAAACAGTGGAAAATCTACTTTCATGTGTAATGGGATTGTAAAAATTTGTCTCTTAAACATGATTTGCAACTTATTGACATATTTCATAGCTTTCTTATTAGAATTTTTATGAAGACTTCATGTATTGTTTTAAAAGGTTCCAAAACTAATTTTTAAGGGTTATTAGATTTTAATTATGTTATTTATATACGCTTTTAACTTTGAGTTTATTTTTCTCTAATGATTCCTTACTAGTAAAAATCAAGTGTAAAACAATGAATGATTATTCTACTAGGATTTCTCTTGGCAACAAAAATGAAGCTAAGGATTATTACCAGCCAATAGGTGATAGTTTGGATTATTAAAATTCAATTTGCCTAACTATTATTGTAAAGGTGTGATTGGTCTTTACGACAAGAGAAACAGAGGAGACTGACGTGAAGTAACACTCAAGAAATATATGAGATGTATGAAGTCGTATTTTCACAAATTTAGGAGTGGTGAAACTGACCCACTGCTTGGTGAGCCCAGCCGCGCCAACGAGGTGACCGTTCGTACCCAAATCTAACGCCTGAAGCTTTGACATCATGCGAGTTTTACATTTGGCATGCATTCTTCAATGTTTCTAGATCAAAAACTGATCTAGTGTTTCAGATATATCGCCTGTTTTTAAAGGCATCATAGATAGAGTTCACAGGTTCTTCTCTTTAATATCAATGGAACATAGTACAATCTCGAGTATTATCATGCCGATAGTATATCCAAAATATGCTACCTTTATCAAATCGTTTTCATGTCTGCAATGTGAGTATGAAAAATGAAGCTATTCCAAAATATCTCACCAACATTAGAGGAAAAAACATTAACATATCATGAGCGGTACGACACATCTAAGTTTATGGTTAAAACATGTTAATTAGACATGTGAAATTTACTAGCAACACACTAATTAATCATTTTAAGAAAATATCTTGTAAGGATTTGTATAGATTTTGTGAAGTATCTTAAGTCATATTTGAAAATGATTGATTGGAGAGGAAAAAGTAAATTCAAATATTTTAATTAAAAATTCAAAGTGAACATTTGAGTCAAGAATACATGATTATCAGTGTAATTTTAATTCGTAAATACATTATACAACCATGTATCAATTACTATTCAATGTAGAACAATACTTTTGCAGAATTTTCATATTCAGGTCTAGCTTGTACTGATATGTAATAAAGTTTGCGTTTTATCTTGTGCCATTGGTTAGTGGTATTATCAGGGTTTGAGTTTTTTAGCTGATGAGTTTTCATGGTTAAGAAATTTTCAACATAGAAATATGATATAATTTATCACGTTTTAATTTCTTATATATGTTCATATTTTATTAAAAGGATAATGAAATGAGATGCTACGTGCTACTCTTTCAATATTATTATTATAGTTAATAGATAATCATCACTTCTTTGTAATATTTTCTACAATTGCACGCGCGTTATCTTCACTCTCAGTACTTCATTTCCATATTCCATTTCATGCATGCCTTAATCATGCCTATATAACCTTAATTCTTACATCTCATTTAATTCTTACATCTCATGTTTCCTTCAACTCACACTTTCAAACAAATCAAAGATGTGGTATTTTAGTTTGTGTGCTTTAGCTCTAACTGTTTTAAGCATTAGCCATTGGGTTTACAGATGGAGGAACCCCAAATGCAATGGAACCCTTCCTCCTGGTTCAATGGGTTGGCCGCTAGTCGGCGAAACTCTGCACTTCTTCGCCCCTAACCGCACTTGGGACGCCCCTCCCTTCATAAAAGAGAGGATGAAAAAGTGAACTATCTCTTTGTAATATAATCTACTGTGTACGCTTGTTTGTTTGTTTGTATTAGTTTTGACAATATTCTTTGTTATATTTCAGATACGGGACGATATTTAAAACCAGTTTTATTGGGTTACCAGTTATAGTGTCAGCAGATCAAGATCTTAACAGTATGGTGTTCCAGCAAGAGGGTCAAATGTTCCAGAGTTGGTACCCATATAGCCTGAGGAAAATATATGGGAAACAGAATGTAAGTACTTTGCATGGGTACCTACATAAGCATCTCAAGAACATGATGCTGAATCTTTTTGGTCATGGAAGCCTTAAGAACATGCTTTCTGATATTGAAAGTGTAGCAACAAGAAACATAGAGATGTGGGTTGGTCAAGAAACAGTCGAATTGAAGGCCGCAACCGCAGATGTAAGTAGATGCATAAACGTCATAATTTCAACTCATTTCAGGTGAATTGTGAATTACTCTAATCTTTATGGGCTTTTGGGGTTCAACAGATGGTATTTGGTCTCACGGCGAAAAAGTTGATAAGTTATGATATTGAGAAGTCATGTGATAATCTAAGGGAGAACTTTGATGCTTTTCTAGAGGGTCTACTTTCAGTTCCTGTCGCGATACCTGGTACAGCTTACTACAAGTGTCTACAGGTACCAAAATGAATTTAAAATCCTGATGAAAATGATGAGTTATTGATGAAATGCGAATGGAATCGATTAGGGAAGAAAGAAGGTGATGAAGAAGCTCAAGAACATGTTAGAGGAAAGAAAGAGGAAGCCTAATAAGGTCAAGATTGATTTCTTTGACAGTGTTCTTGAAGAACTGAAGCAAGATGATACAGTGCTTACAGAAGAAATCGCATTGGACTTGATGTTTGTGCTTTTGTTTACAAGCTTTGAAACAGCTTCTATGGCGATTTTAGTAGCTATCAAGCTTCTTACTGACAATCCTCGAGCACTGAAGGAGTTAACGGTATGCGTACAACAGACATTCAAATTAGTAGTTAAATTCTTAATAGTTAGATTGGATGGGCACTTGGGCAGGGCATTTTGGTTAACAAATCAAAATGCATTCTGTACAAAACAACATAAATTAACAAGTAGACGTATCAGTAATATCCCACTCATAAAATATGATACAGCTGACTTTTGACCATTTGATTTGTTTCCTTTTCAGCTAATGTTTTAGTTCAACATGTTGATCCTTAATTATAGATTACATATATCCCGAATCAAATTATCATGTAAATGAGTCATAATATCTACTTTTCACTCTATGCACAACACGCTCTTGTTATCTGATACAGGAAGAACACGAGAAAATCCTAAAAGAACGAGAGAACACAGAGGGTGGACTTACCTGGGAAGAATATAAGTCGATGACATTCACATTTCAGGTGTGTTGATTAATAACCTTAGTATCACAATTAGTAATGCAACTATCTAAAAGAATACAAAATCACTCTTATATATGAACCAAATGCATGACATTACATTTCAGGTAATAAATGAAACAGTAAGGATGGCAAATATAGTCCCTGCAATATTCAGAAAAGCACTAACAGATATCAAGATCAAAGGTAAATAAATATCCACAAAAGTCCTATATATAAATGTATGCACATATTATTCACAGAGGGATTAATTAATATGTACCTAAAGATGGAAATTGTGTTTGATGCAGACTACACTATTCCATCAGGTTGGGTTGTAATGGTAAGCCCACCGGCTGTCCACTTAGACCCCGTCAACTATAAGGATCCACTCGAGTTCAATCCATGGCGATGGGAGGTAATCACTAGTTATTTTGTGCATTTTTTTTAAAGACTATTTTGGTGAAGGAAAATCACTTTGCAAAACTAGGCCTTCTGCGACTACTACTATAAATGAATTCATTAGTTTCTAACGAATTTTCACTAGTTTCATTTTTTAGAGAAGCAAATTCAATCAAGAATTACTTGTTGTGTTTTGACTTTGGGATTCTATTTTCTAAAACAAATCTCTTACTTTTAGTTTTTCATCTAACATACAGGTTTTCTCTAATAACTTATTATATATAATCACTAAGAAAAAAAATCCAATTATTATATAAAAAAATAGTATACATTTTGATATAAATTTTATTAAAATGCAAAAACTAGCTAGTTTTAATAAATACTTGTTATACTGCTTCTATAAACATAACTAAAGCATTACTTATTTATAAACCATCTAAAAAAGGTCAAAAATTTTGTGGGTCAAGAGAACCTGACCCGACCTGTTTTGACCCGTGTAAAAAATACCTATTTTAATAGGTCGTAACCTGTTTAACCTGTTATCCGGCCCACCCATCGTGTCACATCCACTGAAAACAGATAACAATAAACTATCATAAACCTTAAATTCTTACTTATAACTCTCAAATCATGCAGGGAATGGGCATGAAAGGTGCATCGAAGAATTTTATGGCTTTTGGAGGCGGGCAAAGGTTTTGTGTTGGAGCAGATTTTGCTAGACTTCAGATAGCTGTCTTTCTTCATCGTCTAGTGACCAAATATCGGTATAGTAAAACACAGACATATTATTATGCTACAGATAGAATTTTCTAGAATAAACAGTTATTTTCATTTTCAATGCAGGTGGCAACTAATCGAAGGAGGAGATACTGTACGAACTCCAGGCTTACAGTTTCCTAACGGATTTCATGTTCGTTTCTTTGAGAAAGATAAACAGAACTAAGATCCAGCATCTGAATATATTATGTTTAGTTATCAACTTTCAGTTAAATAAAGAGAGTTTCACCAGTGTCGTTTGTAATTCATGTACCTCTGTATAAGGACTTCATCAGTATATATAATGTAATATAGTATAAGATATGAGATGTGCTTAAGTCTTGTAGCTGCCATGAATGATGCTGGTATTAGAACTAAATATATAATGATGATGACGAAGCGAGAGTGTTCAGGTCGTTGAAAAGATGAACAGAACAATGATCCAACATCTAAATTAACCTGCTAGTTATCTGAAATAAAACTGCAGATTCTATGTAATTTATGCATAAAAACATAACATTTGACACATTTCGAGTAGGATAACAAAACCTTCGATCAAAGTCTGTTTCTGCTCATCTAGACTTGTTTTTGTCTTGAATGATGACATTATGACTAAATAAAAACAATGATGGAGCAGAAGTGAAATTCCTCTGTGACCTTCTCTTAGAACGAAAATGTATATGAGGTGTGTGCCATCTGATATAATATGCCCATGTTTGTATGTTGTCTTTGAGGTTCCATCATCATGTCCGATTTACCAAGAAGGAGAATCGAAGTAGAAACTAATCATCTATCAATACTAATAAAAGAAGGTTTTTATATGTGATTTGTCATAATTCTAAAGTTACTAAGTTTTATTTCTCCGTTTCTCTCTCCTAATAAATACAATATTAACTACAAATTATATTTTTTAATTCTTTTCATATTACATATATAAATTTTTTTAAATACATCTTTCTATAAATGCAATTCGTAAATAAATAACTTTTTTTTATAATTTTTTTTCAAAAAAAATGTCAAACTTTTAAAAAACACAATATATTTTAAAACCCGTGGCTTTTAAAAATAAAATTCTTATGAAACAAAAGTAATTAAATTTTAAAGTTATAATAAATAAATTATTAAAAATGACATTTTTCTTAAAACGGTTTGTTTTGAAACAATTTGTTTAAAAACTAATTAAAAAAAAAAATTAAAAAATTAAAAAATGTTTAAAATATGATATTTTTCTTTTATCACTCGTACGTAATGTCAAATCATATTTTATATCAAAGATCGTTTTATAATTCATTATTTTTTATTAATAACTATTTAATACAACTCATGTAAAATACGAGTTACTAACCTATTGTTTGTTTTGTGTAGTATTGATGGGTAGTCGAATTCATGTGTTAATTATGATTAAATATGTGTTTTTAATTTTCATTACGCATGGGAGTTGTATTAAACTAACGTTCGTATCCCTCGCTACGTGACGGGCTAGTAAACGTGTACTTGTGGTCGTAAACGTGGATACAACGGTGGTATTAAAATTTGTAACTTTAAAATAAATGGGCAATAAAATGTATGTGACCCAAAACCCTATGCAAATAAAAAATAAAACAAAACAAAAAAGCAACAAACAATAACTACGTAGTATTCACCTCAATTTAAAATGTATATAGTTATAATGTTTTTTATGTTTATAGAATAATGAAGACTATTTGAGAAACGGGTTGATAAGCGTAGAATAAAGAAAACTAAAGAAAAAGTAGCAACTGGGGTAGCCTAGGTTGGTTAGGTAATCTACCTAGTAATTTTGTCACCGTAGCACAGGGTGTTAATTTGGCGTTTTCAAACATGTGAGTTACAATTAGATGTTTTACATGTTTATAGGTAAATAACGAAGACAATTCAAGAAACAAGATTTATGCACGTAAAATAGAGATAATTGAAGAAAAAGTAGCAAATCGTGTACCTTATGCCGACAATGTAATCTACCCGGTTTTTTCACCGTAACATAGGGTGTTTGGCCTTTTAAGACATGTGGGGAGTTACAACTAGATGTGTTTCATGCTTATAGGTTAATAATAAAGATAATTTGAGAAACAAGAGTGATAGGCATAAAATAGAGAAATGGAGAAAATCGAAGAAAAAGTAGCAACCAATGTAGCTTACGCCGAAAGCGTAATCTATCCAGCTGTTTCATCATAACACAACCTATTTGATGTTTTCAAACATGTGGGTTGGGGGTAGCCTAAGCCAATAGGTACGCGGGACCCACATAAAATTAGTTTTTATTTGTGTTTTAAAGATGTCTTGGGAAACCCCAAACCCTAGTTTTCAAGGAATACAAGATCTCCAAGTTTAGAGATGACTTTTTGGCAAAAAGAGATGATCTAGATGCTTCTAAATCATCCTGATTACATAATCTCTTATGCTCTAAGAATTGAAGATATAATCAAGATGATTCAGACTAAATCATTTAATATTGTTCTTGAGTGAAGGATTTGTAATAATTTCTTTTTAGTCGACGATTACTTTACTTTGAATGTGAACCAAACTCAATTTTTTGGTTAAGTTTAATTGTTAGAAATAACCCGTAATATGTGACATACGGATTATTTAAATAAGTTTCATCAAATGACATAATTAATCCCTAATAATTTAAGAGGGTTATTTAATGGAAATACCTCATAATTATAATTAGAGTTTTCCTTTAGATGTTATAAATAGAAGAGTAGGAGATAACCAAAACACATCAATAACTTATTCTTTCAAGATCATCTATCGATCTCTCTAAACATCATAACGAGAACAAATCTCAGGATCATGACTTCATCATCTTCATCAAAGATCTCTATTCCCACAAGTAAGTTGTAATTGTTTTGATGTTTAGTTTATATTTGATTGAATAAACATGATTAGGGTTTCATGTTTTCATCCATGTTTCGAGATATAATCAACATAATATATATGTTTACTTGTTTGATTAAATGGTTTAATTAACAACATTCTATATCGATTATTTGGAATAGTACATCTTACTTACCCTTCCTAGTTAAAGAGCGATTAAAACATTTAAATTTGTTTTTTTAACCAACCTTATGACATCGATCAAGTACGAGGCCCCCCATCCCTTTGCGATCCTAAGTTGTAGTAGGTGAAGTTTGTGGCGTTTAACATTTTCAGTGTCCCCGTCTGCTGCAACCACTGAATTGGACGGCAACGTTTCGCTTGTCGTTTAAAGTTAACCACATGAGGTCTCAATGTTCCAATGAATTTTAGTGTTGACTGTTGACACTCTCCCACCTAACCTAACGTCCTAACCATTTGATTTCCACATGAACCCACAAAGTACAAGGTGGCTCACAAACAAGTTGATCGATGTTATAAGGTCCGTTAAAAAAACAAATTTAAATGTTTTAATCGCCCGTTAACTAGGAAGGGTAAGTAAGTAAGACCAGCGGTTCGGGACGAACCGGCCGGTTCGACCACTTCAAAACGATTCATACCAGACCGGACCGGACCAGCCACCGATTCGCGGTCGAACCGGTCGGGCCGGCCAGTTCCATCCGGTCTCAACAACATTGCTTATAATACTTAACATATTTTAGGTTATTTTTTATATCTCGATTTTTTTTTGTTTTTGTTTTTAATTTATAAGAGGATTTTTTTAACTTTTTTACTATCATAAATTTACTTTAAAAAATTATGTTCTTTTTATTTTTTTAATTATCATGACTTCCTTTTTTTAAGTTTAGCTTTTAATTAGTAAAAAACGATCCGCCACATTGTATGGATTAGGAAGCATAAAAAACCCATAAGTGTGGGGTTTATATGCTCATTACAAGAAAAAGACCCTATGATGACTAGGTCTATGACAACAAGATGATGTTGTCGCTATAAACCACCCTAAGGCGACGACATGTCACCTAGGGTCACTTTGGTTTTTGGCTATACTAGCCATATGACGACATGTCATCGTCTTAGGATGAATTATATATAGCGACAAAAAAAGTCCTCGTCATAGGGGATCAAGAGTTGTCGCCATTGCTTAATATTTTTATTTAGTTTTTAGTTTATTTAAATAAAATTATAAGAAAAATAATAACTACATTTACCATGTTGTCGCCATAGATAAAAAAAGAATTATTATTTTTTCTATGAAATATCTTGGATGGAAATTAGCCTGCCCTTATGAAAACCCTAAGGCGATGACATGTCATTGACATGACGCCATAGATGGAAAAATTATTTTTTGTCTTTTCTATTCTGGAATAACTTGGATGAACATTAGACCGCCATTTAAAAACCTTATAACAATGACATGCTGTTACCTTAAGGTTATACATATATATATATATGGGAGTGATCAAATGAAAACTAATTTTTTTTGTGAGAACTCTAAGAACCAATCTCAACTACTAGTTCTCAATGACAAAATTATGATTAACAAAAACATATTTAAAAAATTTATAAATAAAAAAATAACATAAAAGTAAAAAAAAAATAAAAACACAAAAATGTTCCCCTACTTTTCCTCTTTCATAAAAAAATAAAAAAATTTAAAAAATAAAGAAATTCCGGTTTTTTTACACATGTGTAATATCAGATTTACACGTGTGTAATATCGGATTTACACATGTGTAAATCCAGTACTACACATGTGTATAACTAGATTTACACATATGTAAACAATAGATGTATATTTTTTTTGAAAAAGTATATCAATATGGTAGGCGTTGGAAAGATAAAAAAAATACTGAGTTTTATGGTGAATTTTTTTTTTGAAAAAATGATGTCGTGAAAAAAAGTTATGAACATTTAAAAAAAATGGGAAATGGCATTTGATTTGCATGTGATAAAAAATGAGTGACTGAGATTGGTTCCTAAAGTTCTCAAAAAAATACAGTTCTCATTTGAACCCTCTCCTATATATATATATTAAAATTAATCAATTTTTGATATAATTGATACAAATATTAACAATCTTTATATTTATTGTTATTGTATTTAATTATTACTATACATGTTATTGTTGTTGTTATTATTTTTATTATTTTTATTATAATATTTTATTTACTTACAATACAATTTAGTTATGCTCGAATTATCCTTATTGATGTTGAATTGTACACATTGTCAAACGAGGTCAATTTTTTTAGTTATGGCATTTAGGATTGATTACATACATAAATTATTAGTTATGATTGATTATGATTATTAGTGTTGAATTATACATAATGATGGTAATATAGGTGAACATATGCTTAATAATAGTAAATTAAATTTGTTTATGCTTAATTATCATCAATGAGTGTTAAACAAGATGAAAGATGTCTGATTATAATATTTAGGGTCAATTATATATGTTAAAGCTTATTTATGATTAAATTATGATAAACGGTGTTAAGTTATACAATTTGATGATAATTACTGAAAATTATGCTTATTAAGGGTAAGTTAAGTTTATTTATGCTTAGTTATTATTAATGAGTTTCAAACAAGGACAAATATGTTCCGTTATAATGATTAGGGTCATTTACATACGTCAAAGGTTAGCTATCATCGAATTATGATCATCGGTGTTAAATTATACACTTTAATGGTAATTAACGGGAATTCTGTTATTAATGGTATTTAGTTTTGTTTATGCACAATTATCATCATTGAGTGTCAAATAAGGTCATATATGTTTGGTTATGATAATTAGGGTCGATTGCATTACGTCAAAGGTTAGCTATTATTAAATTATGATCATTGATGTACAACTATATTGTTGATAGTAATTTACGAGAAATTATGTTTATTAACAATAGTTAGTTTTATTTATACTTAGTTATCATTAATGAGTGTCAAACAAGCTTAAATATGTTTACGAGAAATTATGTTTATTAACAACAAGTTAGTTTTATTTATACTTAGTTATCATTAATGAGTGTCAAACAAGCTTAAATATGTTTGATATTATGATAATTAAGGTCGATTACATACGTCAAAGGTGAGCTATTATTGAATTATGATCATTAGTGTTAAGTTATACTCTTTGATGGTAATTTATGTGAAATAAGCTTATTACTGGTAAGTTATGCTTTTATATTCTTAGTTATCATTAATAACTGTGAAACAACTTCAAACATGATCGGTTACGGTAATTAAGGTCGATTACATACACCAAAGGTTAGTTAAGGCAAACAAAAATTATTATATTTATAGTAAAATGTTTATAATAATACTTATATCCACTAGTAATAATGATAGTAATAATAATAGTAATAATTATAACATTAATAAATAAATAACAATGATAATAATAAATACTAATAATAGCATTAATAATCACAATAATATTAACTAATAATAACATTTAATAATAATATAATAACATTATTAATAATACTATTATTAAAAATAATAAAAATAAAATTTCATAAAACACTCTATGGCGGCAATGTTGTTGCCGTACATGTTTCACCTACCCGTGTGTTATTCCGCCTTTTTCATTTGCGAAAAATTTAAAAAATAAAAAAGCATATTTCGTTGTCACATGGTACGGGTACAGCTAAATCAGCATTACAACCATATCACTTTTATTTTCTCAACCTAAAGCCCACCCGTGACCAACCTCTATATCATGCGAAAATGATGAAAATACAACCTCCACCACTATTCCTAGCCACCACCATCGTTCCTAGCCACCACCATCGTTCCTAGCCACCACCATCGTTCCTAGCCACCACCATCGTTCCTAGCCACACCATCGTTCCTAGCCACCACCACCACTCCCATCACCCCCACTACCCTCCTATTGCACCCCTATCACCAAAATCCACCCGGGCCAATGACAACCACCCCTGTTGTAGCCCACCTACCTCAATTGCCGTTGCCGCTGTAACATCCGTCATTTTAAGCTATTAACCCGAACCCAAACTAAAATTGAACTTCATACGATATGAATTTATTTATTTAACTAATTTTATTAATGAATTATATGGAATAGACGTGTAGTTTAAATAATATTGTGAATTGATTTGTTAATTTATTATTTAAACAACTTATAATAATTCATTGACTTATAAATAATTCTTTCTCATAAAATTATAAAATTTGTTAATCACGTTACAATAACCTTATTAAAGTGGTATTAACTAGTTATGGTTTCAATGAAATTTATAAATAAATAATTTGAATTATTTTAAAACTTGGGTTTTAATAAGTTTGGGGTCAAACTTGCAAATTTTAAAACTTATTTTAAAAGTTCTACATGAAATAAGAACATTCAAAACCACAGGGACCAAAGTTGTAAATTGAATTAAAACAACCCAAACCGCCCCCACCCCGTTTTTCCGGCCGGCGGACCTTCGGTGAGGCGCCGGCGAGGCCAATTACCTCACCAAAACATGGAATTCGGCTCTAAACGTTTCGTTAAATTGTATCGAACTTGATTACGTACCTTAAATGGGTTTTTAAAATGGTTAAGATGATAATTGAGTGTGAAACCGAACTTAATTAAAACAAAGACCCGTTTCAGTCCTTTCACCTTGTTAACCGTCCAATTAATCAAAACTATACGTTCCTCTAATCAATTAGAAATCATTAGAATGTTTAATTTCGTTAGAAACCGTCGATTTTATTTCGAATTTCAATCGTACATGTCGAAGTCAAACTCGAACGAGTTTAAGCCTTTCGGTATTGCTTTGAGCTATTTAATAGGGGGGAAAGGTCCCTTTTGACCCCTTTAACATCTCTGTAACTCCAATTGCTCCAATCACACACTCTGCCATCGATTCCTAGCCTTTGTTCTTCACGAGTTGACCGAGTCAAGAAAACTGAGCTTAATCACTTCGATTTGTTGTAATCGGGTAAGTTTAATACATCATTCCACTTGATTACATCTAGGGATTAAAAGCCCTAAGATTAATTTGGTTAACATGCTCGAATTGAGGGTCAATTTGTGGTTAACCGGTTCTAGAGTTCTTGAGATTTGGGGGACTTCTTTAGTTCATAAATTAATAAAATTATTTCTGAATCCTAAACAGATTCAATCCTTAGTCCAACTAGTTACCCCTCCACACTTCTAAACCGAAGGTTTGGGGTTCAAACCCAGCCTCCAGCATTTATTTTTTTAAGCCCATTTTATGTATTTAAAACTTCAAAAATTAAACTAATATGTTACTAAATCAAAGTAAAAATTATTTTGTTAGCTAAAACATTTCAGAAATTATTAAATTAATTGTTTAAAGATTTTAAAACTTATCATTCTTAAATTTAATTATATTTAAAGAATAATAAATGTTATTAAAAAATATTATTAATTCTTTTATGTAATTTAAATACTATAAATCTATAATGGTTCAAATTTAGGTTATTTCAAACATTATAAATTTATATGTTAGATAATTAATTATTTAAATATTTATTTAAATAATGATTTAAATATTTAATTATTCATCTCTTTAACCGTGTTATATTATAAATAGTTAATAAAGTTATTTCTTATTTAAATTCTTGAGTTTTATAAAATGATATAATTTTCTATTATTCTTATTTTTATTTTAGGGTTTTGATATTACAAGACCTTTATAAAAATCATTTAAAAGTTTAAAACATTTCAAAATAATTCTAAAGTCATTTAAATAAGCATTTAATTGATTATCTTTATCAAGTTTTAAAAAATAATTATTAAATATATTATTTCTTTTAACATATTATATTTAATCTTTGTTAAAAATCAATAAATTAAATTATTGAATCAATCATTATCGTTCTCAATCTTAATTAATTTATTCCATTTTTATTAAACCAAAATATAATCGATTGCATTATTTTATTTTATTTGACTTAATTATTAAAACCCTCAAATTCTAATTGAAACCCTAATTCATAGTTACTCTTGAAACTTATCTTTATTCTAATCCTAAAACACCAAATCTTAGGTTGAATCGTGAAGGAATCGTTAGAACCATCTTATATTCTTATTATTGTCTTAAGTGCAACTTATATCACGTGAGTTTCCCATGTGAGTTCTCCATGCCCCATTTTAATTTATTTCACACTTTCTAGGGTGAAACATGTTAACCTTATAAACTTACAATTGTAAACATCTTGATACTTGTAAATGCACATATAATTCATCTTTACTTTTTGTCATGGTTATTTGTGTTATTGTAAGTCTTATATGAGATATATATTTTGTTTACAATCATTAACTATTGCTAGCCTGGAGACGTCTTAAATCTTTGGGCCTGACAAGCCTATTTGGTGCTAAAGCCGATGTATTGTCGGCTCTTGATGACATATGCTTGTTCATCATGAGAACCAAGTACACTTAGCCAATTTTATAAACTTGTAATCAAGTCAAGGTTTGGTTGTAACTATATGTGTTCTATAAACTTGCTAACTCATAACCATTGACATGAATTGCTACTTGTAAACTTATATATATATATATATATATATATGTATGTATGTATGTATGTATGTTGTATGTATGTATGTATGTATGTATGTATGTATGTATGTTCAACCCATGAGAACTAACCAACTTTTAAAGTTGACATTTTATTTTTATCATGTTTCAGGTTTACTACTTGAAGATCTTTTCGTGCTCATATAGGACTTGGACTTAGTTAATTGAAAGTCTTATGTTGTTGTGTATATCTTGTTTGTGTTGTATTTACTCTATTGTCTTGTTAAAAATGATATTTAATATTATTGCAACTTATTTAGTTTCATGTGCTATGAACAATCGTTTCACATTCGTCCACCCCGATGATTCCGTCGTTGGTCGGGGTGTGGACAACCACCATCATTGCCATTTCTCTCACCACCACCATCACCACCACCAATGTTGTCGGCCCCACCACCATTTTGGCCATGTCATCGTTTTTGTTAAGATTTTAAGGTGTGTATGTTATTTTTTATTAATTATTTTAATTTTAAATAGTTTGATTTGGTTCTTGTTTAGTAGAATGATGTGATATATTCTTTGTTTTGATTTGGTACAATGACTTGTTTTAAGTTATGTATGTGTGTATGTAAAATATGTGATGGAATGTATTGTATTTTGATTTGATTATTCGTTTAATAGTTAAAATATCAAATTAATGATTTTTGTTGTTAGAATTTTAAAATATGTATGTTACCTTCTTTTGTTAATTAGTTAGAATATAAAATTAAATTAATATGATAGATGATTTGTGTTGTTAGAATGATATAAATTTTTTGTTTTGGTTATTGGTTTGAGTTGGTATAATGGTATAATGGATTGTGTTTGATAACATGCTTCATGATTTCAAATGTGTTTTAGAAAATGTTAATGGAATTTCAATTGTCTTATAAAAGATATTTTAGGATTTTAATATTTAATTACGTGTATGTATTTGTATACATATTTTGATTTGTTTTTTGGTTCGAATTAATAAAATGATATGATGAATTGTGTTTCAAGACATATTTTAAGATTTTAATTATGCTTTGAAACATCAAGCATAACAGGAAAACCAGTGACGGCGTAGCAGGAGCACCGATGATGGCGGGGATTGCAAACACGTATTATCAAATTATGTATTATCAAAATATGTTTGAGAAATAGGTTGCAAACATGTCTTTTCAAAATAGATTTTATCATTTTTTTTAAATCTCATACATATTATTTTCTATGTTTAAAGGAGCAACAAATCAGGATCGAGCTATATTGAGATATGGAGTAGTGTATATTATATAAAAGGGTTTGGATGGATCAAATCAAGAATATAAAAAGATCGAGTAAGTTTAAAGCTTTTGTTTTTATGATTTGTTAAATATGTTATTACCTTAATTGAATTTAGCATGTTGTTACTACCTTGTTGAAATTAGTATGTTGTTTAATTTAAAGTGGACTAAATTGATATGAATACACATTAATAGATTAGGGAGAATAAAATATTTTCCTTACAAACTTCATCAATTACATATATACTCAATTTAAAATTTAAATTACATATATCCTTTTGTGAAACTTAATTAATTACATATATGCCCAAATTTAAACTTTAATTACATATATCCCCTTCTAAAACTTAGTTAATTACATATATACCTAAACTAAAAGTTTGATTACATATATCCACTTTATTAAATATAAATATTACATATTTTCATTTGATTATTTTTATTAAAAGTAACTTATATAATTAGTATTTTACTTTTATTTTTAATAAACCATAAAATTATGTTTTGCTTTTACTAGCTTTTCAAGTTTTAATTGTTTATTAATATTTTTATACTAACGTTCTTATGTTCTTTTTATTTTTTACCTTTTGATGCTATATTTTTCTACTTCCTGTACGAGATACTTCTAGTCTCGTTATGCGACTTGATCAGAACACATAATTTTATGTTGCATAATGAGACTGGAAGTGCCCCGTACAAGTTTCAGGAAAATATAGCATATAAGATAAAATATAAAAAGAACATAAAAACTTTAGTATAGAAATATTAATAAATATTAAAACTCGAAAAACAAGTGTAAAAGAAAAAATAATATTTATAGTTCAATAAAAATAAGAGTAAAGGACTAATTATATAAGTTATTTTTATAAAAGTAATATATGGGTAAATATATAATATATATGTTTAATAAATCATATATATGTTATAAACTTTTAGTTTGAGTATATACCCCTATGTAAGGGAGAATTACATATATCCCCCTCTCCACCTTTGAAATTACATATACCCAAAACACAAGTTTTCAGTGCACAAATACAATGCATTTTATGCATGCTTTGGGGATATATGTAATTTCACAAGTTTAGAGGAGGATGTCACACCCTCAATTTTCACAAACGGGGTAATACCATTAGGCGCGTGACATACCAGGATCTTAGCCGCTAGTTACACCAAACAACACAACAATTACAAAACATAATTTCCCAATTAAAGAAAGTTTCTTAACATTTAAATTTAATACGAAACATGAAAATAAATGCGGAAGCGTATAAACCATAAATTTAAACGGCGCAAACACGCGCAAAAACCAATTAAGTAAAATGTGTAGAAAATTGCAATATCTCTATTACCCAATGAATGTGATGCAATGATGAATTCCTAGTCGTGCTCGCTTAAGGACCTGAAAGAAACATGCTAAAGTGTCAACATAAAGTTGGTGAGTTCACCGGTTTTGATAAATAGAACATAACAGTAACTGATACAGTAATTAAAATAATATCAGTAGATAGCTAGTCTACTAAACAAGTTACTAAGTGTATGAAGTTCGCAACCGACGCTGACAACGTAAAGAATGCCTCGGCTGTGAGCACCGGTCACAGCAACAGAATTAGGTCAATTAACACCCGTTTGACGAACGTTGTGCTAGCGCGACTAGCCCGGGTGGGGTTTGTCAAACCCAGTAGATCTACTCAGAATTACCTCGCTAAAGTACATATATTAACGGTTCGAAAGTGAGGACTTAAGCATGATGTCACACTAGTAAGCAAGTGATATTAAAGTAATACTGATCAGGTGAAAATACGTTTGGAACACACGTTTCTTTCACCCCAACGAAAATAGGTAAAACGGGGCTGAGAACTCACCTTGGATGCACAGCAACAAGTAATTGAATTCACAAAAGATTTTTGGTTTTTAATAAACCTGAACGTACATTTAACGTCGAATTAATAATAAAATACTAAAACTCCGACTGATCAGTTTTTGCGTACGTGACCCGATCCCCGTTCAAATCGCTAACATTCACCCCATGCACTTAACATCACCAAAGAAAACTAAAAAAAAATGTAGAATGCTATACATTTAGTATACACATAATAGCATTCACACATGCTCATTTTCTTTAAGCAAACAATATGCGACTCACATTTACCTATATATATATATATATATATATATATATATATATACTATATATATATATATATATATATATCCAAGCTACATACACTATTCATACGTATGACTTATTAATCATGCATGCATCATGAAAAGTAAAATATACATTCTCAAATTTTGCAGAATATGCACACATCCAAAACTCCTACTCACTAAATGCATACATTCCCACTTTCACCTAAACCACACAACAAACCACACGCATGCATGATATCACAACTCTACACCTTATAATAAAATATGCTCACATTATACCCTCGCAATTATACAATCACCACCTGCCTTTTGCAACCAAACCACACCTATAATCTTACTGCCAAAATAAACATGAACATGCACAATATAAAATTCATGCATAAGCTCCACACACACCTACCCAAAGTCAATAACCATGAATGAAGAAGTTCAAAGAATATACTCACGACACACACAAACACACGTAACCCACCCACGTAGAACGAATGATCACGACATTCCTATACCCGCAATGCTCCCCGATCATAACAAGCTTTGAACCCAAAAAACCCAGACACACGAACGTACGCAGAAACCGCAGCCCTACATTATATTGTAACGAACTTGAACAAAAAGAAAAGAATTCGTACCGAACAGAATACGGACAGGTTCGATTGATCGGTTGCAACGGAATGGTTGTCAGTGGTGCACGGTCGACAAGAGGGCACAACGAGTAACAAGGAAACCACCAGGTATGTGATGCGGTGATCTGGAGGCTATCGGGGTTGTTACGGTTGGTTCTCGCAATCGCCGAAGAGTAGTCGGTCTTCGAATGCTTGCGATTGAAGATGGAAGTGTCGCCGAAGATGATGACGACCGGTGGAACTAGGGTGTGGAGAGAAAAATTGTACTTGGGTGACGGCAGGGAACCTTTAGATGAAGTAGGGTTGTTCAATGGTTATAGTGATGGAAGGAAACGGTTATGGCGCAAGAGGTGGGAGAGTTTGTTTTATTGGAATTCAACTTTTGATAATGGACACTAAAGGTCCCTTAACTTAGTGATAATTACAACGATAATTCTTTTCTTTTAATCTATAAACTTAGGTAATGATCAAGTGTCGGAGAGCTTGGCAAAGAACACGAGATTCAACGATCAATGACATATATAGAATTGTTTTTTTTTTTTTTTTTTTGAAATTTTAGAACAAAACTAATGAAAAGAATCATAAGGTTTTGGTAGAGTTGCGACATCATCCCCTTGTTAAAGGAAATTTCGTCTCGAAATTTAAAGAACGATATCTTAAAAATGGGTACCTTAGGAAGTTGATGCCTGATCTTTGAACAATTGCGGGTATTTCTTCTTCATTTGATCCTCGCGTTCCCAGGTAAACTCCGGACCACGCTTTGAGTTCCACCTAACGCGCACAATTGGAATCTTGCTACGCCTTAGGGTTTTGACTTCTCGATCCATAATTTCAACTGGTTCTTCAATGAAACGAAGCTGTTCATCAATCTCGAGTTCCTCTAATGGAACGACGAGTGAGTCATCAGATAAACACTTTCTCAGATTACACACGTGAAACACATTATGTATTCCACTTAGCTCTTCCGGTAAATTCAGCTGGTAGGCTACTGGACCAACCCGTTTGACAATTTCAAACGGTCCAACGTATCTTGGGTTTAGTTTGCCACGCTTTCCAAAGCGTATTACTCCCTTCCAGGGTGAGACTTTTAAGAGTACCTTATCACCAATCTGAAATTCTAATGGTTTACGACGCTTGTCGGCGTAACTCTTTTGTCGATCACGTGCTGCCGCCATACGGTTACGTATCTGCACGATCTTCTCAGTCGTCTCGTGCACAAGCTCAGGACCTGTAAGTTGGCTTTCTCCAACTTCTGCCCAACAAATAGGTGATCGGCACTTACGTCCATACAGTGCCTCAAATGGAGCTGCCTTGATTGAGGTGTGATAACTGTTATTATAGGAAAACTCAACCAATGGTAAATGAGTTTCCCAGTTGCTGCCAAAGTCAATTACACACGCACGCAACATATCTTCCAATGTCTGAATGTACGCTCACTCTGACCATCGGTTTGTGGATGATACGCAGTACTCATGTCCAACCGCGTCCCCAATGCTCGTTGTAAGGATTGCCAGAAATGAGAAGTGAACCGAGCGTCACGATCAGATATGATAGATACCGGTACACCATGCCGGGAAACTATTTCTCTTAGATAAATCCGTGTTAACTTATCCATCCGATCAGCCTCTCGGATTGCTAGGAAGTGAGCGGATTTTGTTAAGCGATCTACTATGACCCAAATGGTATCGCATCTGCTGGGTTCTTGGTAACTTCGTAACGAAGTCCATCGAGATCTGCTCCCATTTCCAAACTGGAAGTTCCGGTTGCTGAAGTAAACCAGATGGCCTCTGATATTCCACCTTAACCTTGGAGCAAGTTAAACATTTGCTTACATAGGTGGCAACCTCAGCTTTCATGTTAGGCCACCAATAACACTCTTTCAGATCATGGTACATTTTATCTGAACCCGGATGAACTGAATAGCGTGACTTATGAGCTTCATCCATTACCAGTTCTCGTAAATTCCCGTATTGTGGTATCCAGATCCGTTCCATGAAATAACGGATTCCATCCGTCTTGGTCTCTAATTGTCTCTCCATACCTCGCATGTATTCTGCTTTTAGGTTCTCAACTTCAAAGCCTCAGATTGGGCAGCCTTGATTGTTCTGGTAGGTCGGAGTGAATGGTCATTGTAATGCACGTACTCGACGAGGTTTAGGGGTCTATTTGCGACTGAGGCGTCGGCTACCACATTGGCCTTACCCGGTGATACTTGATGGCACAGTCGTAATCATTGAGTAGCTCTAGCCATCGTCGTTGCGCATATTCAGCTCTTTTGGTCATATATGTGCTGGAGACTCTTGTGGTCTGTATAGATCGTGCACTTAGTTCCATAGAGGTAGTGCCTCCAAATCTTCAAAGCAAACACTACAGCTCCTAGTTCTAGATCATGCGTTGTATAGTTCTTCTCGTGTACTTTAAGTTGTCTAGACGCATAAGCAATGACATTGTTGCGTTGCATCAACACACATCCCAAACCCTGGATGGATGCGTCACAATAACAACAAAGTCATCTGTTCCTTCTGGCAAGGCTAGGATCGGTGCACTGCAGAGCTTGTCCTTAAGTGTCTGAAATGTTGATTCCTCTTGGCTGCCCCATTTGTAGATGGTTCCCTTGTGGGTTAGGGCAGTTAGAGGTTGGGCTAACTTTGAGAATCCCTCGATAAATCGTCTGTAATAACCTGCCAAACCAAGGAATTGTCGCACCTCAGTAGGCGTTTTTGGTGCCGGCCAATCCTTGATTGCTTCAATCTTTGAAGGATCTACGTGTATACCCTTTTCGTTCACTACATGACCAAGGAACTGCACTTCTCGCATCCAGAAGTCACATTTCGAGAACTTTGCATATAATTGTTCATTCTTCAGCAATTCCAGAATGATTCTCAGATGTTCCTCATGATCTTCCTCATTCTGAGAGTAAATTAGTATGTCATCAATAAAGACGATGACAAACTTATCCAAATAAGGTTTGCAGACACGGTTCATGAGGTCCATGAAAACTGCTGGGGCATTAGTTAATCCAAAAGGCATTACTGTGAACTCATAGTGCCCATAACGTGTCCGGAATGCCGTCTTCGAGATGTCTTCCTCCCGGACTCGAAGCTGATGATAACCTGATCTCAGGTCAATCTTGGAATAGCAACTTGATCCTTGCAACTGGTCAAACAGATCATCAATGCGCGGGAGAGGATATCTGTTCTTGATTGTCACTTTGTTTAGCTCTCGGTAATCGATACACATTCTGAAGGTTCCATCTTTCTTCCTCACGAATAGTACTGGAGCTCCCCAGGGTGAAGAGCTGGGACGTATGAATCCCTTGTCCAGCAATTCCTGCAATTGCTTAGACAGCTCTTGTAGTTCATTCGGTGCCAAACGGTACGGCGCCCGAGCGATCGGAGCTGCTCTAGGTGCTAATTCAATCTGGAACTCTACTTGCCTGTGCGGGGGTAGTCCAGGTAGGTCCTCGGGAAATACCTCCGAAAGTCTCTAACTATAGGGATGTCTTCCAGTCGTTTCTCCTCAGAAGTCTTTTTGGTGACTAGGGCTAAAATTGCCGCATGTCCTTTCTTCAAAATCTTCTGAGCTTTTATGTATGAAATAATGCCAACTACTGCACCACTCCTGTCGCCTTCTACGGTGAGTATCTTTCCATCAGGCAAGGGTAATCGAACAAGTTTCTCGTGACAAATGATTTCGGCTTGATTTTTAGACAACCAATCCATGCCGACAACGACATCAAAACTACCGAGTGTAATAGACAGTAGGTCAATATTGAAATCATGCCCAGATAGACTAATCTTACAACCTCTGTATATACGTGAAGACTCAATGATCTTACCGTCTGCTATTTCTACTGTATAATTGGTGTCCAGGGCTACAGAATTATCATCTAGCAATTTACTGAACTTATGCGAAATAAAACTCCTATCAGCACCAGAATCAAATAGCACAGAAGCAAAGCAACCATTGATAGGAAATTTACCAGTTACGGTAGAAGGATCATTGCGAGCCTCACCTGAACCAACGATGAAAGCTCTTCCCTTGGCTCCACCATTACTGTTCTTATTGTTGTTTCCACCGCCATTGCCATTGCGGTTATCAGCACCATTTCCGCCACCATTGTTCTTCCTCAGTTTTGGGCAATACCTCTTGATGTGCCCGGTCTGACCACACTCATAGCAGCCTCTTTGTTCATTCCTCTGGGCCGGCTGCCTAGATGTCATATTCACCCTGCAATCTCTAGCAGCATGGCCAAATGTACCACACCGTTCACAAGTATTCTTTTTGCAGTTCCGTTGTGATGGTATTTGCATCTGTTACACTTAGGTAACGTCCCAGAGTAGCCACCACTCTGCTGAGATGGAGTGAGGATGATTGATGAGATGGGCGATAGTTGTCAAACTTCCGTGACTGTTGAGGTTGCGGTTGAGAGTTGTTCTGCTTGTTGGTGGAACCAGATTCCCATTTCCTCTTGTTGTTACTGTCTGAAGGAGTCGAGGTCGAACCTCGTGGAGGCAGTTTACCTTGGATGACGGCCTGGTCAGTCAGCCTATGGGCAACCTGATTGCCTCCTGTATGGTGTCTGGTTTGGAAGCAGTGACCATACCCTGAATCTCGGGTGACAGACCGTGCAAATACCTCTCAATCCTTAGTGAAGGAGGGTCGACCATGTTAGGGCATAGGGTAGCAAGCTCGTGAGATCGAGTGGTGTACGCCTCGATTTCGGAGCCTGTCATCTTTAGGTTCCAGAACTCAGTTTCTAATTTCTGCACCTCACTCCGAGGGCAGTACTCCTCTTTCATCAGGGTCTTGAAGTCATTCCAGGTCGTCTGGTTTGCAATTTCAACGCCCAACATCTGGACTTGAGCGTTCCACCAAGATAACGCAGCACCGTTCAGGGTGCCAGTGGCGTACTTAACCCGATTTGCCACGGGGCAGTTGCACATCTCGAACACTGACTCAAGCTTTTCGAACCAGCGTAGGAGTCCCACAGCTCCTTCTGCTCCAGTGAATGGATTGGGTTTACAATCCATGAAGGTCTTAAACGTGCATACCCCTTGTCCTGCAACAAGTTTTGACCAGGCGTTTAGAATTTTGAATAGATGTTACAACTTAACCGGGGTGACGGAACGTTAACGTCAGGGGGAATTTTGTATTGCTTACCGATTGGAGTGGCGTGCGGATTGAGATTAGGATTTGCGAGGGCATTAGCCACATGCTGATTGATTAGGCTGCTAGTTCAGCTGGGGTCATGTTGATGGTGCCACGACCACGTCCGCGTCCTTGGCCAATTCCAGACATTCTTAACAATCACAACATACAAAAATAAGTAATATGAGACATATCTACTTCATTTAAGTACAAGTAATTAAAAAAATTTAGCACACACAACTAATAAGTTCAAATAATAATTTCTGATCAAAAATTGTAGGTACGCATACAATTAATCAAATCAAATACTAAAATCCAAAAGTATTAATCAGATGGGAAACAACCCTTCCCATCTAGGTGTGAATGAAATAAGTCCAATGGAATAAAAGAATTAATGAAAGAAAAGGATAAATGAGGAGTCAGTGAGAGTCAACAGATCCGTCGCTGTTTTCCGTGTCGTCATCAGGTGCCGCTTCTGGTTCAGGTGCCGCTTCTGGTTCAGGCACTGCGTTTTGAGCGAAGACTTGGGATTCCACAATTCCTAGTCGCTGGTCTGTGTTTTCGGCCCGCCCGACCAGTCCATTATAACGATCTATTAGGTCATTGTGGTATTCCAAGAAGTTATCGAATCGAGTCTCGAATCGTTCGAGTTTCTCTCCGCAGTCCTAGCCGATGTTTTCTTTAGTTCTGCATTTTCCTTCACGAGTGCGGCCACACGCTTACGCTGCAAATGCACTATGGCTGCCAAAGCAGCTATAGCCTGCTCTGGAGGGCAAGGAAGTGGTGGTAGTGTAGGGGCATTAGGGTCCCTACCAGCAGTGGATCTAGTGCGTGGGCGGTTCTCGGGAGGTGGAGGTACATTCTTCTCTAGGATGAGGTCAGTAATGTACTGTGGATAGCACTCCCACCTATGAACCGGTGGGTACTCAGGTAAAGCAAAAGGTTGATCGTAATCGAGTCTCTCGTTATTATTATAACGTAAGGGCCAGTCACAGGAGTTCTCAGAGGAAGGAATATGATCGTAATAGATAGGTCTCTTGCCTCGAGAAGATGGTGATGGTACTGAAGAAGATGATGCCATTCTGCGAGAAACTGTTCACAAGAATAAGCAACGCCAATGAATCCCGCAAATAACGCAAACAAACAAGGCCAACGAACAAACAAGCAAAGTCTACGAGCAAACTAATCGTGTCTATATGTGTGTAACTAAGGCATCAGGCTATAGTCTAAATGCAATGCAAATGTGATGCAATTTTTAATTTAGTTCGCTATAACCAGCAGCTCTGATACCAATCTGTCACACCCTCAATTTCCACAAACGGGGTAATACCATTAGGCGCGTGACATACCAGGATCTTAGCCGCTAGTTACACCAACAACACAACAATTACAAAACATAATTTCCCAATTAAAGAAAGTTTCTTAACATTTAAATTAATACGAAACATGAAAATAAATGCGGAAGCGTATAAACCATAAATTTAAACAGCGCAAACACGCGCAAAAACCAATTAAGTAAAATGTGTAGAAAATTGCAATATCTCTATTAACCCAATGAATGTGATGCAATGATGAATTCCTAGTCGTGCTCGCTTAAGGACCTGAAAGAAACATGCTAAAGTGTCAACATAAAGTTGGTGAGTTCACCGGTTTTGATAAATAGAACATAACAGTAACTGATACAGTAATTAAAATAATATCAGTAGATAGCTAGTCTACTAAACAAGTTACTAAGTGTATGAAGTTCGCAACCGACGCTGACAACGTAAAGAATGCCTCGGCTGTGAGCACTGGTCACAGCAACAGAATTAGGTCAATTAAACACCCGTTTGACGAACGTTGTGCTAGCGCGACTAGCCCGGGTGGGGTTTGTCAAACCCAGTAGATCTACTCAGAATTACCTCGCTAAAGTACATATATTAACGGTTCGAAAGTGAGGACTTAAGCATGGTGTCACACTAGTAAGCAAGTGATATTAAAGTAATACTGATCAGGTGAAAATACGTTTGGAACACACGTTTCTTTCACCCCAACGAAAATAGGTAAAACGGGGCTGAGAACTCACCTTGGATGCACAGCAACAAGTAATTGAATTCACAAAAGATTTTTGGTTTTTAATAAACCCGAACGTACATTTAACGTCGAATTAATAATAAAATACTAAAACTCCGACTGATCAGTTTTTGCGTACGTGACCCGATCCCCGTTCAAATCGCTAACATTCACCCCATGCACGCTTAACATCACCAAAGAAAACTAAAAAAAAATGTAGAATGCTATACATTTAGTATACACATAATAGCATTCACACATGCTCATTTTCTTTAAGCAAACAATATGCGACTCACATTTAACCTATATATATATATATATATATATATTATATATATATATATATATATATATATATATATATATATATATATATCCAAGCTACATACACTATTCATACGTATGACTTATTAATCATGCATGCATCATGAAAAGTAAAATATACATTCTCAAATTTTACAGAATATGCACACATCCAAAACTCCTACTCACTAAATGCATACATTCCCACTTTCACCTAAACCACACAACAAACACACACGCATGCATGATAGATCACAACTCTACACCTTATAATAAAATATGCTCACATTATACCCTCGCAATTATACAATCACCACCTGCCTTTTGCAACCAAACCCACACCTATAATCTTACTGCCAAAATAAATACATGAACATGCACAATATAAAATTCATGCATAAGCTCCACACACACCTACCCAAAGTCAATAACCATGAATGAAGAAGTTCAAAGAATATACTCACGACACACACAACACACGTAACCCACCCACGTAGAACGAATGATCACGACATTCCTATACCCGCAATGCTCCCCGAATAACAAGCTTTGAACCCAAAAAACCCAGACACACGAACGTACGCAGAAACCGCAGCCCTACATTATATTGTAACGAACTTGAACGAAAAGAAAAGAATTCGTACCGAACAGAATACGGACAGGTTCGATTGATCGGTTGCAACGGAATGGTTGTCAGTGGTGCACGGTCGACAAGAGGGCACAACGAGTAACAAGGAAACCACCAGGTATGTGATGCGGTGATCTGGAGGCTATCGGGGTTGTTACGGTTGGTTCTCGCAATCGCCGAAGAGTAGTCGGTCTTCGAATGCTTGCGATTGAAGATGGAAGTGTCGCCGAAGATGATGACGACCGGTGGAACTAGGGTGTGGAGAGAAAATTGTACTTGGGTGACGGCAGGGAACCTTTAGATGAAGTAGGGTTGTTCAATGGTTATAGTGATGGAAGGAAACGGTTATGGCGCAAGAGGTGGGAGAGTTTGTTTTTTTTATTGGAATTCAACTTTTGATAATGGACACTAAAGGTCCCTTAACTTAGTGATAATTACAACGATAATTCTTTTCTTTTAATCTATAAACTTAGGTAATGATCAAGTGTCGGAGAGCTTGGCAAAGAACACGAGATTCAACGATCAATGACATATATAGAATTGTTTTTTTTTTTTTTTTTTTTTTGAAATTTTAGAACAAAACTAATGAAAAGAATCATAAGGTTTTGGTAGAGTTGCGACAGAGGATATATGTAATTAACTAAATTTTAAATGGGGAAATATTTAATTAAACTTTTAATTTTGGTATATATGTAATTAACTAAGTTTTTCAAGGGAATATGTAATTAAAATTTACATTGGGTATATATATAATTGATGAAGTTTATAGGGGGATACCCAATAGATTAAATTTGATATATTAATTACATGAAAGTGGTTCGTATCATTTTAACCTAACAATTAGATATTTAAAGTATAATAAAGTGAGTTTGAAACAGTTTGTCCAATATTTAGTTTAAATTGATCAAAATCACCTAAACACCCTTTAATAGGCTTAATGTTGACGACAATTAGTTTAAACGGGTCGAACGCACTTCAATAAACTTAAAATTTTGTGCTTTTCGTTTAAATGAGTCAAATTCACTCAAACACATGTTAATCTAAAAGTTAGATGTCATTGCTTTGCATTGTTAGTTTATTGAAACTTTGAAAGTTAGATGGTTTTTTCTATTTCACAGCAATTATGCTGTCGAATTTTATAAAATATTTATAATTTTTTATTTAGTTCTTTAGTAATGCAGGAGTAATTGTAAATCAATAAGCCCATCATATGGATCTTCATCTCATCAGGATGAGAAAATGGGTGCGTTTAGGCAATAAATGCAAGCAAGAAAAGACGAATAAATTTGAAAGAAGTTAATTAGTGAATTATATAGTTAGTTAGTTTGGTTTGTAAAAGATTAAACGGTGTTTACATTGGTAGTTTCATTCGGATGTAATTCAAACCATATTGAAAATTCGTAGTATTAGCTTTTATTTTGGTGTATAAATCAAATTTTAAAACCTGTAATATTGAAAAAAACCGGAAAAATATATAATTAAAATAGAAATAAAAAATTAAACAGTAGGGTTTATCGCAACGACATATTGTCTTCATAGATTTTTTTTTTAATTTTATTTTTTTTATTAAAACAGAATATGTTAAATTAAAGGTCTAATTTCATATTTACCCTTACAAAGTTTAATTATATCATATATACTCAAAAGAAATTGCAAATATCATATATACCCAATAATAACAAAATTACCATCCTACCCTTGTAAAAATATAGTGAAACTCAAAGGTTTTCTTTAAACATTAGACTTCACAATTACCCCAACCCTTGCCGTCGACTTCTTCTCCAACCCTTGCCGTCGACTTCTTCTCCAACCCTTGCCGTCGACTTCTTCTCAAACTCTTGCGTCGACTTCTTCTCCAACCCTTTCTGTCGACTTCTTCTCCAACCCTTGCTGTCGACTTCTTCTCAAACTCTTGCCGTCGACTTCTTCTCCAACACCGCCGTAAGATGATATGATAGATCAGTTTGATGATATGATAGATCGATGCGTAATTCTTCGTTAAATCGTTTGTTGTTTGTCATGGACTATTCATGCTTGTTTTGTCAAATCGTTTCATGTATTGATATTTATAAAGTTTTTTTTGTTTTTGTCTTCTTTTGAAGTTTATGGCAAGATGCGCAAAATACTCATGCTTGTTTTGTCAAATAGGGTTTTTGTCTTCTTTTGCCTTCTAGAACGTAATTTAGTTTGTAAGTTTGATTGACAATTTTATGCTTGTTAGGGAACAACAATTTTTGAAAAACTTAAAAGATGCACAAACTAGCACCATTCCTAAAAACACTAATAGTGAGTAAGAAATTTTATTTTTAGGCAGTAAAGCCCACTCCTAAGAGTTGTTAGTATGGACATGTTTGATTCTAAATTCCATGTCATTGTAATTTTACACAAAGTATATTTTTTTGTTAAAACATTGTTGTAGTTGTAATTGTATTTTTTGTTGTAAAAATGTTGAAGCTTTCTTGTAATCGTTGATGCACTTTCTTGGTGTTGTAACTTCACTGTGTATATTGTTGTTTATATGCACTTTTTTGAGAATTATGTGCCTACTAAATTGTTGTTTATATGCACTTCTTGAGAATTATTTGCCTACTAATTGACTAGAGTTTATTATTTGCTTCTCATACTTTTTGATTAATATAGATTATACAATATGGATATTGGAGAAAGTGCATCATCTAAGTATAAGCTGAAACTAAAATATGGAGGTTACTTTAGGAAAGTTAAGAACTCATCTAGAAAACGCTACTGTTTTGGATATCAAAAATGTGTTTACATCGACACGTCCACATACATGATTGAAGATTTAATTGAAGAGGTTAAGAATCGTTATCCGTCAATATGGGTTTAGTTTT
The DNA here is from genome assembly GCA_025506515.1 of Flaveria trinervia. Classification (NCBI taxonomy): domain Eukaryota; kingdom Viridiplantae; phylum Streptophyta; class Magnoliopsida; order Asterales; family Asteraceae; genus Flaveria; species Flaveria trinervia. The sequence goes on from CM046448.1 coordinate 3,618,671, forward strand.
CTCAATGTGGTTTGTTGACAAGAGTGTCTTAGAACGCCCTTTCATTCAGATTGTAACTATGGATGATTTTAAGTCGATGCTTATTATGTACGAGCTAGAGAAAGATGTAACTATTTACGTGACGATGCCTGATGATAATGACACCAACTCGATAGTACCAAGGTATAAATTTAAAGTTTTTTTATGACAATATTTCTTTCTTATACCTAAGTTCATGTCATTAGTTTGTCTCATACAGCTATCAGTTTGAAGTGGTTGATAAAGTTGTGCATGAATTGTTCACGAACCTGTTCACGAACCCAATGAGGATGAAGATTCGGAGTATTGTCTAAGTGATGAAAGTTATCATAGCAAGTTCAGTTCCGATGATGAATTTCAATATATAAGTGATGAAATTTTTCTTGAAGGGGAAACTCATTCACAAACTAAGAAAACTCCAAGTATGAATAAAAATTCAATATTTCCAAATGTGGTCGAGTTTAGAAGAGCCTTGAGCATTATGCAATTGTAAATGAATTTGAGTACTTTATAGAGAAAAGTGACCCAACAAGATTCACAGCAAAATGTACAAGCAAGGAGTGCAAATGGAGAATTCATGCTTCCTTAATGCAAGATTCGGTTACATTCCATGTAAGATTCGGTTACATTCCAAATGAGTTTGCTACTTTTTAATTGTTAACTAATTAAGTGTATTGTTATATAAAATTGTTCAGGTTAAGGCATTCGTAGATACTCATTCTTGCACACGGAGTAATAAGGGTGGTAATAGGGTTGCAAGTCAAGGGTGGGTTGCTAGTGTGGTAACCAACAGGCTAAAATCTTATGGAGATGTATCTGTTTCTGTTCTCAAGAAGTGGATTATGAAAACCTACAATGTGGATGTTCCATATCTTCGGGTGTTTAGAGGTAAAGAGCAAGCATACAATGAATCTATGGAAAATGGGAAGACTCATTCATGAAGATGAATGATTTTAAGGAGGAATTACTTAATAGAAACCCGGAAAGTGTTGTTGACATTGACTTTGAGGTAAAGAACAAAAAGAAACATTTTTTACGTTTTTTTATCTCATTAGCAGCTTGCTCGAGAGGGTTTCTTAACGGATGTCGTCCTTACATTGCTCTTGATGGATGTCATCTGAAAGGGAAGTTCCATGGGGTTCTCGTTGCAACAACCGGTGTTGACGGAAATAATTCCATTTTTCCGGTAGCTTATGGTGTACTTGAATCCGAGAACAAAAATTCATGGTCATGGTTTCTTGAATTGCTTAAAAAAGCAATAGGTACGCCTAATGGACTTGTAATATCTTCAGACATGCAAAAAGGTCTAGAAGTGGCAATATCACAGGTTTATCCTGATGTTGAACATAGAGAATGTGTACGACATTATACAGTAACTTCAAGAAACATTTCCATGGAGTGTTCATTGGTGATAATTTATGGCAAGCTGCTAGAGCCTACCATGTAACTACGTATGAGAGATTATTGGATGAGATTGCTAATGTACGTGAAGATGCATTGACGTATATTAATGAAAATCATACAAAGATATGGAGTCGTAGCAGGTTTGGAACACATCCAAATGTGATTACATTACTAACAATATCTCAGAAGCATTTAACTCGTGGATAGGTGAATTACGTTATCAACCTGTACTTGATCTTCTTGATTCCATTAGAGAAAAGATAATGGCACGGTTTGATAAAAAACGAACGATCCTGAAAACGTGGAAGGGAACAATAGTACCTAATGCCAAGTGTTATCTTAACAAAATCTCTAAGGTAAATGTTTATTCTTTATAGTTTATACATGTATGTTTATCGTTTTGTTAAAGATAATCTTTCATCTGGTGCCATGTTATATGTAGAACTTGGGTGAATATGAGATTTCAAGAAGTGGAAAATATCGAGCTGAAGTGAAATACAAGGGAAGACGTGGGAGGTATTGCTTGATGAACAACAATGCACTTGTCGGGTTTGGCAAGTTAAAGGTCTTCCATGTTACCATGCTGCCGCTTTTATTGCTTTCACAAGGGATAACTGGGATCGGTATGTTGATCCGTATTTTGCTATTAGAAAATATAAATCAACTTACGATTTGGAAATTGCTCCAATGCCGGCGAAGGATGAGTGGGTTCGCATCAACACAGATGAGAAGATATACCCATCTACTATCAAACGTCCATCCGAGAGACAAGAAAAAATAGGATAAAATCACATGATGAGTCCAAAAAAAGACATAAATGTTCGCGTTGTAATGAGTATGGACATCATGCAAAGACATGCAAGAATTCCGCATCTCAAGCTCCTAATGACGATCAAACATCAATCGATAAAAATGGGCGTGAAAAGAGAGTAAAAGATCATAAAGATTGATGATTTTATTTGTACTGGTTTTTGGCTACTTTTTAGAATGATTTCTTATGTCTCATTTATAATGGTTTTTTGCTACTATTCAATGTGATTTTTTTGAATTTTTTGTTTTATAATAGCAAGCAATGTCTTGAGTTATTATCGTTAAAAATAGATTACAAAATAAAGTTTATTTAAACAAAAGTTTAAAAAAAGTTTTGGTTAAAATGGTTAAAAAAGTTTAGTGAATAGTGGATTAAAAAAAAGTATTGTAACAAATGGGTTAAAAAAGAAAGTTTATTTATATATGACATATATGAAAATAGAGATTTATGAAGGATAAGGACAAAATAGTCATTTCTTAATAAAATTTTAATGAATTGAACATATATGATATCTACAATACTTTATAAGGGTATATATGATATATTAATTTTTACAAGGATATATATGATATTTCAAAACTTTGTAAGGGCATATATGAAATTGACCTTAATTAAAATACAAGATGAATTTTTTTGTGGGCAACTCTAACGGTCACAGAGTAGCCGAGGGACCATTTTGTAGTTGAATTCACGCATGCATGCCTGCATATATAATTACTATTTACTAATAGCTTCAATTCGATCTCCACACCAGTACGTTAGTCAAATAAAATGTTTCATGTTGGTGTGTGCATAATTGCAGCTTTGTTTGTAGTAAGCATTAGCCATTGATGGAGGAACCCTAAATGCAATGGAAACCTTCCTCCTGGTTCAATGGGTTGGCCGCTACTCGGCGAAACTATACACTTCTTCACTCTAATCAAACTTGGGATACTCCAGCTTTCATCAAGAATAGAATGAAAAGGTACGTAATATATAATGTGTTTGCTATGATTAAAGATCTTTTGTGCCAAATAATTCTTAGATATACTAATGTAAATTGGATTTAGTCGTCGTTGAAAAGTATAAATCATAATATTTATCAAACAAGTCCATAAAGGTGTGGATTTGGTTTGAGTTTACTATGATTTTCGTATTTTGATAAAAATAGATTCATTAAAAAGCATTATCTTTCCCCAAAAAATTCAGATTTGAAATTCAGATTAGAGATTGGCTACAATTTATGAATTTTGTATTAGAAACTAATAACCTCCGGTTGGTAGTTTTTGAGGGCTCATGTCTAATACGAAATCTTATTTTGGTAAGACGATACTAGTTGATGAATTTATCACACAATCATCATGCTTGTTATTGATCTTTTTATGAGTTTTATCCGATTGTCAAACTCGGATGAACCATCAAATTGTTTTATTTGAAAAGTGATTACACGATTCTCAAATTATCTAGCTAGATTTTGGTCTACGAGTTCTACAATAGTCTGTATTCACAAATAAATCAATATACACTTGGACAACTTTTGAAAAGTGATTCCTTTTTAGCTAAAAGCATTGACCATGTATACAACCCAAATCTAATCACTTTATTATAAACTAGTATTAAACCTATTGTGTTACAACGGAGGTATGAAATCATGTTAAGTAACATCAATATCACACTACCATAAGCGATCACCAACACCGGAAAAGCTCGTGTCAAATAAGAAATAAAAACGAAAAAAATAAAACCAAACGGAAAGTAGACGTAAAAACGTTGAACCACACACGTAAAACGCAAAACATTAAAAACAATGCCTAAGTCGATCTAGGATCCACACGTTACAACATGACCGTTAATCAGGAAAATAAAATAGGTGAAACAACATTAAACCACAAGCGAACGTTAGTGCGTGATAACTCTTAAAATTTACACCGAAACGTAAATCGAAATATCTGTAAAAGCGGAAAAAATATGGGGGACAAAGTTGTAAGTGAAAAGGTATAGGGTTTATATTGTAAAATATGTAAAGTATTAAGTTTATAATAAAAATAAAAATAAAAATATATATATGTACAACCTTTATTGCTCATGGTACAACAATTAATGCAACTTTAAATTGCTAATTAATATATACCAATACTACATTCCTCAAGTTGTGACGAGGGACGTAAAACTGTATTAAGTAGCATCAATATCATACGACCACCAACGACTACCAACACCGAAAAAGTTCATATACCAAGAAATAAAAAATAAAACTGAACAAAAAGTAATATAAAAACGTTGAACCACGCACACGACACGTAAAACATAGCTGGAAATCAATAACTAAGTCGATTTAGGACCCACGCGTTGCATTGAGGCAGTTACATAGTAGAAAATAGGTGTCAAAACGTCAAACCACACATGTATGTTGCAATGTGTAACTTGCAAAGTTTAGTGTGTATCATACAAAAAAAAATTATAAAAGATGAAAAGTATAGAAGACTAAAGTTGAAACGAAAAAAAGATTTGGGTTAAATTTAGAAAGATATTAAAGTATTGTGATTTAAAGTAATAAAAGAAAGAAAGAAACTAAATAGTAAGTACGAGTCGCTAAAGCAAAATGCACAAACATAAAACACATAAAAGTTGGTAATTAGTATATAGTTAAGTAATGAATTGAAATTGTTACCTTTTGGGATTCCTTATTTTATCAAAAAAGTAACTTTCAAAAATTACTCCTATTTACTTCTAAAAAAAATTTATAAACCTTTAAAATCAACTTTTTAAATTTTTTTTCGAACATATTTATATATAAGTCAAAAATTAATAAAAAAATTGGTTTGCCAAACATGTCGGTGCTTCAAGTGATTAGATTGTGACATTGATTTTTATATTTTAGATACGGATCCATATTTCGAACTAGTTTGCTTGGGTTGCGAGTTATAGTATCAGCTGATTCAGAACTTAGCTATATGGTGTTCCAACAAGAAGGTGAATCCTTTGAAAGTTGGTACCCAAAGAGCATGACAAAGGTATTGGGAACCAAAGCCTAGGTTCTTTGCATGGGAACTTGCATAGTATCTCAGGAACATGGTGCTAACTGTAGTCGGTTCCGAAAGCCTTAAAAACATATTTTCTAAAGTAGAAAGTGCAGCAACCAGAAACATGGAAGAATGGGCTAGCAGAGAAACAGTGGAACTAAAAAATGCATTTGCAGATGTAAGTAGTTGTGTTTTCAGTGTTAAGCTGTTATATTGGTGTTTAACTCATGTTTTATGTAACTAAATGCTTTTTCAGTGGAACTGAAAACTGCATTATATTAACTCATGTTTATGATACTATATTGGTGTTCGTTTAATCAGATGATATTGAGTTTATGGAGAAAAAACTAATAAGTTATGATCCAACCAAGTCGTCTGAGAATTTAAGAGAGAATTTTGAAGCTTTTGTACAAGGACTAATTTCAATCCCTTTGGAGATACCTGGAACTGCTTATTACAAGTGTCTACAGGTAGACAAATGATTTCGATCCATATGCATAGTTTGTTCAATCATCTCTAGCTAGAGGTTGCAGTCTCTACCTCTTCAAGTTTTAACCCAATAAATTAATGGATCGAACTGATTCCACTTATCATTTGCAGGTAAAAAGTTAAATATAATGAAAACAGGTCGAAATTAAAAGGGCATAAAACTCATTTCATTAGAAAATAAACAGGTTATTATTGAAAACAAGAATAATTCGATGATTCATTCATAGCCCAAGAGGGGTTAAAATATACAAAGATCCTAACAATATTTCTTATGACCGGAGAAGAGATATACTTTACAAACTAAAACAAATATATATACAAAATAATACATATCAATCAGAATATATATAGTAAATATATATATCTGCTAATACGCCCCCGCAATCGAAGCATTGACCGGACGAATGCAAAGACTGGACCGAAATCTTTGAAATAGTTGCCGTGGTAGTCCCTTGGTAAAGATGTCCGCATATTGGTAATCGGCAGGGACATGTAAAACACGAACAGAACCCAAGCGAACCTTGTCGCGAACAAAATGTATATCAATTTCTATGTGTTTGGTATGCTAATGTTGTATCGGGTTCTGTGATAGATAGACCGTCGAGATGTTATCACAAAAGATGATTGTAGCACGAGTTTGTGGCACATGTAATTCTAGTAACAAATTTTGTAGCCAGGTGGTCTTGGCAGTTGTGTTAGCGACCCCCCCCCCCGATACTCTGCCTCGGCAATTGAACGTGAGACAATGGCTTGTCATTTAGAGGACCATGAGACAATATTGTCTCCCAAGAAAACACAGTAGCCGAAGGTAGATCGACGGGAGTCGGGGCATCCTCCCCGTTAGTATCAGAATAGGCAGTGAGATGAGTGGAGCGGGAAGGTGAAATGCTAATACCATGGTCCAGTGTGCGGTTTAGATAGCGTAGTACCCGCTTCATAAATGCAAAGTGAGGCTCACGAGGGGCATGCATAAATAAGCAAATCTGTTAGACAACATAGGAGATGTCCGGCCTTATGAACGTGAGGTATTGGAGGGCGCCGACGAAACTGCGATAAAGAGTTCCATCCGGTAATAGCTTGCCGACTGTAGCACTAAGTTTGGCATTAGTATCAACCGGTGTGGCACAAGGCTTGCAATTTGTCATGTTGGCTCGAGAGATGATGTCTGCAGCATAAGTGGATTGTGAGAGAAACAAAGCCTCGTTGTTCTTGGTGACTCAATACCTAAAAAATGATATAAGGTGCCCAGATCTATCATGGAAAATTCTTGTGAGAGAGAAGCAATAATATCCTGCAACGAAGACTAGTGTGAAGCAGTTAGATAATGTCATCAACATATAAGAGTAGGTAGGCCATATGATTGCCCTTTTTGTATACGAAAAGGGATGTGTCGCTGGTGGTTGACTTGAATCCACATTTCTGAATATAAGTAGCAACCCTATGGTACCAAGCACGCGGTGCGTGTTTCAAACCATATAACGATTTTTTTAGTCGACACACATGGTTGGGGTGTTGTTTGTCTACAAATCCCGGAGTTTGAAACATGTAGACAGTTCGCAGAGGTCACCATGTAAGAAAGCATTCTTAACATCCAATTGATGGATGGGCCAAGAACGGGAGGTGGCAAGACTAAGGACGGTTCTGATCGTGGTGGGTTTAACCACCAGGCTAATATCTCGTCAAAATCGATGCCAGGCTGCTGGGATTTGCCATTTACCACGAGTCGAGCCTTGTAACGCTGGAGAGAGCCATTTGCATGATATTTGTTGTGGAATAGCCACATGCATCTAATGATATGCGTATCCAAGGGTCTAGGCACAAGCTCCCAAGTATTATTAGCAATCAAAGCCCTGTATTCGTCGTTCATAGCATTGAGCCAGTTCAGGTCGGTAAGGGAAATTTTGTGGGAGGAGGGAAGAGGTGAGATGGAAGGGGAGGTGGCGATATGAAGGTTAAGTGGGACCGCCTGTTTGAGGGAGCCGGTTTTGGATCATGTTTGCATGGGGTGGTGGGGACGGATGTGCAGGATGGGAGATAGGCGGTGGGGGTGCTGAAGGGGATGGGGTGGCCGGTGGGGGTGGTAGTAGGATCGGGTGTGGAAGTAGTAGGATTGGGGAGGTTCGGTTTTGGAAGGGAGTTTGGTCGGGAACGCCAGTGATTGGTGAATTGGTAATGCGGGGGAGAGGGAGAGGTGGGTTGGTGAGAGGGGGTGGTTGTGGTGTAGGGGGAAAACCCGGGGGATGTTGAAGAAAAACGGGAGAGGGGTCAGGATCGAGGAAGGAGTAGGAGTGTGGTAAGAGTGGCTTAGGGTTGGAGAAGGGGAAGGTGGATTCGTCAAACATGACATGGCGGGAGAAGTATATTTTTCTGGTGGCAACATCAAGGCACCGATAGCCTCAGAAGTTGGTATGGTAGCCCAAAAAACACACAAGGAGGATATAGGGGTGAGTTTGTGAGAACGGGTGGCACTATGGTTGGGGTAACAAGCGCAACCGAAAGAACGAAGGTGAGAGTAGGGGGGTTGTTTATGGTATAGGATGGAGGTGGGTGGAAAACTTTAGAGTTTTGGTGGGTAGTATGTTGTGAAGGTAGACGGCGGTGTGAAGGGATTTGACCCAAAAGAAGGGTGGTAGGGAGGCCCGACTGAGAAGTGATAACATGATGTTGTTTAATCGACGAAACATGCGTTCGGCCTTGCTATTTTGTTGTAAGGTTTGCGGGTAAGCAAAGCGAATTGAAGGCCGTGTTGGGTGGCAAAGGTGTGAAAGGTGCGGTTGTCAAATCGCCACCTAGGCCACATTGAAATGTTTTTATAGTTTTGTTAAATTGTGTCTTGATGTATTGGTGAAATTATGAGAACCTGGTGAAAGTTTCAGATTTGAATTTTAAAGGGTAGGCCAAGTGTATTGTGTGTAATTGTCAACGAGAACCATGTAGTATTTGTGACCAGATTTACTCATAAGTGGTGAGGTCGATAAATCACAACGGACAAAGTCAAAATGTTGTAAACAATAAGAAGTCGATAACTCAAAAGGTAAACGCTTATGTTTAGCAACTTGACATGAATGACAAAGAAAATTATCTTTGAGTTTATTACAGAAAATAAAATTACGAGAAATAAAAAATCCATGACATGATTGCCGGGATGACCCAAGCGGTCATGCCAAGTGCTAGATAGTGAAGATGCCAAAAAAGTGGAAGTCGGGGCCGAAGCACGAGCGTTGTAGGAGTAAAGTGGGCTAGTGCTATTGTGGCGGCTCAAAAGAGTCCCATTCTTGAGATCCTTCACAGAAAAACCAAACGGGTCAAAAAAAAGGAGACATGATTATCATTAGTATGCTGTCGAACGGAAAACAAGTTTTTAATAAGGTTGGGAACATGAAGAATATTATTAAGGTGAATAGGTTTGGATGGGGAGGGTAGGGTGGTGTGTCTCGAGCCCAGAATTGGCATCTTGTTACCATTCCTAACAAAAACAGAGTTGATAGTAGTAATACTGGGTTTGTGGATATTACCTGAATCAGCTGTGAGATGTGAGGTGGCTCCGGAATCTATGTACTATTGATCGTCGCCCGGGTCCAAGGACATAGTCTGGAAAGCAACTTCAAGTTCAGTAGGTTCCAGTGGGTATGTCCGTAAGGTGAGCCTGAGAAGGCTGTTGGGCATGTGAACTGGTTGGAGACGGTGGCCTAGAAGCTATGAGCCATGGCGACGTAGCCCAACCGAGTTGAGTGGGGTACGGGCACGGGGGCTGAAGCCCACCATAGGGCCCAATAGGCTGCAGGATGTGGTGGCCAAGCATCGGGCCTAACCAAGGATTGAGGGCAGCTGGATGGTGGTCGTGCGCTTGGGCGAGAGGTGGCATGTGGGCTGCGACCGGACTGACGACGAGTAGGCTGTCGAGGGTTCCTGGATGGAGGCTCTCGTCGGGATGAAGAAGTCGGTTAGTTGTGGGTGACGTTTGCGGCAATTGGGGAAGCGAAGGGGAGTGAATCGCGAGCGTTTTGACAGTGTTGTTCGAGTTGAATCATGCTACATGCGGTTTCCCACGTGGGGAGGGATTGGTTGATGTAGGATGAAGCAATGTCATACTCGGATGGTAACCCACGAACAAGTTGAAGCACAAGTCGCTGATCAGATACGGGACTATTACGTCGCCTAACTGTCCAGCAAGTTCCTTTAGTCGTTGAAAGTAGGCTTCAAGGTTAGGCGTGGCGCGTAGGGTGAGGTTTGTGAACTCATGTTCCAGGGCTGCAGCTCGCGATCCCTTGTTGTTTAGAAACAGACTCTTGATGCGCTTCCAGGCAACAAAGGTTGTTGATTCGGATTCCAGAACCGTGACCAACAGATCATCCGACAGTGTTCCGTAGATCCACTGCAAAACAACGACATCAATTTTGGACCATGACTCGTAGTCAGGAGTCCCCTTAGCCGGAGGTTCAATGCCGTCGATATGGTGTAGCACATCGTAGCCACGGGCGTGCAGCATAAAATGCTTTACCCAAGAAGAATAAGAAACCTTCGTGCCGTCTAACACACATACCTTGTGTGAATGTTAGTGACGGTGTACACGGGATGAATTTGATCTTGCTTCTTTGGTGGGATGGGTTATTTGTCTTCAGCCATGATAATGGAACGGAGAAGAGAAAAGACCTTCAACTGCTATGATGGCTGCTGCAATGATCTTGGAACAAGATCCAACCGTCGATTATAGTTTCGGTATGAGCCTAAGTGTAGGCTCTGATACCATGAAAACAAGAATAATTCAATGATCCATTCATAACACAAAAGAGGTTTAAATATACAAAGATCCTAACAATATTCCTATAATTGGAGAAGAGATATACTTACAACTAAAACAAATATATATACAAAATAATACATATCAATCGGAATATATATAGTAAATATATATATCCGCTAATAATTATGTCATATTTAATATATCAAGTATTATGAAGCTTAAAAAAAGAAATGGTAAAAAGTGTTTTTATTTCAAACCACCCAATCTCACCATTTAAGCTTAGAACCTATTTTGATCTGTTACTCAACCTTATCACAAGCTCATTTTGCCACCTGTAAAGAGAGAACCCGATACATCATTTTGATCCTAAGTTTAATTAGGGAAGAAAGAAGGTGATGAGGATGCTCAAGAACATGCTAGAATCAAGACGGGCGGAGCCAAATAAGGTCAAAAATGATTTCTTTGATTATGTTCTTGACGAACTCCAGCGAAATGATACAATCCTTACAGAAGAAATATCTTTGGAATTGATATTTGCGTTAATGTTTGCTAACTTTGAAACAACTTCCCAAGCAATAACACTGGCAATCAAGTTTCTAACAGATAATCCTCGGGCATTGAAGGAATTAACGGTATGTATAGAATTTAAAATGCACCAAAAAGATTTCACTCATTTATGAGCATGCTAGCTTGTTATTTTATGCAGGAAGAACATGAGAAAATCCTAAGAAAGCGGGAAAACCCCAAGGCTGGACTTACATGGGAAGAATACAAGTCTATGACATTCACCTTTCAGGTGTATTGATTATCCTTACTCTTTATAATTAGTGATTGAAGTAATTGCAAGATGGCAACAAATGATTTTGTTTCCATTCTTTAATCTTTTTATAATTACTACAACTATAAATATGATTATCAAGACCATAAAATCAATTTTAAATAGATAACTTTTTGCCATCTGACTGGTTCCCTTCCTAGCTAAACTTTTATTTGACCCGTTCAAATGAATTTGACATAACCATAATCCAAGTCGACTCCTCAATTCATATGTAAATGGATCAAATATGACTAACTGCATAACTTACAGATTATAAATGAAACACTAAGGCTGGGTAACATAGCTCCAGCAGTATTCAGGAAAGCAAAAAACCGATGTCAAGTTCAAAGGTAAATACTAAATATCCACCAATATATGGCCTTTAATTTGTGGAGATAGTGAAATTCATAGGTTTACCTGATATAAAAACTGGCTGAATGCAGACTACACTATCCCATCTGGTTGGGTGGTAATGGTATGCCCCCCAGCCGTCCATTTAGACACAGCCAACTATACGGAACCACTTAACTTCAATCCATGGAGATGGGAGGTAACCTTTGTTTATTCTCAAACACTTTACAGCATATAAATAAATGGTAATAAATTTCTTTGATCTTTCTACTGAAATCTTGAACTGAATTGCAACTGTCAAGCAGGGGATGGATTTGAAAGGTGCGTCGCATACTTTCATGCCTTTTGGAGGTGGCTTGAGGTATTGTGTTGGAGCAGATTTTGCTAGACTTCAAATTGCTATCTTTCTTCATTGCCTGGTGACTAAATATCGGTAAAGATAAAACACAAATATATTATTGTGCTATAGATAGAAGTACAGAAATGAACTAATTTTGTCCTTTAACAATTCAGGTGGCAACTAATAAAAGGAGGAGATATTGTACGAAACCCAGGTTTAGAATTTCCTCATGGATTTCATGTTCAGTTAGTCAAGAAAGATAAACTCAACTAAGATCCAACATCTGAATCAGCTATGAAACTAATAACATTCTGTTAAATAAAGAGATAAGGAGAGTTGCACATGTATGCACGTTTGCCATTCATATTTCTATGTATAAGGGCTTTCTCATTGTATAATGGAATATAATATAAGATATGAGATTTAGTTATCACTAAGGTCTAACATGAAGATTGAGAATTTCAGCGGTGATCTGGTGAAATTTTCTGCCTTTCCAGTCTTGTTGCTGCCATGAATGATGATGGTATCAAAACTAAATGTATAATGATGATGATGCTAGAATGGTCAGTTCTTCGAAAAGATAAGCAGAACAAAGATCCAACATCTAAACCAGAGTTATGACTATACGAAGTACATACTATATGCATAGAAACATTACATTTAACACATTTCGCGTAGGATAACAAAATCTTCAACTTTGCTTCTGCTCATCATCTAGCAGTCTTGTTTTTGTCCTGAATGATGATATTATGACTAAATAAACAACAATGATGAAGCAGAAGGGACTTTCCTCTATGACCTTCTCTTATAATGAAATGTTTATGGTGTTTGTCATCTGATATATCATGGCCATGCTTGTATGCTGTCTTTGAGGCTCCCTCATCATGTCTAGAATATTTCTTTTTGCCTTCGAGAACTTCACTTTCTTTTATCCGTCTTCTTTCGCCAATAATATCATCTTCCCCTTTATTTATATAAAGTGGATGCTGCGTCTTACTTGCACCTTTAATCCGCTCAGGTTTGTGTTTGTCTCTCTTAGCATGATGAAGACGTTCAGGATGATTGTGCTTATGCTCATGATGACCCTTTTGTTGTTTTTGTTTTTTATGAGTACCATCTGTATGATGTTTTGATTTCTTCTTATGATGTTTATTCCAGTCATCTAGACTATATTTGCTAATGTGTTGGATTTTCCGTTCGTCGTCCCAAAAATGATCTTCCCACCAGTCATAAAACGGATCAAAAAGTCCGGTTTCATGTAGAAGCCAAATTAGGAGAATCACTGAAAGTCATAACAATGAAGAAAAAAGTCATTTCGGAGCAAAATCTCAGAAAGCGAAAGTAGCAGTAGCTTACCTGTTGGGAAGATCGCTAAAAACAGACCAAATAACAGCATCCAGGTCATACACATGTGGCGTAAGTGGCAATGAAAGTCGAAGAAACCAGAGCACTTCTTTCTGCTTGCATAGAGTAATATAACCATTAGATTACAAAAAATAATACATTTGAGAAGTTATGCTGATATTAAATATTTTAATGAAGCCTTATGACATCCTTTTTTCATGTGGATTGTGGACAGACGAGACGGTAACCTGCAAGTTTTCCCAGTAATGAAGTCGACCATGCCCTCCCAGAGTGTATGCCAAAATTCCTCAAAAGATTCAAAGTAGCCTTTTAAACCACCATTCTTTGGTGGTTCCCATGCAATCTGAAATAAATTAGGAGTATGTATGTGGATTAATTAAATAGTGTAAAACTAAATCATGCATTTCTTTAACCACTAGAAATCATTTGAAAGGATTATTATAAAAAAATGATATAAAATAGAAAGAGAACCTCTGTGAGGCATATATGAACACTTTATTATATAAAAAGTTCAGGTCAATTACAGAAAATCTTAAAATTTTCTTTGAATTCATCATATACTATACCTGTGTTCCATTGTCCAGAACTGTGGCTGTTGTTGTAAACTGGCACTCAGCTCTATCAGTTTCATGAAAGTCAGAATCTTTCAATATAGCTGCAATGACATGTTTTTTTATTTGCAAAAAATAATAAAACATTTATAAACAAATGTACTAATATGATGAATATACCATACCATTACACTCATATTTGGCAGCTTGATCAGTTGTTGGATGCACTTTAAAATATCGGATTGCTATTTCATTTGGCTTCATAATGAAAAATTGTTCCTGCAGGAAAGTGTTCAAAAGAGCTATATCTCTCTGGAAATTCCATATCATGTTTAGGTATGTTGAGTATGATCTACTCTCCATTCCATGAGAAACTGTATATCATTGGATTCTATGCATATTAACAGTTTGATTATAGCTCAAGTCCAAAATATCCTTAAATGATGACAAAAGAGGGAAGGGATTAATGGTTTAATTTAATGCATACCTCCATTTGATTGACACCTCCGGAGCAATCAAACTGCAAAAGTAAACATGTAAAATGGAATCTGTAATTTAATCCTATACTTTTATCAATGCCAATGCTTCAATTGCAGGCAACTAAGATAAATTAAATGTTATTATCAAGGTTCAGTAGAACTACAGTTAAGCTATATGAAGCTTCCACTTCACCGGTGTTATTAGTTGTGATTGTGGCAGTCCCATATTGAGTAAGGGCTTGGAAAGTGGGGATCGTGATGCTTAGAATGTTCCCAGGACTCCTGTAACCACAAAAAATATAAAATAATACTTCATCATCATAATAATAAGTTGGGCGTTTAGGATGATAAAAGTCAGTGGGTATATACAACTAACAATTACAATATATTAAATTATGTATATGTCTATGAATCATATATCAAGTGCTGCAATATGACACACTGCTATATGCAGTGATATCTTTCAAAAAAAGGAATTTGTTAATATTCTTTCAGTAATTAAATTACAATGCTTTGTGTGAACCTGAAAAATTGTACCAACCTTTGATAGACATATTCTATATCATCAGCACTCAGTTCTATCAAAAGGTTTGAGTTTACAACTTCAGAAATTCCTATGGAAAATGAATGGCTTCTTGCGTCCTGCATACAGTTTGTTTGGTGATACAAAATGTATATAAATTATAAACATATACATATATACATAATATATATACGTATATGTATAAATTATAGTGTTATTTAGAATCATAGGAACCTAACTGGATGCTCATTTATCCTTTCAAACCTTCCTAGCACATCATAAAGAGGGACCTGATTTCTTTTGATCCTGTTCTGATCAGCCTGCGACATTCAAGTTTTAGAATGAACAGATTATAATAACTAACTTTTCCTTTTCTTGTCATCATACATCATCTTAATATCCAGATACCAGATCATCAGATGAGCCAAGAATATGAACTAAATAAAAAAGTAATATCAAATACAAGCAATGATGTCATCATGAAATAATAGTATCAACAAAACATAAGAGACAATGTCATATGTATTTACTCACATCCCAGAAGTTCCATAACTGATTATGTAGACAACTCATATGTGGTGCAGAGCAGAAATTTGGCTGGTTATTAAAAGCTTCATAACTGACACCAATCTTGTCACACTCAAAGCCGTCTAATGTGAACCTCACTCGTTCAAGTAGCATCCACATAGAAAAGTTTCTTCCCAAATCTTGTGGTTGACCTTGGCCACCCTTCAAAAGTATTGAGACAAAAACAATAGGCAGTAGAAAAATTATTTATCGAAACTAACGTTATGATGATATAGTTGAAGGAAATGTAAATTGCAAGATGATAAAGAAAGTTCCAACTCTATTATTTAAAGATGGCTACAATAGCATGGAACAAAAATACCTGTCTTGGAATAACAAGAAAGAAGTCTTCAAAAGAAGGGATGCTGTGATATCCAACAAAATCCCCAACGAGGTTCACTCGTAGAAAGTTATCAAGTGACGTGGCAGCTCGATTATTAGGCCCAATAACCACTTCCTGCTGTGATAAAACCATACAAAGAAAAAAGAAAAAAAAAAGAGAATATAAGTGCATCAGCAGTTCGATTCAAATTCAGTCATGGTTAAGTTGATGATTGTTGGAATGGAGTACAGAGTTTTTTGATCCTGTCTTGACATTGATATGAATGTTGAACCCAACGGAGTGCTGGCCAATACCAAATACGTGGAACCTAGGTAGACACAACACTCCTTTTAGATATGCAGATGACGTTGAAATGAGAAGATGAAAGAAAGAAATAAGTGGAACCTAGGTAGACACAACACTCCTTTTAGATTTGCAGATGACGTTGAAATGAGAAGATGAAAGAAAGAAATAAGTAAAATAGTTCTAAAATGATGTACAATCCTGTGTATGAACTTATTAACAAGTCCTAAATCTGAAAGCTTCAGTTCATACTAACTACTTAATATGATAGGTTATGCAGTCAAGTATACAACTACATGGGCCTCATCAACTCCTGAAACCTTTAAGAAATGAAGCATTGCAATACTAAATATTCAAATACTGTCAAGTAACATTTTTAGCATACAATCACAACATGAAATATTAGAGAAGAAAATACATTGATAACCTGCATAACGTAAAACATGGTTAAAAGAATGGAAAAATCCGTACCAGTCACCTGGAAAACGGAGGCAGTGAGCGACGCTCACCTTTCCTTTCGATATCTTGTCAACTGATTTCAACAACAAATAAAGATCCATCATCAGAAAAAGAATGTTTAAATGCATAATACAATATATATCCAATTTCAAAGAACTTACAAAAGTTTCCACATGATGAAGGTACCGGCGCCACTTCCCACAAGGACAACAAGTTGGCTATACCAAGAGGATTAAAGAAATAAAATTATAAGAGCATAAAAGATGAGAAGAATTATCTACAACTCTAGCAATAATATTTAATTTATACCAAGCATGAAAAGTCAAAAAATCTGTGATGTAGCTATGGTTTTCAATGAGTTTACAGTCCCATAGATGGTGAAACAGACTAGTCATGGGCATACCTGATGGTATAGAACTTATGTCATCATTATCTAAACCCTCAACCATGAAGACAAATAATTATCTCTTCATTAACGGCAGTGCATGTTTGTGTTGGGACAGGCGTAAGTACAAGAACAGGAGGTTGAGTATGCTTATGGCTGGAAATGGGTACTTGACGCCTCTGCTGAATTCAGAGTCAGTTCATTTCTTATAATTATCGATCTTAAGGCCCTTCTTACAGACGATGAGGGTGAAGGGTATTCTTATATTCCTAAAAAAGTCCTACATTTCCATCTGGAGAGACCTCTAACACGTTTAAACATGGATAAAAAAGGAACATCATTCAAACTCTCTTAATAGGTTTAGTATGGTATCCTTAGTATGGGATATTTGGATGGTTAACCCAGTATTGTCAACTTGCCTTCCTCTACTGTATAATATGTTGTCTTCCTGCAGCACCTTGCGTGCAGGTTTTTTGGTGTTTGATAAAATCGTGCTGTTTCAGAAAAAAAGGGGAAAAAGGAAGGCCATAGCAACAAGATAGCAGATAGTGATGTATTCGAACCTATTATCAGGTGATGCCACATTAATGCACGTAATGATCTATTTAAAACAACTATCAATATGCAAGATTCATGTACAAGGTGATCTAATTGAACAATGGTCAGGTTATGCAAGATTTAGGCATATAGTGATAACTATCAGGTGATGCAAGATTCATGCACATTTTGATCTATTTGGAGCTAATTGTTTCATCTGGTCATCAAATCCTAACAAAACCTCTCAATGGTACCAATGAACTTCAAAGTGTATATAAAAATAATCATTTATGGCAAAGCATGCTACCAATACATGTTCTGAATATATAAAGAAAAAACTACAATGGGGCTGGTATCCCTTGAAATAGTACCTCAGTATGTTCAATTACACGTCCTCTCTCATCTCTTAACCTGTGAAGCACGAACAAATAAAGGTATTCTTTAATTCAGAGACTTACATACATACATACATGAAACTCACAGTTGCAAATGCGAAATGAAAATTCATAGGAAGAGTTTGGACTAGATTATGATTATACAACAAATTCATGTGACTTGTATTTGGTGCTTGCTACTTAATACATCAAGGATGAACAATGACATTAAGAAGTTAATACTCAAAACACTTCAGCATTGATACTTTAATTAACTTGGAACTGGTACTTGAAGTCATACATGAGCTTCAGTTACAGAACACATATCAGTATGTAGTGTTGCTGGTATAATTAAAACTATTTGGAGGCAGCTCACACCACTCAATATGTTTTTGGTCAGCATGTAGACCTTTAAAAGTATTAGAATATCAGACTTGTACCAAGCATCATAATTTGCAGTATTGAGAAGTGAGAACTGTACAATTAGTGAGTGAGTATACCATGTTAATCTAACCTCTTTAAAGCTTATATTGGGTTTCATTTTCTTCAACATCCGACCAACTAAATTGAGTAAAAAGCTTATTGTTCATAAATACCAAAAAAACAGAAAAGGTATGTTCTTAAGCATCTTTCTTAGCAGGATAGTAACTTCCAAAATGAAGTCACGTTCAATTTGAAGTTTTGCAGATGGAATAATAAAATATACGCTTCGAAAAGACACAAAAACAAATAGTGAATAGCTAGAAGCATGATGATTCTTGCCTCTCACAATACTGAACAACATTAGCACCAGCATAAGGCTCACACTTGCGCGTCCTAACCGTCAACTCTTCAGGTTTAAACGGGACGTCCTATACACACAATAATAAAGAACCATAATTAAACATCAGAAAACACTTTAATTCCTTCATAAACCAATAAAAATTCAATTTTGACGTTCAACCCATGGAGTACAATCGTTGAGAGAACACTAGGGCTAAATTCGGGGGAAATCGTTAAAGAGTCAAAACCCTAGAGTCAGAGGTCTAATTTGGACCAATTAACATATGATTAGTGAAAGAAGTTGAAAGATGCATACTCTAATGTACGTCAATTCATACAGCGCGTACGCAGCGGACTTGTTGATGGTGATCACGGGTGGATTCCGAAGCGTTTTAATGCTATCAGCCGAATTCTCCTGCACCTCATCAATTTGTGCCACAATTGACGCTTCTTTACCACTCTAACACAAAACAAAACATCAAGGTTTGAAGTTAATGACTCATGTAATCAAATAACGTACTGTTAAGCATACTTACTGCTTCACTGGGAACGGCCATATCTATGACGATTTTTTTGGTGCAGTTGAGGGGGGAGTTGGAGGAGGACTTTTCGCATTTTTCGAGCTTCGATTTGGAGAGGATTTGAACGCCTGCATCGACGATGTGATGCGAGAGGATGAAGGAGATGAATACCACAAGTTTCATTTGTGTGTGTGTGTGAGTGTGTGTGTGTGTGTGTGTGTTGGTGTGGTTAAGGGGGTGAAGAAGAAACACATAGTGATATGGAGGAGTTGTGGCGGGAAATAACTGCTAATGCTTTTGAATACGAGAATGACGATGGTGATTCAGTTGGAGCAAAACTGTTTACTGTCATTTTTGCAAATAAAAAAATAAAAATCTTTTTGAAGTAATTAGTTATACGTGTGTTTTGAAGAATAAAAAGCTTTGATTATTTGAATAGTTAAAAGTTTTTGTTTAACACTAGTCTGTTAATTTCTTTTAATCGATGAACATATACACTTTTTATTTTATATATACTTTACTATTAAAATCAAAATTTACACTCTTCTTAATTTAAATATATAATCATTTAGTTGAGCATTATATCACTTGCTACTAGAATGTTCATTTGAGGACATAAGTTGTAGATTTTACATGAAATCTCATCATTGATACCAAATTAGGTTTTGTGTTTAAAAAAATTATTTGGTTTTGTTTTATGATTTTTATATCAATCTGATATACAGTTTTTAATATTTTAATATAAATTTTAGCTCAAATATATATATATATATATATGGATTTTATTAAGTATTTGGGTATGATTTACTGTTTTGAATTTTTTTCTTTATCTATTATTTATATTTAAATAAATTTTAAGTGGCTAGGCATGTGTCATAGAGATGAGGAAGAACTAGTTGTATTTGTGAAAATAGTGGACCACCAAGTAAATTTGTCTACATGAAATGTCACTTAAATATTTCAATCTGCTCATCTTACGTAAACTATTTCACACCTTCTTGTCTATTAAATTGTAACCGTAAACATGTGTTGGACATTAGTGTCCATCTTGAGCTAATACGTTAAGTAGTAGTAGTAGTAACATAGTACCATTCTTTTATTTTTGTAACTTTTGTCTATTAATTAAAAAATCGAGCTTAGAGAAGCACACAAAGTTTCATTTTTGCCTTTACTTAACTCTTGCTTTATTGTCCAAAACCATAAGTTGGAGTTCCCAAAATAGCTGACATCTAGATGCAGAGTTAATACTTCAACTCTAACCAATCATTCTATAAAACCATATAATAAAAACACACTTTTTTTCTCCCTGAAACACAATCGGCTTCTAAGATGACCTCCATTCTATGATGTTTACTTTAGTTGATCAATTTAACCCGTTAAATAAAAACTAAAACTCAAATCAAATCATTTGCACGACCTAGAAATCTACTTCCTATCTAGAAGGTAGGGATATTGTGGATGCGAGACGATGTCCGATTATCTAATACATGATGTACAACTTGTAAAGCAGGAATGCAACCATAGAAAACACAATATGTACTACCAACATTTTGTTTATTTCTAAAAAGAAATTTTAACAAAAAAAACACTTAAAAACATATCCTGATCTGACAACTTTCTAAATTTTTTGCATTATGCACCCAACATTTGGATTACTTACTATCTTGATTTCTGCTAGTATAACTTCTAAAAAGATCATCTCTCATCAAGTTCATTTAGATTATCAAATACTTCAACAAACTAACGATGGGGGACCACAGGTCGGTCTTCCACCATTTCATATTGAACGACAAAGTTGTCCTGCAATACAACAATCAAACTCGTCATCATCACACATGTTTATACATATGTATACATATACAAAAAAGGAACATTCAACACCTGTACTTTTGCTTAAAGGTGAATGTCACTTTTTTGTATATGTACCTTTTTGCTTCAAACTCATCATCATCATAAGGTGGTTATGTATCAACATAACCGCTTCCTTGTTGTCTCTCATGACATTTATACAGCACTACGTACAAGTTTAGACATTTCTCGCAGTTTTCTACATAAAATTAGTTATGTACCAAACACACCCCTATATAAGAAGGCTACAGAACTCTTTTTTTTCTTTATTCTGACAAGACCAAAGCACGTATTTCTTTCTGGTTCTTTAGCTAAATTTTAATTTTCAACTTGTAGTTTCAGTGTGGCACATTTCTAGACCAAAACCACAACCTTACTAGTGATTATCGGACACCTATTTTAATAAACAATAATTGGTCATTAGGATGTTCAGAAATAATTTGATAATGCAGAAGTTAAAGCATACCTTTCGAATAGTTTCCCAGGTGTTGGGGTCGAAACAGTAGTAACAACCTCTCTCATAAGTGCTTGTTTTGACTAGTAGTTCCACGTTTGGAGCCCTTGAGATCCATAGACGCAGCTCTCTGTGGTAAAACCATCCTCTATTGTGCCTGCAACACAATGTCATTTTGACATTAAAAGAATTGAAAAAAGTTAAATTGTTGATGTTTCAAAGAAAATATATACAATTTTCATATCAATCACTTATGTACTTCTTGAAAGTCTCGAAGCGGGTCTAATATTACAGAAATGCCTTGGGCATCCAAATCTTTACAGGCAATTCAAGAGCAATTTTATTAGCTTTGTTGGAACAATGATTTTGAACAAAGACAAAAATAAAACTGAGAAGAAATGTACAAAATAAAAGGTACTGAAACAATGAGAAGAGTGATACATACAGTTCATTAGCTGCAAACAACTGAGCCTCATCCTTAGGCATGCTGCAAGATGACAGCGAACATTGATTGTCAGAAAGCATACATACAACAAAAAAATACTAATAAATTGAAGAATAGAGAGTCACCTGTAGAAAATATAAAACAAGGTCTCGGTAGAAAATTTTGAGAAGCAATCTTGCTGCAGTATATGAAGAGATAGAATGAGACCCCTTGAGCCATGCATACGAAGGACTTTAGTAAGGTACTAAGGTGACAAACTAAGACCTCTCGAGCCATCCAAAATTTATATATGATTAGTGTATCAAGTATGTTTAAGTAATTATATCATTTAACTTTTGTAGAAAAATGATTCAGGTAGTGCTTGGTTTGCATTTGAGAATCACTATGTGTATAACATGACGGAATGGGAATGGGAATGGCAATGGGTATGGATTTCTAAATCCAGCCCTTTAGGTGGGTTTGAAGGATACCAAATTTTATGGGTATTAACCCCATTCCTTCAAACCCATACCCTTAAACCAAACATGCCCAAACACCATCAAACCCATACCTCGTGTGGAAGCCTTTAAATCGAACAACCCTGCATATACTGTTCGGATAATTTCCGATCCATTTAATCTGTTTAGTTTTAAATATACTTCTAAATTTTACCCATTAGAGATTAAACATAACCCAAATAGACTCATTCCTAAGTAAACGGGTTAAAGTTTACACTCTACTTATCAACAGATGCATACGGATGTAGAGAGAGGCTCACGTCTAAGGGAGTTGGTTGTTTCGTATTGAAACACTCAGGAATAGAATAATGGGGCTCTCCTTTTGCAGAGTCATCAGACCATGGAGATGAAAATTTCTTGTACAGATTATTAGGGGAATTCAAGTTTAGACCAAGTGTCATCAGATCAATCCCCAAAGCAAGTGGGGTCAAATCAGGATTATTCATCCTAATGACATTCAATAACCCTAGCAATCCAAATCTGTCTGCAACAGATTGAGATGCCTGGGTTGATTTCAAATCCTGGTCTCTAAATGGGTTGACTAGTCGTATTTGTGACTGTTTCTGAAAGTGTTGATACTGCTGCATGAGTTGATCGTAGGAAACACCACCTGACAGTGTGTTGATAAGTTACAGGCCTTGATCCAGTGGCAAGCATCCCTGCGTTTCTTGCCTACAAGAAATAGTATGCCATACCTTCAGATTGTTTTAAAAGATCATTATTTAATTAAGCTCTGAAAGCATAAGATGAGGTGGAAAAAATAGGTATCCAATTAATGGGTCAAGATGAGTAAACTTTTGTAAGGGTCAGGCTGGCCTGATCGCTTTTTGCCCAAATTCTTCTAAAATTTTAGCGTCTCAAATATGATTATGGAAAATTTTGTTATTCCCATAATCACCTAATCTTTTTAAAAAGATAATTTAAGAAAATTTAGGCAATAAAAATACACTTTTGTCTGTTTTAGCCTTAACAACTGTTCCATTTCAAGTTTAACTTTCATTACCTTTGACCCATTAGAGATAGCATGTAACATGAATTACCCAATTCATAAATGGTGCTTTGCATAAAATATCAACATACCTTTTCATATAGTTCCTTTTCATCATTGTACTTTTTGTACATCTAAGTAATTAAGTATAACTTTGTGTCCCATTGTTGGTTCTTTTTTATGCAAATTTCTGCTGTCAAAATAAAAAATTTTATCAATCTTGCTCTTTTGAAAACTCAAAAGATTAATCTTTATTTTCACATTGGTCCTAAAAAAAGAAGTTACCAGATTTCAGACATGAAAACTCAAAGCCTCAATCTTTCGTTTTGAACACTCAAAAGATCGATCCTTTAACTTTAGTTTCAGTTCTTTAAAAACATGACAAAAGAGAGAGAGCACATGACAGAAGAGAGAGAGCATATGACAAAAGAGAGAGAGCATATGACAGAAGAGAGAGAGCACATGACAGAAGAGAGAGAGCACATGATAGAAGAGAGAAAGCACATGACAGAGGAGAGAGAGCACCTAAAAAGGTTCAAATGAGAAATATCTTAAGTGATCGTTGGAAACTGTGGTATATTAAAACATTTTTTTATATATAATGTTGAATTTTATAAAATATTGTAATATTTACCAATTACAAAATGACCAAAGAGCTACATAAAAAATAACTCAAACGTACAAAAAGTGAAATAAACAGGTAGAATGCCACATCAGGTTTAAGACCTCTTAAATGACAACTGAAAAGGACGTTGATATTCTTTGCAACAAAAGACCTCTTAAATAAACAGGTAGAAATTGCCATATCTGGTTTAAGATCAACACTATGAAAACCAGATGACAAATTAACATTGAATCAAAAACAATTAAAATAAGTTGTTATAGAAGTATAGGCCACCTCAGAACCAAGAAAATGGAGATCTTGAGCGTTCGCAGGAAGGTAGGAGCCACCAACATTAACTGGAGCATGTGGTTGTTGATTGGATGAATAGCCACCTCCCAAATTCAATACATTTGATCTTCCAACCTGAGAATCGAGATTGAAGTAGTGTTGGTTAGCTGGTTTATGAGAAACCTATAAAGTATTAAGAATTAATTACAGTGGAACCTACAGGCAAATGTTGCTGTGATTGCATCATTGACACTGCATTGTCACGAAGCTGTTCCTTCTGGTGTATATTAACTGGAAACTCATTACCACCTGTCAAGTAAAAGGGTCGGATCACTAACAGGAACTCTTTGCACTTGAAATAGAACATCTAATGGGATACACAAGTAATTTGATTTGATAGAATTAAAAAGGACTTATAGAATGATAGATTCTTGATAATGAAAATACAGATAGAATGTAATATTAATAACACTATTGATGTCACAAAAAGAAACTCCAAGTGGATGGCAGCTACAACCATGAACAGTAATATAAAGTATCTAAACGAAAAAAATAAATATGAAGAAGATAAACTTTAAGTGGTTTATAAATTCAAATCCACTACCCTGTCAATAAACATAAAACAGAATGTCAGTAATATCTGTTAAGTATAAACTTTTGATCCTTGATCAAATTTGACACTCTATTCTCTATAGATTGTCTTAAGTCTTAACCATGATCCTATCATATCAAAAAATTCCTGATCCTAGTCATGATACACAATATAATACAAGATAATTTTTACCCATTAACCTATGAATGAGTCAATCAGGATTATGTTTAATTCCAAAAAAGTAAGACGATTAAAAATAAAGCTAAAAAGGAAATGGGTCTACAGTCTCCCAAAGTGCACTTTTAATGCATAAAACCTCTTACAAGTTACATCATTGATATTTTCAAAAGCCAATGGGTCTAGAGTCTCTCAAAGTGCACTTTTTATGCATAAAACCTCTTACATCATTATATTTTCAAAAGTCAGATTTCATTTTGAAATTGTAAAAAAATTCATAAATTATTTTACACACTATTTATTAATTAAAAAATTAGAAAAAAATTGGACAAAAGAATGTCTTGGGTCAACCCAGCGAGACTTAGACCAGCACTTGCCTCGCTTTGACCGCTTACCCAATCCGCTCAATTTTCAATCTCTAAATAATACCAACACTTCTTTATCCAAGCTAAATAAACAATTTAAAAGTCGGATCCCTTTCTATAGTAACAGCTACGTATCCGCAGATACATCAGTTCTTCAAAGGAAGTCATCACTATACACATATACATAGCCAAATGACGCATATACCAAAATGCTCTTTTCAAGAACGATGAAATCAAACATGGAAAGATGAGATAAACACTTCATACTATAATTAGAAGAAATAGAATCTAGATTTCTATCTGATTATGGTTATTCACAATATTATGCATACCTCCCATGTTTTCCAAATGGTACCACAACAATATTACTCTGAAATGGATAAATGTGCCTTGAAGAAAACTTAGGGCTTTTATTTTTCCTTCCGCATAGAATGAAAAATCAGGGATTTAATATTTTCCTCCACACAACACTTCAGGTCACCTCAATCTTCATTTCCAAGCCTCCGGAATAAATTATATACACTTAAATGTAAGAAGAGACTCTTGGATTATAATTTTCCCCAAATGGAGTCTACGATGAAGGTGAAGTGACTGAATATATGAGAGGATCAAAACTTTTAAGTTTCATAAAGGATCGGTGCAGTTGATAGAATTTGGTGCTTTCTCTCATCTTGATACACGTGGACTGTTTGTGTGTCGATGCAGTTTGGACCTTTCTATAATCTTGAAACACGTAAGACTGCCAGATCATCTCATTGACCAGGAAGCTACTATCAATTGTAATAATTATTTAAATTAACCGAGATTTAATTTAATGTATTTACATAAAATACTAAATAGAGAGAACATATCAGTATTTGTTTCCATACATTTACAGATTTGGGATACTCTTTTTATTACCTCCAACCATATTGCACGTACACAATGACACCATTCAAACACTGCAACATAACCAGTGATGAGTGATCCACCCATTCACCTATATGGGCTATATGATCATCAAATTATTTTGCTTCTGACATTTAAGATGATACAACAAAACCAACTTACTGTTGATATTATTATCTCCTGAAATCACAACTCAAGAGGTGTAAACATAACTCAGTAATTAATTAGAGTCAATGGACCATGTTTGGTTATTAATATCTGAATATCTGATAACTCCCTGAAGATAATAACAATGTAATGTGACATTAATCCTGTGCAACTAATAACTTTATAACTTCACGGTAACTAGATAAAGGAGCAGAATCTAGGTTATTTACATTGATTCAATCCTGTGTAACTAATAACTCTATAACTTCACGCTAACTAGATAAAGGAGCAGAATCTAGGCTATTTACATTGATTCAACACAAGTATGGCACAAGCTAAAGGGTGGATGCATACCGAGTTACATAAATGATTGACTTGCTTTGGTTTTAAACAAATTTTCATATGCCCCAAATTCTATGGACTGGTAACAGAACAATAATTGCAAAACCTAGTACTTCAAATTTTGTAACAATTCATACAGAAGGATGTAGAAAGCTACACAGGTGTTAAGATATAAAATTCTGAACAAACATAACAATATGAAGTGTTTTTCTTCATGCTCGTACACTAAAGAAGAATAGCTCATTGCCCTGAAATTTAAGAGATTGCACCCTGAAACTAGGTAAATTTTAACGTTCACACCTAATATAGATGGTTTCATACAAGGGTAGCTTAAACTAAGATGTAATATGTAGATCAAAGAAACCTTTTGACAAATAACACAAAGTGCATGGCCTGCAAATAGAAGAAAGAAAACCACAACAGAACTTTAAGCTCTCGTTGTGAGACAAAGCAAGATAAATACTGCCAGCTCAAAGATCACACCATTTAAAAAAATATCACTAAATCACAAACAAGGACAATGAAAAAACTCATCAGCGCCCTACATATACATCGGCCTGGCTCCTGGAAACTATAAACATCAGAAAGAGGGCACCAAGTCCAAAATAACACAGAATCCTCACAACTTCTGGCATGGACTACAAGTAGGTGCTGTATTCAACATGAAACAATTAATATTTGCAAGGTCAAAAAGATGTCTGGTGTACCTTTATATCCGGGTAAAGCAGGAAAATCCTCATTTTGGATGCTAAATTCTTGGTTTTGTTGCATAAAACTCACATTTTGCCGACGTGCCAACCCCCCTGCATAGTAAGAAAAAAATATCTCCCTGTTTTAAGCAAGAAAAAATATCAAACAGAAAGATGATACATGTATTGTGTAATTCAGAAGCTAATCAAGCTATAATACCTAGTTGCCTTTGAGAACCACCAGCAGAGCTAAGATGTCCACTTAATTGAGGAAAATCATTCATGTCAAATGAATGGTCACGGTTCAGCTCAGATAATAAAGCCATTGAACCAAAATGATTATTCCCTGATTGAAATTGATTTTGTGAAAGTGGCCCTCCAGCACCAGAGTAAGAATTTCCTAGTAGAGATGCCATCTGGGGTGCTAAAGTTCCTAGTGTCATTTAAACAACACACAAGTTAATAATTAATAACTCATAAAGGATATATCTACAAAGATTGATTAAATATAGAACAAAATATAAAACATGAGTGCTAGAAGATAACATTTTAGAAAAGCAAAGTTACTGCAAAGTGGTTGTGTTCAACTGTTACCAGTTAAGTTCAAGCGAGAAGCAACCCCCGGCATATTAAGTCCACCAGAGCTTAAACTCCTTCCAATGTTTCCACCATTAACAAGGTTACCCATTGCCATTGAGCTTATAAGCTGTTCTCTGTTCCCTACACTTTGCCCGATACCTGACCCAGAATTTATACTCTTCAACATAAGAGGAATAACATGAGAAAAAAACTTTAATTAAACTGAGACAACACCATACCTCCATTGTTTGAAATTCCTGAAAGTCCAAGTGAGCTAGCAGCCGATTGCTTTACCCAAAAAATAATCCCACATGAAAACAATGTGTGCATGAAAGTCAGCACAGTTATATAAGTAAGATATTTAGGATATACTATATTAGTAAACATACTAGCAGCGTGTGAGAAGGTTCATAAATTTACATGTGAGTACAAAGAAACAAAGAAAGAGCGCCCTGTTGTGAATTTCTTCCTTTCTAACACTTCATTGTATTTTTAATGGGTGAATCAAGGGGTTGCCTTTTACCATTTTTAACAAAAAAACACTGAGAATAATTAAAAGTGTGCAGAAAGGGTGGCTCATATATTGACGTGTGTGTTTTAAAAGATAATACCAGAGAAAGTGCAACAGGGAGATTATTTACTGCATATCGGCCATTAGATATACTTCCTGAATGTGGTTGTACACCATTCAAAGGACCATTTAATCCTGAATTCCTTGATGTATATGCCCCAGGCATGCTGGGAATGTTGAAGTTTCCATTTATGCTTCGCAACCCTAGTACATCTTTTACAAAGTGAGTGTAAACGATAAAGAAATTCCATAAGAATTAAAACAGTAGAAATTGAAAACTTGAGCACACCTATAGCATCATTGTGATTCATATCAGCAGCAGATGAACCTAACTGAGAAGAAAATGCTGTATTAAAAGCTCTTCCAGTGGCATCTGGAAAAGTTGACGTTGAGCCATTCACACCTGACTGCAAACAAAAAGTTATATGATTCAAAGAATATAAAATAAACAATAATTCATAAATGCGTGATATTATAGAAAGTCATTATAATAAAGATAAGAACGGATAACAGAAAATACATTAAGTATCCCAGACATTGTAGAAGAAAGCCAAGACAAATGGCGATCAAATCATTCCTCGCTGTCTTGTGGTTTGGGTTTTAATTCTGCAGCAAGGCTATCTCTGAGATAAGATATAGAAATGACTGGACATCAATAAGCGAAATGAGAACTTAAAATATGTGTCAACATAACCTTATTTCCAAATGAACACTAATTCTGAATATGCTAGAGTAGAAATGACTGGAGAATAATAAAGCTAAATGAGAACTTAATACATGTGGCAAAATAGCCCTGATTAACTGTAGTAAAGATATAGAACTACAAACTCAAATTTACAACTACTTAGAAACTACAGAAACTAATCTTAACACTGGAGAAACATGAAAACAGAGTACCAGTCCCTGACCGTATAAATTTGTAAGATACCAAAATCATCAACTGTATGTGTCTATTAATTCACTAAAAAGTGAACAAGGAAAGGAATCGAATCAATTCCTTAATAATCCTACTAAATATATACCTTATTATTCTAAAACACTCATATTCTTTAACAAAACTAAAGTATGCATCTTAGAATTGTCAAAGGCACTCAAGGAGGTCTATATAGAAAATTACCGATATTGTCCCCAATTGCCCATTAAGAAATGTGGCCTTCGGAAAAGAATATCAAAATAAGATCAGGTCACAGAACTAAGGTTTTTCTACTTGTTAATTGTGGTGGGAATACATGATCAGATAATAGCTAAATAGCTTTCAGATTACATGTGCACACAGCTATTGACTTGTAGGAATGTGATTGGTTATAATAACACGACAAAACAAGTCCACGAATTAAGAAAACATGCAGCAAATAACCAATACTCAATTTGAAGGCACGTACAGAATGGCTAGACTGATTATTGTTACAATGTGTTGCACCTTTCTCCATCATGATATAAATGATACACGCAGCGTATCCAGAATTTGGCATTCATGGATCAAATATTTATGATGTTTCTTATCCTAAATATAGAACTTGCCAACTAAAACAAGATTCGTTGACAACTCTTCTATTAAAGTAAAAGTTTTTCCTCCACTTAATGCATACCTTAAACTACTTTTGGTCACTGAACCATAATATTTGTACATGTATATTTTTAAGAACAGTTAAATATACACAAACTCCATGCCACATGAGCATCATCCCACTAATTATAGTAAAAAAACTATCAGAAACTTTAAAAGGCGTATTGGAAATGCAAATATTTATAGATGCTAGAACTGGAAGTGAAAAAGATAAAGAAAGAAAAAAAAAGCTCATGAGAAATAAGAAATATGGGCAATTGCTGGCTTCTTGTAATTGTTATGATAATGCATTGTATAGTTTACCATATAATTAAACCAAATAGCATGAAGAAGTTCTTCTTTTCAATTCTCTGGAATCAGATGAGATGCACATAAATGGTATTCCTTCTTACATGAGCTATACTTGTCTTGGATGTCAAGCTTAGTACTTCTTCAAACGAACAACACACTAATCACAAATTTAAATCAACTTTTTTCACTTGCAATATAGATCAACAGACATTCAAAAGTTCAAAACCTTAACAATATGAAACTGAAAATTTGATGTTTTGGCATCCAAAGTCAAAGAAACACAGTTTTCATCATAGAAATTTCTCATTGCTAGCTCCACATATCTCATAACTAAACCAAACACTGAAAGAAAAAAAAAACATATGCCTAGTGCCTCTTACAATCGATGAAATTAACTCAAAACCTCAACTACATTTCACATTCCTCATATCTAACATGCAGCACAACAGATTAAACCAAACAATCAACAATTTCCTCCATCATCCAAACATCAAAGTGACAAATACGATCATTAACCTCCAGAGAAACACGTTACCTAATCACAACCTCTGGAATGACAATCGATTCGTACTTCAATTTAAGCAAAATTCACGATCCAAATTGATCGATATCTACAATCGATTAAACTTAAGAAAGGCAAAAATCATACCTACTGTGATTGATCTATTATGATGAAGTGATCGGTGTGTATGAATATGATGATGTTCTTCGTTCTTCAAGTCCTGAGAGTGGGGTTTTTTCGGTGATTTTATTGACACGTACTTGATTTTGTTCGTCAATGGCCCCTCTTTTTGCATTTATATTTGTGTTGTTTGTTATTACCATACAAGATTATTTTATGCACCTTTTAAATATGAGTTGATGTGAACAAATATTAATAATTTGTTACTAGGTGTTTCAACGTAATTTTATTAAAGTCTCCTAAACTATAAAACATACATGAAAATTTATTTAACTAATTTTATATATAAAGTCTATAGACTTGTATAAAAACATATATTTCGACTTTTAAGTAGTTTAGCGAAATTATTTGTAAAAGAATTGTTAGCTAAAGTCATCGATATTGATGGTGATGGCAAGATGGTAGAAGACTCGAAGAAGGTGAAAGGTGAGACAATAATCTTTGAGTGCATTGAATCATTGATAGAAGGTTTTCGTTATACGTTCGTAAACTATTGTCTTTAATATTCTAATCAATCAATTGCGATGAATACACTCGTGATCCACCCACATTAAAATCCAAAAAAATATCTAGAATGCATCAGTTATAATATCGAAAATGATCTCATCCTTTTCACTAAATACGAGCTCCATGTAAAAGCTCCAAACCTTATGTGATAAAAAAAATAACAGATTTAGAATGCATGTGTTTTTCTTCGTTGACGGTAAAATAGTAAAGCTTGTGAGTTTATAATGACCACGAAGTTGAAAAGAAATGTGATCATACACTGTTGAAATTTTTTTAGTTGTATAAAATTCAACATCCATTTCCTTATATAATAATGATAGAATAGTGAAGTTTGTGAACACATTCTTTTGTCGTCTAAATTTTCGCACGCATGTTGTTATACAAGCAAAACTTCCTACTTAAACCAAATTTGTGAGAACATTAGATTTCAGTTTCATCTTCCATCAAACAACATAATCATCTCTTTGGTCGAGGTTTACTTTTTGACATTCTTTATTAACTTTGTCGTTCTTTACCGACAATACATATTTGTGTTGTCATCGGGAGAGGGAGTATCAAAAGAATAAAGTGAAACTGATGACATGAAATATAACGATATAATGATCGTTGTTTGTGAATTTAACAAATTTGTTCGTTATTAGCTAAAATAATCAAACTTAGTATAGAGTTGATTACAACATTTGACATTATTAGCATATGAAATTGAATGTTATGTCTTTTAATTTTAATAATATATACATTATCCTTTATTTAAAAAATTTTACACACGTATATATTGTCATTTAC
This sequence comes from Flaveria trinervia, assembly GCA_025506515.1. Lineage (NCBI taxonomy): Eukaryota > Viridiplantae > Streptophyta > Magnoliopsida > Asterales > Asteraceae > Flaveria > Flaveria trinervia. The sequence goes on from CM046448.1 coordinate 3,651,102, forward strand.
ATTAACTCTTATTTACATGGACAGTTAACTTAATCATATGTTTCTCATATGATAAACATTTTTATTGTTTGCTTTTCACATCTGATATCGAAAAATAAATTAAAAGTGTTTTTTAATAAGCAATCATTGAACAAATTGAATGTCCAAATTAAAACACACAATTTGCTATTGGGATTCTATTCTTGATCAACTTGATAAAAATATCAAACTAAAAGTAATGTAAACAAGAGAATGTGTATTTGTAAATCATAGATGATAATGTTTCATATCCACCACAAATATTATAACAAAAAGATAAAGATATCAAAATTACACTTTATTAGATGTGAAAAACAAATGACAAGAATGCCCTTATGTGAGGGACATATGACTTAATTAAGTGTACATTTCAATAAGAGTTAGTACAAGAAATAATGTGTACAAATTCAAAAAAAATACATGTAATTATAAAAAATAAAAAAGATATCATGCAATTTCATATATAAATAAAAGATATAAATTTGAATTTACTTCTTATTACAATTTGAAAAATATCAAACACCAATCGTAAGTTTCAAAAGAAAATAACAAAAATATAAGACGTCCCTATCATGAGATGTATTTATGTAATTTACTCATCTATTATATTTTTATTGATAAATATGTCACTTTCATTAGTAACTAGTGATTAGATGCATCTAACAATAACTTCAATAAACATTAATCTATGATCAAATTAACCCCCTCCTGTCCTAAGAATCAGGGGCGGAACTACACTATAGACTATGTGGTCAGTGACCCCATCGATTTTTGAGCGGGTAATGTACTGTATAGTACCGAAATTCTAAGTGAACCCATAATTTTTCAGATGGTGAACCGATTAGTATTTTTAGGTTCAGAAAATAACTTAATCCTGGTGTTGGTTCACTGGTTGATCCCGCGTAGTGATGGAGAACAGGTCATAGGTTCGATCCTTGGACCCTTTTTTTATTCAATGTTTATTAATTTGTAAAATTACATTTTTATCCTTTATATACATAAAAACCCTAACCCCAAACAGCTACCCTCCCTCAATCGGTGATTGCTCAATTGCACAACCCCTACCCTCTGCTGCCATCAACTCCGGTGAGCGGCGGCTAGTACTCCGGCGAGCGGCTATTAGATACCAACTACAAAGCCCCAATTCATTCAACTATTCAAGCTTTCAAGTTTCATTGTTTCAAGGTTAGTTTTCTAAAAGTTGTTTCTTTATTTATTTGTCTATAAATGAATATTCATAGTCTAGATTTGTTTATTTTATTGAGGTGTTTTCATTCTTGTTATTTGCTAGTTAATTTATTTGGGTAATTCAAACCCTAGATTGTGTTCAAGCTCTATTTTTGTGTTTATTAGTTTATCACAATTCATAATTTGTGTATGTTAGATTTAGTGATCTTCTATTTAGTGATTTTAGTTTTTGTGCAACCTTGAATTTTAGAGAATTTGGGAGAGTTCGAATGTGGACTTGTTATAAAAACATAGACAAATGATTTTAGGGGTTTGTTTTAATTATGAACACTACTATTTACCATGAAAGCAATATAATGCAAATCAAGCATGTAGTATGAACCATGAACTATAATAAAAATATGTATTCACATAGGATCGACTTCACATAATATCAAATTGTTGTAAAGCACATATGAGATAGTAAAATTGTGAATCACCGAATCCTAAAAGTTAATTGTTAAGTCTAGTTGTTAACATGTTAGTTTTCTAATAATCTAGGTAGAATTCGTATTATTAGATTTCTAAAACTTGTGGGTTAGGGTTAAGATTTTGAACGCTCGTACAAAGTTATGTGTAATCTTTTCATCCTAATAAAAACAATGAAATTAGAAGAGTATACTTGAGCCGACACGATTAGAAGACCCAAAAAAATTATGTTGTTTCGTTAAAACCTAATCATAAAAAGTGAACCCATAGGAAATATTTCATGGTTTCGCCATTGCTAAGAACATATTTATAAAGGAATATTTGCTAGTCATAAACTATTTTTAATATGCGTTAGATGAGTGACGATTTTCTACTTTTCTCATGTTGATAGAGTTGCTTTCGTTCTTATTAGAAATGAAAGCATTATTGAATTAAATAAGTTTTATGAATATTGCTAACATGTTTCATTAGGACACGACATAAATATACCATCATGTAATGTTAAGATTTCTCTATAAATATGAAAGCCCATTAATTGTAGATTGTTCTTAATTAAAATACGGATCATCGCGAAATGACGCAAAACAACCAATCCCCAAAATGTAATAATAATTAACAAATGTCATGTGACGGGTTCATGGTAAAAAGCATCATTCACATATTTTCTTGTAACTTGTAACCCTTTGGCCCAAAATAACAAATCATTTTTTAATCAATAACACCTAGAATATTTAATAAATAATATATAATACCTATATAATTTAGGAGTTATCTCTCTCAATACGCGAACCATATCTTCAGTTGAGACGAAAACATTGCTTTAATTTCTACCTATTTACCTCTGCAGACAACCTAACCCTGTATAATCTTGTAATCCTAATAATTATAGTACTTTGTTACATTGTTTATGTCTTAACTAGGTAGGATTTACCCCCGCTTCATGGTGGGGTTTTGCGATATATTTCAATATTAGAGGGTTCGGAAACCGAGAGTTGGCGTGACTACAAAGACACGTATACTCCATCAAAACAACTGTTAGTGGCTGCAGACAGTCATTTGTTACGCCGTTAAACATAGTTGTTTGCTACGTTGTTAAACATGACATCTTTATGATCATCATCATTACATGTCGATGGTTGATACTAAATATTATTACTAACACAACTTGCATAATTAAAAAGCAACCGCCTACATCCAACAAAACCCCCACAAACCTCGTCTCTCTCGAGTCTTCTTTCTTATAAACCAGAGCAAGGTTAAAAATAAAAAATATAAAAGCTTTGTGACAAAAGAAGAACATGACATACCCAATATTCTTTCAATTCGGCGGTACTATTTTGTCATAACATGATCAAATTATATTATTACTTTATATACAGAATATATTATTTAAACCTAAATTATTTCATATTTTTGTTTACCTTAATCCATAATAAACTAACATAATTGATGTTTATTTAAGTATATGACCATTAGACATAACAAGTTACTAGTAGAAGACCCGCGCAATGCAGCGGAAGTAATAATTTACAATACGATACTGGTTTACGTTACTAAATTTTACAAATACCACAATCCTAATTATAGTAACATAAAAATCAAACACAACCAAATTAGTGGTAAAGAGGAGGGCTCAAAAGATACTAAAGTTCTGTTGTAAGTTGCTGATGATTCATCTTAATAAGAAAATCCTTCAAATATAGCCAACATACAACTACCTAATCAAATGATCGATTTGACGTAGTTTAAATTCTATGATTCCCGATAATATGTAATAAAAAACCAAGTATCCCTTCAATGAGAACTCGTATGAATACACGATGAATAACTCCAAGTAATCATCAATGAAGAATTAAGAACCTCCATCCATCCATCAAGCAACCCATTACCTTTTAAGAACCTTATATTTTTATATCACATTCTTCAAGTCTGAAGGAGTCTCATGTTTTAGATCTTTTATAAGCACCCGTATGTGCATTTAAAATTTGACTAACCATTATTGACTTTTTGTAACCCATCACTTGAAACATTTTTAGTTGAAGGATAAATTACATATAAGCACCCGATCTATGGGGAGAATTATGGAAACATCTATTCAGTAACCATTTTGTTCAATCAAATAATAAAATGTAATAAGTTTTTATCATTCATACCTATTGAAGAAGCAACTACATTTTGAGTATAATTCACCATTTAAATCTACTAAATCTCGATCTAATAGAAACAATTAATTTATTAGAGATAAGACTGATTAATTCTTTGAAAAACTTCACTATTTAATCTTTTCTTTGACAAAACATTTATCTAATAACTAATTTTTTGGATTTACTACATCTGAGTTTTATATTTATCCCAATTCAATATAAAAATCCTTATTTGATAACAACTAAATAAGATATAGATTAGATCATTCGAAAGAAATCATGATATCCATATATTATAATTCATTATGCCTTTATCGATCACTGTAACATTGTCTTTTATTTTGACAATAATCAATATGTCAAATAATATTAGAATAAAGAATCATACTTGTCGTTTTTTCATTATTTTGGATCGGAACCTCATCAAGCAACTCAGTACCTACAAGAATGAATCGTGATATCCATATATATATATATTATATATATATATATATATATATATATATATATATATATATATTAAATATGAAGATTTATATAAGTTATATACTTAAATATTTAAATAAAATAATATACTTAATTAAAATATTATTTAGTTATAAAAATATAATTAGTAAATATAAATTTAAATGTTAATTTATAGTATCATAAATAAAATAAAATTTATTGAAGTGAATTAAATAATATCATATTATTAAATAATATATTAATAATGTTTATTAAATATTGAAAGAGACAATGGCAAAAATGTCAAGTTGTATAAAATTTAATGGATAAAATTTACTATATTACCCCTAAAGTGTCTTAAAATTTTAATCAAATCCTTATTTTACCCCTTTTAAATATGATGCACTCATTTGTACATGTTGCTTTAAAACTTGTATTTTTTACAAAATTACATATCTATCCAAAAAGATATATTATATAATAGTAAGATTAGAATTAATTTATGATAATTATCTAAAATTAAATTAGAGAGACCAATTAGGTTTAAACAAATTAAATCAAGACAACTGATTAAGAATAATTCACATTCAAAATTTCACTACCATAATTATTTAGAACAATCCACATGCATGCTTTTTATATATGTACAATTGGTTTTGGTTTCAATATCATGATCAACGAAACCAGAAAACTTGTATTTTTTAAAATAAATCAAGTGGAAGTCAAATGTAAATTGAGTGAAATCTATAATAATTATGTAACACTGTAATTGATATATCTTTAATAACAAAAATGAAAGTCAAAAGTATTACTCTTCCAACTACTATTCAATCGAGTCTAGTTACTAACTAGTCCATCTTATTTCTAATATTATTAAAAATGCAATTTTTGATGATATTCCTAAAGCCAAAGTATCGGGCAGAGGATTTAGGAGACCGGGGTGCCGCTCCCTCCGCTTTTTTTTCGTAGGTAGTGTTAATTTTTACTTTGTTCGTTAAGTATAGCTTAGAACATATATATTGTATTGGAGCATGTGACACGTGGTGGTCGTGAAACGTAGACAGGAGCTTAATAGAAAACAAAAGGTGTTAGTTTCCGTATATGACTACAAGTTGGGGCTGCTGAGTCGATGAATATGTTAAAAATAGTAAGCTCTTGTACACGTGTCATGCCTCCATTAGTATTGGTCTTCGGCATGTTCAATGTCTCACGTGAGCTCCCACGTTTTTAGCCAAAAATCTGTACTTTATATCCCACTTGCAAACATTCAACATAAGACTATCTGTCACTTCTTTAACTCGATCACACTTTCTGCCCCCATCTACTTTCATATTATTACATTTCAACCCCATGAAGTTTTGTGGATGCACGCCCACGTTTGAAAACTAACGTGTCCTGGAACCAAAGGGCTTGTGGTATAATGTAATAGATGTGTAAATAGTCGTTCCCTCCTCATGAGGCTTTAGGTTTGAGTCAAGGTGGAGACAATGGTATATATTTAGAGTAGGATAAAATTAATGAGTGTGTATTGGTCGTTGTAAAAAAATAAACTAACAAATCAACTAAAGAGAATGAGAGAGAGTAATATTAATAGACGAATATGTATGCATGATGAATCACGCTTGATAGTTTTCTTGTGTTCGGTTGTTGTCTTCATGCCAACCGTAATAGAATCAATAACAAGGAATAAGCTTAAACAATTAACAAGATTTTTTTCTCAACTTTAGCTATTATATAGTTAAATTTTGCTTCATGTATACATTGTGATTGATAAAAAAATTACGTAAACTTATAAATATTTTACATAAAAAGGAGTTGATTTCTTTCGATTTTAAGTCGATTCACTTCTTTTCTTCATGTTTCCCGACATTTCTATTGCTTAAGAAGGTGTCATGATTGTTAAATATTAATGACGAATCAATGACACAACTACTAACACATCTTTCTTTGGTAATTGATGTATTAGTTTTCATCTTTTCAAAACAAAAAAATGTTTATTAACACTTCATATATGCATGTCATTTGAATATATATGGTAAATTATTTCAATATTTAACATATAAATATAAATGATAATAATATATGTATCCACATAAACTATAAATATATAGTAAAATCAATCTACAATATATAATAAATGAATAATTAGAATTTCATAAGTCACTTTTCAGTCTCTTCTGATAAAAAATTTCCGACTAAACTAATATATTCAATCAAGTTTTTTATTCTAAGAACTTATAACTTTTTAAGAATATGACCCATCGCAACACTCTTAGCTACCATCACACTCTCTAAAAAACATCAAAAGTCGGACCGACGATGAAAACAAGTTAAAAAGTAGCAGGATAGATAATACACATATGAGAATATCCAAGGGGGTATATGTATAACTTCACCAAAAGGCAAAAGTTAGTGTAAGCCATAAAATAATATTATTATCACCTCTATGTCTATCTCAAATGGCGGTTGTGACATCAACTCTAACCATATATGCACACAACCACCACCCATCAATGACCACCACCACCACCACCACCACATGGCTCTGTCAACCGTCAGACCCCGTTGCGCTCCGCCGGAGAATCCCACCGGCGCCGGTGACAACTCATCAATCTACCAGCTGCT